>JAGFMF010012281.1:12497517-12627998 GCA_019455555.1 Galemys pyrenaicus
AGGGACTGAGGTGATGGTGCACTGGTGAGATGGTGATGGGGAATACATGGGGATTACAATTTATGGCAAGTATATGTAAATTTTAAAATATTTTAATAAGAAAAATAAAAAATAAATAAATTAAAATTAAAAAAAAGAAGCTCATATGGATAAGGAAGTTCTTAATCAGCTCCTGATTTTGCACAATTTCCTGGCTGGAGCCTCCTTTCTTGGACCTTGGGTTGGAAGGCTTCACTGTGCTTCATTTCCAAGCAGAACAACTGATTCATTTTCAGGCAAGCATGTAGCAAGGAGAGACCCACTGACAGGCAAAGCATTCAAATGAAGGGTTTTTCATGCGCCTTTATTTTTACATCTCTTTGGAAGACCTCTGAGTTAGTCTATGTTTTCCATACCACCAAGTAATTCACTAAATTCTGACACTGTTTACCCGAGATGGTGTCAGATCCCACAAGTTAAGGATTCTGTCCAACAAACACTTTTCTCCAGGAAGCCTTGCTGGTCCTTTTTATATTCTTTATCCTGGGATCCTGTAGCATGGTAGCCATATCCTTCTGCCTCATAGTCCAGTGGATCCTTTGTGTGACTCTCCATTGCTGGTGAAGGAATGATAAG
This sequence comes from Galemys pyrenaicus, assembly GCA_019455555.1. Lineage (NCBI taxonomy): Eukaryota > Metazoa > Chordata > Mammalia > Eulipotyphla > Talpidae > Galemys > Galemys pyrenaicus. The sequence continues at coordinate 12,498,133 of JAGFMF010012281.1, forward strand.
GAGGTAAGACTTATTTTACCCACCTCTGAATCTCAGGACACCCAGCCAGTACCTACATACCCAGGTATCCATTTATGGATTTTTACAGACTTTGGAAACCTGTTTTGTCTCTGGAGGTGCTGTGGGGAAAGAGGTTCTAGGCTCTCACAGTCTAAATAGGCTCAGCATCTTCCAAGGTCTCTTGTTGTCTATTGAATAAGGCTGTTTCTGATTTGGAAATTGCAGTCAGAGTGTTTTTGATGCCATTTTCCAATGTCAGCATTCCCAAGCAGAACTGGGGTGAGAGGAAACTGCCTCCGGAACTTGGAATAAAGGTTCAGTGTGGTTCCATTATTTAATTAGACTAAAGAATGCTGTGGCACATCCCAAAAAAGAGGAAGTGGAGAAAGCAGGGAAGGGGCTGCTCCATGTTATTGGACCACCCTTCAGATCTGGAGAGAGAGCCTAGGGTGGGAGGGAAGGCATGGGGTGAAGGATCAGGTGTTGGCCCCCAAAATGTCACTGACTATACTTGTATAGTATTCATGCCTCAGTTTTCTCATCTGCCAAATGTGGATATGTTACTTCCCAGAATGATTTTGCACGTCATTTAGGCAATCTTTATTAAGAAGCTTTAACAGACCTATTAACCCTACTGTGGTCTAGTGGAAAATACAAAGTACACGGGATCATTCACAGACTGGGTGATCTTGATTGAGTTACATCTTTCTCTGGACTAGGATTCTTCATTTGACAAAAAATAAGGCGATAGTTTGGATCGTCCTGAAGAGCTCTAGAGTTTAACATGTTATTTGATCTTCTGACCAAAAGAGACAGATGCATGATTTGTTTGCATTTTGATGCATTCTAATAAGAAACTGCCATTGTCAGTCAGAACTTTAATGCCCATCTAGAGTTAATCCCCTCTTGCCTTGTGCTTCTTGGCATTTCATTGTTTGGTTCTGGTGTTATCACTGACTTTGTGTGTGCGGATGTCTTCTGCACAAGAGACCAATACTGTCCAAGAGAAATAAGGTATGAGACACAAGACCATTAAAATTTTTCTAGTAACCACATTAAAAAGAAACAGAAATTTAATAATACATTTTCTTTAGTCCAGTACATTCAAACATTATCACTTCAACATGTGCTCAATATACACAGATTAATGAGATTTCTTGGCATTTTTTTATTAAAATACACACACTTCTAGGTGTGCATTTTACCCTTAAAGCCCATGCCAGTTTTCATTAGTCATATTTTAGGTGCTCAATGGCCACATGTGGCTGGTAGCTACTGTATTGGATATTGCAGGTCTGGATTGTAAACTAGGGATTGTGCCTGGAATGTGGTATTTAGTACTTGGAAATAGCTTGAGAGTTTGTAAGTCCTTTCTGAGATGTCCTCTCTTTTGATCCTTACTGTTATTTGGTGACATTAATACAATTATTAACACCATTTTATAGATAAGGAAACTGAGGCTTTGGAAAGCTCAAGTGCTTACTCAGGGCAAAAGCACAAGTAGTTACAGAGCTGGGGTTTGATCCAGATATTGTAAAGCCAAAGGTAGAGGGCTCTCTAATAGCACAGCTGCCTTCATTTGTCCATTTACGTCACAATTCACTTGCCAGTTTATCTGGGTGGATCCCTGGGTCTGGTGTTGACATAAACCATCCATTATCTTCATTCTAAGAGGAGACAGAAATGAAGATGGTTTTTTGCTGTGTTTCTTTTAATTTAGGTTTAAGGTTGGAGGATGACTAGCATTATTGTCAGCACTTTATCCTTTTATCTGCAAGCCTGCTTCAACATGTCCGGTGAACCAGGGCTGGGTACATTCCTGCATTTCAGATTGTGTTTTTCCTGGTTCATTATCTCCTGATTTCATGGGTCCCCTGCCCAGCTCCTCTTTCCGCCTTGGTCCGTATCCCCTAGCCGAACCTGGAGATGGTTATCACACACACTCTCTGTTAGACCTGATGCTCGCCAAACTAAACATAGTTCTCTCTCATGCAGTGATCGCGTCTCTTTGTAAGATGGGACACCCTTATGCACTTTCCTGACAAGGGTTCTCATTCTGGAAGCCTGAGGCCTTCCTGGGACAAGGAAAAGTTGGTCTTTGCTGCTCTGAGGAGAGCCTGGTGTCCTAACAAAGCTCTTGGCTACATACTATTCAATTGTTGGGCAACCATCTTCAGAACTCTTTCACCTTGTAAAACTGAAATTCTGTACCATTTAAATAGCAAATCCTCATTCACTCTCCCTAGCAACCACTGTTCTATTTTCTATCTGTAGTTTTGTCTACTCCAGTTACCTTAAAAAAAGTGCAATAAATTGGTATTGGTCTAGTTGTGACTGGTTTATTTCATTTAGCACAATGTTTTTAATTACATATGTGATCACATGTGTTAGAATTTCCTGCCTTAATATGTCTGACCAACATTCTATTGTATGCACAACCATACATTGGTTATCGACATTTTGATCAACAACATACCACATATTTATATATGATCCCAATAAGCTATACCATTAGTGTATGGAGACTATCCCATCTACATTTGTATAAGTACACTATAATGTTTGTACACCCCCAAAAAATCCTTTAATGCATGGTAGTATATACCATATTATGTTTGCCCATTCATGTCAATGGCCATGCACTGAGGTTGTTTCCACGTTTTAGCTATTGTAAGCAATGAGGCCGTGAACATGGGTGTACATGTATCTCCTTGAGACTCTGCCTTCAATGTTTTGTGTATAAAGCCAGAAATGGAATTGCTGGGCATATGGTAAGTTATATTTTTATCTTTTTGAGGACCCACCATACTGTTTCCCATAGCAGCTACACCATTTTATATTCCCACCAACAGCATATAAGAATGCTAGCTTTTCACCAATTTTACTATTTTACTACTACTACTACCTATTTTTATTTTTATTATTATTACTTCTGATAGCCGCTATCCTAATAGGTGTAAGGTGATATCTCTTTTGGTTTGCTTTTATATTTCCCTTATGTTGAACTCTTTTTTTCAAATGCTTTATCCTTTAAGTAGTGAAGGATTCGAAAGTGCAAACTCCCTTCTCTACGTCCTCACGGTAAGATGTGAGAGTTTATATGTGAAATTCCAGATGTGATTAGAAGCCCATTTATGTTGCTGAGGGACTAGTTAAGTTCTGTAAATGCTCTGCTCCCATTTCCAGGTGAGAAACAAATAAAAAACCTCTGGTGCCTTTAATAATCTGGGTAATTCTAAGTGGAGGACACATAGTTAAAATGAAACAAGGTAGGAATAGCTAAAGGAGGCCCACCATGCTTGTCTGATCTATCTATATGGTGAGGAGAGCAGAAAAGGAGAGGGGAAGGGAGTGCAGAGGAAGGAAAGGAGAAGGAGCAATTAAAGATCATGGAGCGCCTTGATGGTGGAGAGACAGGAAGAGGAAAGGGCTCATTCCAAAGTGGGGAAGCAGGAGTGAGAAGAAGCTCCAAATGTGCTAAAATGTGAAAGTAGTTATTTCATAATCCTGCTTAAACCAATCCTACATCAGGAAGAAGGACTCAGAATGAGCGTATTGTCTTTTGCCTATATAGGGGGTACATCAGCTAGCCCAAGAATAGAGAACAAGCATAATAGGGCTTTGTTGAGAAAATGTGTTCCAAGTTAACTGCTCCCAGCTAACTTTTGGGGCACAGAGACTGTAACTAGGGCTCCCTGAACCTGGTGGGTTTATGCTCAGGAATACCATTCTTTGAACCTCCCCTTAGGATAGAAGGGTAGTTTTCTCAGAGAATTAATTCAAATATCCAAGATGATTCCCTTCAGTGCAACTATTGAATAAGGGATTCCTAGATACATTCAAAGATTTATCTTCAAGATACTTTTATCCCGATATCTATAGTAACACTACTCTCAATAATTAAAACATGGAAGCAACCCAAATGTCCATCAGTGAATGTGTAGGTAGATCAACATATATATACACAATGATATATTATTCAGCCTTAAAAAAGAAGGAAATTCTGATACAGGCTACAACATGAGAATGAACCTTGAAGATGTTATCCTAAGTGAAATAAGTCAGTCACAAAAGACAGGTACTTTATGATCCTACCTATATGAGGTACTTAGGTTAGTCAGATTCATAGATAAAAGTAGCACAGTGGTTGCTAGAGGCTGGAGAGAAGGGGGAACCGGGAGTTGTTGTTTAATGGTGCAGTTATATTTTACAAGATGAAAGGAGCTATAGAAAAGGATGTGTGGCAGCTGTGAGTTTAAAACCACCGAACACTTTTAACTGTACACTTTAAAATGATTAATGTGGTAATTTCTTGTTCTGTGTATTTTATCACAATAGAAAATATACATAAAGAGCTTTTTTTTAGTAAGAAACTTTTTTTAAAGATTTGTTTATGCATACAAGAAGTGGGGTATAGGCCAGAGATACGGAGGGTGAGAGGATTAACCAGAGACAGTGGGGAACAGAACAGGCAGATCAAGTGAAATACACTGTTGAGTCAAATGGTGGGTGAGACAGGAGAGGTCTTTTGAGCCATGTAGGTCACCTCCCTGGGCGGGATTGAACTTGTGCTACAGTGGCTGCAGATGTTTCATAGTGCTGCAGCTTAACCCCTTGCACTATCAGGGAGGCCATATACATAAAAAGTTTATCTTCAAACCGCGTAGCACCCGACCAGAGGTGAAAATCTCTGTGCTAGAAGCACAGAGAGCCTGGGCAAGCGGCTTTCTGGTTAAAGATTCTTCAGGTAGAGGATAGGAACAATGTAAGAGGTGATGGAAAAATTAGGTTTTATTTATGAAAATGACATGTAGAAAAATGTTTTCAGTTCTACACCATGCCTTTTACAAGAAGTGAATCCCATCTACATAGAAATTCTCCAGAGGATCAGAGATTTTCCAACTTTCCTCAGCATTGAGTGGTGACAGTGGTGTGGGGGAGCATTTCTCAGAATTTTCTTCTGAGAATTTTCTCTTGGGAGTCTTCCTTTACATACCTAGTGTGATAGAGGGGAACCCAGGGAATTCTGTACACTGACTACAAGCCTGGGGCTCTAATATTTGCTCTTTACCTTGTTTACCTGTTGAATATGAGGAGATGACCCTCAGGTGCCTCACCTGTAAGGAAGGATGGACGTAACTTTTACTGATTACCAAACTTCCCGAAAATATGGCGGCTGAAGGCTTCAAGCACCTACTCTCTCCCCAGAATCTCTAGGCTACCTGGGCTGATCTTCAGGTCTGGGCTGGCAGGGCTGCCATTCAGTGGTCTTGTGTGACCTCACTGCCTGTGGCCTCAGCTGGGATGGCTGGAAAGCTGGGGTCTTGCCTCATGTGGTCTCATCCTCCAAGTGGCCGTCAGTGCTTGTTCATGTAGCAGTGCAAAGCAGCAGCAAGGGAAGCCCTGATGTCCCAGCACTTTCCAAGACCCTGCTGGCATCATGTTTGCTAATAACCCAGTGGCCAAAGCAAGATGGTCAACACCAGCTGGAAAGGATGGGGACAGACTCCACCTCTGGATGGGGATACAAGGTATTGCACCTTATTGATTTGCTGATCTGTCACAAAGGATAACAAAACTTACTTCAGTGTGTTATTGTAAGGCTCATATGAGAAAATGCATAGGAATAAAGCTCTCTCCATGGCACATCACAGGTCTTACATGAATGTATTGCCTTTCCTCCTCCATCTCCTTCTTGATTAAGAACACAACTTTATGAAAGACACGATGGATCTGTTGACTCTAATGCCACTCTCTTTCAGAGCACATGGAAATTGAAGCCATGTGGGACTTAACAAGAGATCAAATAGTGCCTTAAACATCCCAGGGCAGCAGCCTTGTCCCTAGAGCCCAGGGCGGCCCCTGTGATGGGGCTTGCCCTGCCTGGTGCCCTGGGCCCCTCTGCTCCCAGCCTGCAGCAGGTCAGTCTTTTTTTCATTACAAATTGCTTATAAGCACACACATCCCCAGATGCCTGCATAAAAGCTGGTATTAAAGTTGTGTAATGGCGGTGTGAGCCTTGTTATGATTAGGGCAGCAGTAAGCTGTTCCCCAGAGCTCAGACTCTAGAGAGAAAAGGCTGAGAAGCTGACACCACCCCCACTCTGCCAGTACAATCTGACACCACCACCACCCTCCCCCCATAAGGCTGGAGGGAGGAAGATCCTGGGCTGTGCAAGCTGACGGTGAATCCATGATCAAGGGATAAGAATTATGGGGCGGGGGTGGGGGGTGCAGCGAGACCTCTGAGAAGAGAAACTCCAAGAGACAGAAGAGGAGTATTTGAGATCTTCAAAGGAATCTGCTGCTCTCAGGGACCTTTTCCTGGGTCTTGTCAACAACCTGGTGAGCTTGGCAGGAGCACCAGCCCCATTTAAAAATGTGAGCACTGGGGTGTTAGATCCCAGTATAGTCATTTGGTTCCCAGGAAATGGTCTTTCTTCTTTATTTGGTGGCCCCTACTGCTCCTTGATCTCAAACCAGTCATCTATTAACTCATTCATAGTGTGAATGAAACATTAATTACCGACCCTGGAATATGCCCTCTTTAACAACTATGAACATGTGTCATGTGATTAGATATTGAATGGCAAATTGCCCTTGCCCTCTTGCCATGGTACAGTGGCTGATGCACATCTCATGATGAATCCTGGACTTAATGCAGTGAGAAGCTACAAGACCAAGTCTGAAGGGTAAGAAGAGTTGCAAGATAGGAAACTGGAGGTGATTTCTTAGAACACTGATCAGACCAGAATGTAAGAGAAGGCAGGACTTAGGCAGGACTTTGGAAGGCTATGATAGCAATGACAATAATGCTGGACATTTATTTAACCTTTCCGTATGCCACAAACGGTACCAAAGGCTTGCGTTGTTCCCTTTTATTATCAGCAGCACCCCATCCGGCGCTAGCCCCGTGCTTAGTGCTCCTGGACATCAGGGTGACCATGCTTCCCCACACCTTGGCTGGAGGCAAGGCCATGCAGCTAGTTTTGACCGATGGTTATTGAATGGAAATGACGTGCATCACTTCTGGTGCAATTATTTAATCATCTTTGAGGCCATCCAGCATCATCTCCCAGTCGTAGAAGCATGTGGCAGACAGGAGTGGCTCTGATGTGAGAGAATCTGCAATGTCGAGCTTCCATGTGGGGGCCATTGGCCTTGGGAGGTCCCTGGACCTGTCATCAACTCCACTTGAATATAAAATAAATCTTTGTTGTTTTAATCCACGGAGATATGGGGGTTATTGTTACTGCAGCACAATCTAGCATGTTCTGCCTGTGGGCACCCTCATTGTACAAAGAAGCTGCAGAACCAACGAGGTCAGGAACTTGGCCAGGGCACACAGATGGTCAGCAGAAGCTCAGGGCTTTGCATCCAGATATGAATCCAGAGCTCGAGCTTGTTAGCACTGTGATGTGAATCTACACAAAATAGTCATGGCCAATGGAAAGTCATAAAGACTTCTCAAGTTGGAGGTGACCTTATGACAGCGAGGCCTGTGGCAGCCTGACCAGCTTAGATGTGGGAGTTGGCCGGTGTAGGGAGACAGAGCATATGTCCACAACCAAAGGGTCATCTGAGGTGTGTCCTTCACTGCCTCATGGAGGGGCAGCCTTGTCACCTGTCCTTGTCACCTGTCCTGCCTGGTGTTGTCACCACTGCTTTTTACATCTCTGAGAATGAGCACACGAGCTGCTTCACCTTGGAAGCAGGATAGGGCAGAAGGGAGGGGGCAGCTGGTGTGGAGGTGTAGAAGATGCCGCCAGTGAGGGGCAGAGAATCTCCATCTCACCCCAATGTCACCACGGCCTGGGACTCTGACAGCTTCATTCGGAGGTGGAGGAAGCTCACTGTTGTCTGGGTAAGGACCTCCTCTGAGCTCCCCCTTATAGTGTCCAGCACAGACCCACAGAGGGGGCTTGCCATTCTTGGGGGTTTTCACTGTCTGGTTCAGCCAGAGGCTGTGGTGTTGGTTTTATGCAGTGTTTCAAAACCTGCCTGGATGTAAGGTCACAGACCAAGCCCTTCCCAACAGCTCTGCCACCCCAGGTTCTGATGCAGCCAGTTTGCTGTGGGGCCTTGGGCGCCCTGAGCTTTGGACACTCTGTAACACTCACTCAGTGCCAAGTCAGTCTGACTGAGTTGTTTGTCGAGTGAGGTTTTGGATTATTTGGGGGTCCTGCACACAACACAGACCCTTGTTCCTGAACTTCCCTTCAAAACCAGAATGATTCTTTGGTTCATTTCTTTCTTTCAAAGTAAACTTCAGTGTGTAGAAAGAGTCATCCAGTTTTTCAACTTTGCTTTCAGGATGGTAACTGTTGGTTCACTACATATTTCGATGTTCCCTTTAAGAATTCGTGTGAGAGATGGCTTTGCAGTCCAGCTCCCAGCCATATCTGTGACTGTTCTGAGTAATAGTTTGTCTTTTAAACTTCTGGAAGAAAATATAGAGTAAAAGTTCCTTGACACTGATCTTGGCAATGCAACAAAAGCAAAAAATAAACAAGTGGGAGTACATCAAACCGAGACGCTTATATAAAGAAAAGAAATAATAAAATAAAAAGACAGCCTACAGAATGAGTTTATGTAATTGTTGCTGGACTTGAATTTAGATTTACTATTTTTTTGTTGTTCTGTTTTGTTTTTATCAATGCCGTTTTCTTAGCCCTACTTCTCTTTTCTTGCCATCTTTTGGATTATATTAATACTTTTTAGTAATTGATTTAACCTATCTTTGGCTTTAGGCTGTATCTTTTTGTTTTGGTTGTTTTAAATTTTTGTTGTATTTTTTTCTTATTGATTTATCTAATGATTAACATACACATACCAGATCTTCAAAAACAAAAGCTTGTTTTTTACCTCAGTGACACTCACTATGACTCTTGTAACTGATGGTATTATCCTATTTGTTATGACATCTAGGAAACCCGAAGTCAGATTTACAGTTCCCCTTGGCAAAGATTTTATATAGCAGCTAGATTTCTCTTATTTTCCTACCCTTGCTGTCAGTTGTTTGCTATAATCGCTCTTTTCCATCTATGTGCCCTTGTATAAACTTTCACAAATCCTATCTGGAGTGAAGTGGAGTGGACATAAATACAGATAATTCTAGGGAAATTATTTCACACAGTGAGGGACTCCGATTTTCAGCTCCTAGGAACTACAGGAGCTCAGAGAGAGGAAAGTCCAGCTCCCTCGGTGATGCTGAGGGGAAGCGATTCTCTGTGGTCATGGGCAGAGAGAAGCAGGTGGAGAAGGAACCTAGGCGCATCCTGCAGGGCAAGTTCTGAAACACTGCTCTGGGCTGGGCCAGGCAAGTGGTGGGGGCCACCTCCATCCTGACAAAATCTCCTCTTTCCCAAAAACAACCTTCTTAACACCTCAGACATTCATCGGTAGGGAGTTTGTTCCTGTGGTCTCGATAACTCATGATTTCTCAGGGTCTCAAGCAAAGTGTGAATATCCCTACAAGGGAGAAAGCTTTAGGATTCTCAGTCAGGTCCAGGGGAATTTCCAGAAGGCATGAGGAGCAGAATTCCTGGGGAAATGAGTGAGCCAGGCTGTCCCAGTGCCTGAAGAGTCTAGCTGGCAAGGGTATGTGTGTGCCACTGGGTGAAGGAAGTCCTAGGCCTCTCTTCAGTTTAAGACTGTCATAGGGAAGGGAGAAAAGAGACGGAGAGAAGGCCTATTTGGCAGCTCTGACAAAGGCTGACATGGCAAAGACCCTAGGTAATTCTGTGTACCCTTGAGAGAAGGATTGTGCCTTCTTGGATTTAAGCTCTACCTCTGTCCCCCAGGGAAGCTCACCTGAGCCTCTCGCCTCTGAGAGTGGAATGAGGCATGTGAAGAGGCCCTGGAGAGTAAGAAGAACAACGAACTGTGGAGGGAAATGTTCAGAGCAAGAACTCAGCAGTGGACCCCCCTGCCTGTTACAGCTGCAGGTCTTGTTATCTCTCTGGCTTCTTGGCTCCATGGTGATTGGCCCTAGGGGCTCAAATCCTGTGGCCTTAGTGTCCCTGGTGGGACCAGGTCCTGCCTTGGTCCTTCATGAGCCACACGTGTGCGGGCATGTGTCCGAGCGTGAGTGTGAGGCCTGGTGGGCATGCAGAGGCCTGCCGACATCCATTACATGGAGAAACATCTGTTTTCTGCAGAACATCCACAGTATCAGATGTTTTACTGCAAGGAACCCATTTTTTTAATAAAATGAAAATGAGACATGGAAATCAAGGTAACCACATTTTAAATGTTTATGGAAGATAAAGGTTTAACCACAAGTCTTTCATCAAATGGAGGACAGTAGAAAAAAAGTTTAGGGAATGCCCTTTGGCTGTCCTCGCCTGTGCGGTGAAACCTCACAGCGTCTCACCTCATATAGCACAGAGGCCCTCGGGCAGCTGGAAATATTTAGCAACGTGTCTAAGTGCGGTTGCACAGCAGTCCCACCATCAGGTCTGTCCGGCCACGACCATTGGAGGGAGAGATTTGCTCAAATGAAAAGTCCAGACTCAAGTGTGACAGGCAAATGGCACCCCAGGGCATAGCGCGGCAAAGGCCCAAGGCCTCTGCTAGGAAGACCAGCATCCCGTCTGACCCCGAGCGGTGAGGGTGTGAGCAGATGGAGTCAGGAGAGCCAATCTGCCCCTTTGTTCCTGATTTCCAGGGGTCCAGAGACACTGGATCAGAGTGAGAAGGCCCCTCCACTGTGAGAACAGAAAGCGGGGATCTGAGCCTCTTTTGGAGGTGCTGTGGAGGACTGTGTCTTCTTAGCTGTCCACCACATACACCTTGTGGTGAAAAGCCAAGTGTCTCCCTCTCCCCCACTCAACAGACTACCTCTAGTGAGCAAAATGAAGAGTTTCCTCTGTAGTTACTTGGTCACAAGGATGAGAAATAACCCTCTTCTGCATTTCAAGGGTTCTTCCTTCTGAGGACTAATGTGCACTGATATTTTATCTCATTTTCTCAACATAAAGTGCTTTCCGTGTTACAGACAAGAAAATGGTTTGTGTCTGGTGGGGGCGAGGGGGTATCTAAACCTCCCAACACAGTTCTGAGGGTGCCTAGAAGAACATAAGCAAAGAATAGGGTCAAGTATTCTACATGGGGTTCAGAGAGGAAAACGGGGACTCCTGATGGGCTCCCCCCAGGTAGTTCCTCTTCTCCCCCTTCAAGGTCTTGAGTCAAAAAGGTACAGTTGGGACCTTTTTGGGTCCCAAGTGGAGTTCTCCATTTTAGAGCAATCCCTCATCTCAAAGCCACATTGCAGGGACTTATCTCTCTCACCATCAGCTGCCGTCGTGTCCCCTAAAGCACATAAAGTGTAGGATGGAGTGAGGGATCAAGTTGAATTATGTGACCCGCAGTTTACAGTGGGGCCTCTGGACATGTGATCCAGTGTCTGAGCTCAGTTACCACAGCTCTGGCTGCTGGCTGATTAGACTTTCCTGAAAGGGGAGGAGCTCTTGAGGGAGAGGATGCCAAGGAGGGAAGGCATGCAGAGCGGGGAGCGCCCTGGGGCCGTTGGTCCTGGGCACCCTCTGGGTCTCTTAGACCTCAGTGCTATTCAGATTAGGGATCAATTTTGGTCATGGTAGGGGGAGGGTCGAGGGGAGTTGATGGAGGGTGTTTATGAGCAGGAGCCCATGGGGGCTGCTTTGGCATGCAGATGAACTGGGTCTAGGGACCAGAGGGATCTTCCTTCCCACCAGCCCTAACCCAAGCCACATTCATCTTGCTGAGTTAGCAGGGACTAAAATGTGAAAAGGTTTTCAACCAGAGCGGTGAAACCAGAGGTCTTTGCTAGACTCACACTCCTCTTATGCTATCAAATAAACTGCAGGATTCTGCTGGGCCCCTGAGCTCAGTCGTTATTAGAGCTGCATGGCCCAGCTGTTTGGCAGAGTTGTTCACAGAACAATGTTCTGTTTTCTTAGGCACAGGATAGAGGAACGTTTACAAAACCCTAAGACATACCACACTGGCCAGGGTCCCTTCCAAGGGTCTCTGCAGCCTGAGACTCAGATTCCATGAATCCCAGGATGCATTAACCCAAATATGGAAAGCTTGAGGAACTCTGAAAGGATCTGAAACCTGGTGTTAGGACAAACCCACAGCTTAGAGCCAGGCCAGAGGAAGGGTCTCAGTAATCGTATGTAGAATGAATAACTTTGAATAGGAATCAAAAAACTCAGATTCCAGTCTGATTCTGTCACTTGCCAAGTGTTTTTCAATAAAAAGAGCAACTGCTGAGTCTCAGTTTCCCCTTCTGCAAAATGGCCTCCAAATACCTGTCCTGGACCCCTTCAGAACAAGACGGGCTATCATTATGCTCTGAGGATCAGTGAAAAATGGATGTGAGAGTATATCATCATTCCATCAGGTCCTCAAATAGGCACCTGTGTTACCATATTCCTGTTCTCACAGGTTCCCTTGGACAGCCACCCAAAGGCGCCCAGTCAGCTGGGCGAGGTGAGCTGTTCTCTTTGTTTTCTCCGGTGGCATGATGTAGGGCGGCCTTTTACGTGAATGTGTGTGTGATGTGTGTGCACATGCGCACACATCTGTAATGGCAGGTGGTGTTACATATGTGTTGATAGGTGTACATGTATGCTGCCTGTGTGTGATGTAAGTGGTGGTATGTGATGGATCTGTATGTGTGATGTTTGTGTATGATTTTGGGTAGGAATGAGATGTAGTATTGTTCAACATTTTGGTTCTTTAAATATTTGTCTTTCTCACCTGAAGGTTACCAGTCTCTAGCAGTTCTAGGTAGCCACATGTGTCTCCACACCACCCCCTTCTTCCAACCAACTCTAGTCAGTTTCTGTTTTCCAAGGAGATATGGTATTCTTTGGGTAAAGATTTGTCCTTCTTGATAATAACAAAATAATGATAGCCCATCTTGTTCTGAATTTTCTGCCAGAAATGATTACTAGATTATAAAATTACTACCTATACCATCAACAAATAACAAACTAAGGGGAGAATGTAGCATTGATAAAAAGAGCTAACATTTATACTATATAAAGAATTCTTACGAAATCAATAAAAATTGTATCTCAAAAGAAAAGTAGACAAAGGACAAGAATGAACAATTTGCAAAAGAAGAAATATGTCAAACTCATTGTTTCTCCTCATAGACTAGTCCCCATTTTAAAGATTAAATGAGGTTAAATAACTAAAATTACACACAACTAGCGATCCCGAGCAAGAACAGGAACCCAGTGGGTTCAAAACCCAGTACAGGGTGATGGCTCTCTCTGTAGATAAAGGAGCTCAAGATCTGTCTTTCTTTGAACCCACAGTGCTTAAAGGTCTGTGTCTGCTCGTGACATCCACATAGATTGTTTGCCGATTCAAGAAGTGGTGGGTAGAGGAATTTGGGAGCTGGAGTCAGAGTTTGGAGAAGGTAAGAACAGGGGTTCTTGGGCAGACAGAAGATAAAAATGGTTCTGCCCCTTCACCCTGGTCCCACCATCACCATGCTGACGAGTGGCGGCGCCAGCCTCCAACCCCAGCCCGCGGAACGTCACACTGGTGTTCCCTGTGTGTGCGGCATCACCCGCCCTCCCTGACTTTGACCTGCTGTCCTCCACCTCATGCTGACATGGGCATGGAGGGTGTGTAAGTACAGCCTGCCTCTTAAGGCCAGCCATGTTGTTGGGGATACCCAAACTGGAGCACTCTGACTGCTTGACTCAGAAATGAGCATGGAAGTGCAGAAACCGAATAGCTAACCAGAGCCGAGGTTTCTTATAAACCTAATGAGCTTCAATTGTCTCTATTTGTAATCTGAATGACCTGGGGCCAGGGTCCCTTCTTTATTTAATATATGTTTGCTACCGACTGCTGAGGGAGCCCTCCTGTCTGTATTATTAATATGTTATAACCTTTGGTTTCCAGTATCATCTCTTTGGAATTTCTGTCTCAGATCCTGAGCACATGAACATAATCCCCCGGCAGGAAAGGCGTTTCAGAATCCTGGCATCAGGCTGGGGCCTCTGGGTTTCACGTGAGGAATGCCAGATGCTGTCAGTCTCTCCCTAGTCAAAGTCTCCACATGGGAGGCTCCCCCTCCACCCCTCCCCCAGTTCGGGTCTCAGTTGAACTCTGGAAGCCTTGGACTGCTCTTGCTGGAAGAATGGAGGCTGCTAAAACGGCTGCCTCCCTGTCACGCTCCCAAGACAGAGAACGCAAAGCAATTTTCAAAATACCTCAGCATAACTAGGAAGGATTAAGGTGGAGTCACAGGTCACCTTCCAATTGTTAATGAGCAGGACAAGTCTTTATTTTTCCAATAAGACTATGCTATCCTTGCCACACTTCCTTAAATCACACCCCATGAAGAACAGAGTAATTCCTGGACATCTAGGGAAGGCAGACTTGGCTGCTTCCAGCTGCAATAAGCTACTGCCCAGGGGCTCCAAATGCCCCAGTGCGGGAAGCGTGAGGATGTGTACTCAGTCCTCTTGGACCCCAGCAGGACCTGAACCCATCAGGACCTGCCACGTGGCAGGAATATGTGGAATGGCTTCCCCGAAGACCGCCATTCACTCATCTTAATGACTCACCCCACAGATATTCTTGGGCAACTGCCCCATGTAGGGCATCAAGCTCTGTGCTGGGCATGGAATGGATGCTGGGAGGGGCAGGGGCGGGCACATTTTGTTCCCGACCCCATGAAACCGATGGTGGTACCAGGAGAGGCAGACATTGGATTTAGTGGCTCTGTCATTGACTAAGCGGCCTTGGGGAGATCTTTCTGAGTGTCACTGTCTTCATCTGCCAAATGAGGATAAAAGCATGTCTCTTTTGGCACTGTTCTGAGGAAGGGAGGAGGTCCTATTTATTAAACAGCCTCACCGTTTCTGGTAGGAAACAGTTAATAACTGGGAAGCACTTGATACACTGTAAAAGGCTGGTACGGGATTATGAGATTATTATCTCCCATTTCTCTTTCTGCCTTGTCTGATGATATTTTACAGTTTCCAAAAAGGGGGTCTTCAGACAATTCCATAAGATTGTTTGCTTGAGGTGGGAAGAAGTGGGAGTGGGAAAGGGAGAGAGGGCAATTGCTAAGTATACTGCTTGTCCTTTCCTGTTCCTAGAACATTCTAGGAGAGGTAAAGGAAGCCACTGGCAACTGCAAACTATTGGCCCCCAGATCACTCAGGTAGTGTAAGCTTGGAGATTCTGTAAGTTTTCAGATGATTCAGATGCAGAGCGGGTTTGAGGAACATTGGGAGAGTTGACAATTTGAGGAGGGATTTTTCTGTCTCCTACAGGTCACAAGGTCTTGTGTCAACCCCATGGGAAGTACTAACTGACCCCAGCCCCTGCCACAGCTGTTAAAAAAGGGATGCACATCTGGCTTAAACCTGGATAATCAGAATTCCTTACCCAAAACTCTGGATAAGGAATTCTTGGCTAGCCTTTTGAACAAAGAAGTGTATATTTAGAACCAGCAAGAAGACTGACTTTCTAGTATGTAGACTGAGATAGCAGAGAGTCAAGGATGAAGTCACTGGGAGAGGAAGAGAGTACCCTCTGGCTTCCTGAAGCCTCCCTTGTTCTAATTCCACTCCCTTCCTTGGGCCCAGCTGCTCTCGTCTTCAGGTTCTGAGACCTGTGTATTTAAGTTAGCATGAATTGGTGTGTTTCTTGTAACCAAAAGCAGCCTGCTGGCAGAATTCCTTCTTGCTGAGGGGGAGCTCAGTCTTTGTTCTATTCATATCTTCAACTGATTGCATGTGACCCAACCACATTGTGGAGGCACCTGCTTTCCTCCAAGTTTATTGATTAAAATGTTAATCTCATCCAAATACATCTTCACAAAAACATCCCCAAACAAATGACCAAGTTTCTGTGCACTTGACCAGTCAAAATATAAACCATCACAAGCTAGTCTTATAGGAGAGACCTGAAGATTTAAACACTCAGGAAAGTGTGAGAACTGTTTTGTAAATGCACTGCTGGAGAGGGGATAGCAAGCCCGGTTCTTCCCCTGCCTCCAGGCAGCTGGTGCACAGAGGGTTAAGGGTCCCTGCTGCCACTGCTTTTCCACCTGCTGTCACTACCCCCTCTCTGACCCTCAGGTGAGGAGGGACTGAAGGGGGACCTGAGGTTGCCTGACACCGGATACTTCCTTCCTCCCTGGATTAGAGTCATACAGTCAATATCATGTCAGTGTTTACCAAATTAACAAATGGACTTCAAGTTAAACACTGGGCGATTTGTGAGGTAGATTTTTAAAAAATGTGACTGGGCTCAGGGGATCACTCACAGGTGATGGGCTGTTTGCCTTTTTGGACTCCTGGCCTTTAACATCATGTCACTTTAAATTGCTTTTCATGGAAAACCGCCATTCCTCAGCCTCTGCAGAGAGCCTGGAGGCAGGCATTGCTGTGCACAGCTGGAGTCTTGCATAGCAGTGGGGCAAACTTCTTTCTTCTGGGCCCAACAGAGACAAATCTCTGGTCACTGGCTCCACAATGGAAAATAAAGTGTGTTGAAGCACTTCACTCCCCACCAGGAATTTCTACCAGCAGAGCTCGGCTGAGCAGGGCTTCCGGTCATGAGCATCTGCTGACCAGTGGCAGAGAAAGCGGAGGTTTCTCTGAGAGCTGGGCATGTACCTACCGGGGCTGTTGCTCTTGCCTCTAGATCTTGGGTTCCACACAGTCCCTAGCTGTGGGTGCGCTGGCTTCAGGGCCTCTCCTGGTGGGAGACAGGCTGTTCAGAGAAGCAGGCCTTTGGGTAGACAAAGTGATGAATACCTTTTGTGGATTTTCATACTGAGCTTCGGTTGCATTGCCTATTCATTTTTAAATGCTGTTTATTTTGGAAAGATGTTAAAAGGAAAGAAAGAAGTGGGTTTCAACACCTTTATGTGTGTCATTCTGCAGTTGTTGCTGTAAGGGAGCAAAGCAGCCATTTGAAAAGTGAAAGACTTAGGTCAATTATTTTTCTTTTCTTGGCTTACCAGACAGCAAGGAGCTGGTTTAACTGAATTGACCAGTTGTTTGATGAATCAATCAATCAGCAAATATTTGTTCTGTGAGGCCTGTGAGCAAGGCACTCGCTGTTTGATTAAATTGTTTGATGAAACAGAACAAATAGGCCTGTCTTCTAGGTCCCTTGTAGACACAGTCTAGCTGTGCGCAGCTAATTACTCTCCCACCTCTAATTACAGATACACGCTCAAACTGAGCTCCTTTTCCTTGAACCAAAAGTTAATCCTGGAAATCTGGTAATGCAATTACTATGCTTGTTTCAACAAGTGAAAGGGAGAAGGAGTGAAAGAGAGAGGGAGAGAGAGAATATGAATATACCCCATTTATGCAACTCCACAATGAGGCAAATTTACAAAAAGACTTTCATAACCAAGGGAAAAAGGAAAGTCTGTAATTGAGCATGATTTGGTGTCTGATATTTGGCTTTGAAAAGAATCCGGCACCAACTTTCCTAAGTGACATTTAATGTATTCCCCTGGGCTTAGCTTTTTTGTTAGCTTCGTTTTTAATCGATGTCACAACTCAAAGTCAGGACCGTATTTTAATGAAAGACCGAAAACACTCAGGAAACACAGAAAACAACCAAAAAACCCTAAACCACAACAGTGAAAAAACATGTCTTTCTTCTAAACATCCTCTTAGTATGAGGCAAACTGATCTGTCAGATATGCTTGTCATATCCACGTATTTTATAATCCAGTATGTTCAGGCAAGAATTTTGGCACCACCTGCCAACAGCAATCCTGAACTTTTCTTGACACTTTTAAGAGCATGTAATATGTTGGGAGGTGTCGACTTGGGGGGAGGCCTTAACCCTTTCATTCAGCATCTAAGAGTCCTTTGGAGTGAGGGGCACCAAGAGTAGCCCCAGGGGAGGAGCAGAGGAAGCTGCGAGCAGCCTTGAGCTCAGCAAGGGCCTACGATACAGCCCCCACCTGTGGTCTCTCCCCAGCCTGTGCGGGTCAGAGAGCTGTAGCTCTGACCCTCTCAGGGATGCGCGCACAGGGACCCCAGCCGGTTCGGGTCTGTTCACAGGATCACGGAGCTGCATGAATTACTTGATGGTCAAATCCAGTGTTCCTCTGTCTTGACTGCATGTGGGATTCACTAACCTTAAAAAGAACAAAAACTGATGTCCAGTCCCATCAACACCGTCCAAGCAGAAGCTGTAGGGTAGGCCCTGGCCATCAAGACATTTTCGAAGTTCCCAGGTGACTCTAATGTGACGCCTGGCTGGGAGCCACAGACCTACCTCTCCTTTTGCAGTGAGGATACGTAGGCCCTAATACAGATGTGATTGTTGCCTGGTCTCCAGGCACAGGTCAGCTTGGTTTGTGAGGTAGTATTGTGTATCTGCTGAATGTTCAGTTAGGCCTGAGCACAATGGAGTTACAGAAGGACCCTGAAGCCTGCTGCTTGCCCTCAGAGAACATGCAGCCTCGTGGGGTGGGAGAATTGAAAGGTACAGCAGTTGAGTGAAAAGCACAGGACCTGGCCAGCTTCTGGGACCAAGACATAGCACTTGGAAAAGGAAGGAAGGGGGGGTCTCTGTCCTTAGGTGCTGTTTTGCTCAGATCTCCTTAGGGTCCCACAGAAGACAGGTGCTCCTCTTGGGTCCTCTCTTCAGTTCTCCCACCTCCTTTCACACCACACATTTGTCTCTTGATGGTTGTCTCTTCCATTTGCTTTCTAGGTGGGTGTGGCTACTAAGAAGCCACTCCCATTCTACAGAAGTTGGCCCTACCACAGCACCATAGGATTAAGAAAGCCCTCAGATCCTCATCCTCTGAGCCCACTCCAAAGGCTTCCTTCAGGAAGCCTTCCCAGATTCTACTTTGCCCCATTTAATTCTAATAACGAAGCTAGCTCCAAGTTACCATATACTAAAAAGTGAAGAATAAACTAAAATGACCTGTCCATCTCAGATTTCCCTTTACAAGAAAGGGCTTCTCTTTACTTGATCATGGTCTTCACGCTGTAGCTCTGGGGTCTTTGAGATCACTTCATCCAGTCCCTTCATTTTATAGTCAGTGTAGATAACTGGCTAAGAGAGCAGGGTCTGGTGTTGTGTTGACTGGATTTAAATCTTAGTTCCACCACTTTGAAGCTACATGATCTTGGGCACATTATTTAATCTCTTGGGGCAATTGTAATAACAGCCCTTATTTCAGCCATAAATGTGTTTAGAATAGAAACTGGCATATAAATACTTTTTTAAAAATTATTACTATGAATGAGGAATTTGAGACATGGACATATTTCTCAGACTTGCTGGAAACAGGGAAATATTTTGTAACTTGTCATGTTAGTTAAATGATTCTTAAACTTTTGGCCAAAACATCCCTAATATTAGAGAAGAGTTGAAACATAAACCCAAGGAGTCTAGGGGCTTACATTCATTCTAGAAGAGTTAAATATCCTGGTCTTCTATGTTATCTTAAAAAATGCATGAACATTTAGCATCTAGTTTCTTTATCTGTGTTTGTTCCAATATAGAAGTAGTAGTCTCCCCTCAAACTTTGTAAAATCAACTCTAATCTTGCATGATACTTATTCATTATAGGATGAGCGTGTCTAAGAGTGTAAGTCCAGTTTGAGGGACATGAGGGTAGTACATGAAGCATCTTAAACAGCCAGTGACTGTTTCCATAAAGGTTGGGACTTCAGATTTCTTATAAAAAAAAAACACACAGAACCTCCACCCTGGGAAGGAGCTGAGGCCAACCATGTGAGATGATGATAACTTCATCCCTAAACACTGGCAGCTTTTTGTTCTTGGCAGACCCAGAGGCTCACTCTGTGGCTCTCCGGGCTCCAGACTGGGGGCTCTGGTCCCGCCATGCCCTGGGGAGGCCACAATCTGAAAGATGTACTATGGCTTGGTGCCTGGAGGCTGGCTGTGTGCTGAAACGGAGGCGAGACAGACTGTCAGCGTGGAAACCATGCGGTGACAGCTTCCTTCACCTGCCAGACCTGTCAGCTCATGGGAACTGACAGGCCTCAACCATTAAGGTAAACAAAGGCTTTAGAGCACGGAGGAGGAATGCCGAAATTCCTTCTTTAATGTATCCCTATTCATAACATGTCACAGAGTTAACGCCTGGCCTGGTGGAGGTAGCAATTCCTGGCTTTTAAATCTCCCAAGGGCGATGAGGGGAAAGGCCAGAAGCTCAGAGGCCAATCTCAGAGTCAGAACAGCTCTCTCACCACTGGTCCAGACATCTGGCCCCTTACTGAGTCGTCCATGGCTCCCGAGGTTGTGTGCGTAAGGATAAAGTCCAAATTCTAACTTGCTGGTTGAGGCCCCTCCACTCCATCTTCCGGCTTTATCTCTCTGTTCCAGTGCTCCTCAGCTCGCTCATCTTTCCCACCCTAGAAGTTCAGTTCCCCTGCTCTTTCTTGTTCTAGATAGCGTCCAGGAAATGCCAACTCTGCTTTGCCTTCTCAGAGCTCTAGCCAGTGTGCATGGTACCATTTGGGTCTAGAAAAGAGGCCAGATCTTCTGGATCATATCCCATCCCACGCCCGCATCTTGGAAGTTTCTGCCTCCTGGGCCTCTTTGCTGTCCACCTACCTACACTCCCTCTTGCAAGGCAGAACCCCTCTGCAGGGCTAGGATGGCAGTAATACAGTATTTCTGTGCCATTACTTAGAAAGACAAATGGCCTGTTAGCTCTTTAGGATGTAATTTAAAAGTCATTTGTCTAGTGGTAATAACTAGAAATGGACTTCCGCTATAGACCAGTATGACTTCCTCCAGGAGTGCAAGATCAGCGGGCTAATGGTGACCAGTTGGCTGTGGCTGTTTTCAGACATTCTGTTTCTAGTGAAGAGCTTAAAGAAGGCGGGGGAACAGCATTTTGAGATGACTGTGAGCTCACAGAGACCTTTGGAGAAGGGCAGATGCCTGTCTCTATAACCACACAGCTGCTCCTGTTTATCTTACATACTCAGAGGATCCGGAATAAAAATCATTTTGTGATGTATTTTTTTAAGTCAGATCTCACCGCTGAGGACCCTTAAAATCCAGGGTAGGCTTCATCTCTGTCCTTCCTTTTGTTTTTTAAAAAGATTTATTTATTCATGCATACAAGAGCTGGGGTACAGGCCAGAGGTGCAGGGGGTGAGAGGACTCCCCAGAGACAGAGGGGGAAGCAGAACAGGCAGATGGACTGAAATACACTGCCCTGGGGAACGGTGGGCAGTGGGCGAGGCAGGAGAGGTCTGATGCGCCATGTGGGTCCCCTCCCTGACTAGGGATCAAACTTGTAATACAGCGGCTCCAGATAGCTTCAGAGTGCTAGGACTTAACCCCTTGCACCACCAGGGAGGCTTCCATCTCTGTCCTTTCTTTAAGAATCTGCAGACAAATGTGAGTTATCTGGCTTTGGAGCGCCTTAGAAACGTCATTTCTCAGACAGATGCTTTTTTGCTGCAAAGCTTTTATCGTAACCATTCAGTGTAGGCAGTTCTCAAAAATACATTACCTGTCCCTTTTCTCCAACCAAATTGTTGAATACACCTTAAGTGTGCATTGACGACGCAGGCCATCATTTCAAATGTCAGTTTAAAAGACTGTCTTTTCTTGCTATTGTTCACTACATGCTATTTCACAATTATACTGCCTCATCCAGCTTGACATTTAACATACATTTACTCATAATTTAGTAGGGGAAAATGATGGAAACATCCCAAATGGTAAAGTAAATGTATTCATTCAGTGGGTTCCTCTGTGACTTTTGAAAATGAGGTAGGAGACTATTGCTACTGAAACTGTAATATTGGAAACGAGTTGGTTACCATATCACTGGCTGAGGAAGTAGGCTGCTGAGCTTTTGGATTGTTCCCTATAGCTTGAGAGCCCTGGTGAACTCTGATTCCAGACAGTTTATACCTATGAATGAAGACGCCAGTATTTAGCCTTAGATGAAAGTTCTGTGCATTCAGTTAGAGGATTCCAGGCAAAGGAAACGACATTTGCTCATCACCTGCTTTGTGCCACGCACTATTTCAGGAGTGTTCATGTGTTACCTTGGCAATCCTGATCGTCACCATCTGAGATTATCCTTGTTCAATAAATGAGAACAGTAAGAGAGGTTATAGATCTTGCTCAGGTTGGTACAATCGAGACAGTAGAGCTAGGATGTGACTATAACTGCTAAGTCCATGCTCTTTCTACTACACAGCATAAACCGTCTATTGCCTCCATAGTACAGCGTGATGCCTGACAAGCAACTGCAGAAACCTCAGTGGCATGTAACAGTAAGTAATTTGCTCACTTCTCTGGGATCAGCTGAGAGTCGGCCAGGCACGCCTGCTGGTCTTGGCTGGGCTCACTCATATGTCTGGTGGTTGACAGGACATTGGCTGATCTAGGCTGGCCTTGTCTGCGGCTAGTGGGGTGACTCACTTCTGTTCCACATGTCTCCTTCCCTTCACAGGGTTAGCCCAGAAATGCTCTCAGTGTTACGGCACAGGCGAAAGTGAGGAAAAGGAATCACACGGGCCCCTAGGTGCCCAGGCTGGAAACTGGCACATGGTCATTTCTGTGTCTAGACCAAGTCACGTGACCCAACTCAGAATCAAGTGTGATGAATATACTCAGCCCTTTTTTCATGGGTGGAAAAAAATGATGTATGGAGAGGGAGTGGGTACAGAAGAGTGAAAAGCTGGGACCATAAAGCAATCAACCACATCCAGCAAGCTGCCTTTGAAAACCAGATAGCATTTGAAGGGCATTCACCTAACATTTTTGAAAGTTTGATAAAGTATGTGTGTGGGTAGGGTGAGGAGAGGAAAATAGGGAGAAGGAGGAGGGAGACAGATCTATGTTTAACCAAAATGGCATCATTCTATGTGTGTTATTGAATTTATGGAGGGGAAGTTATTTTATCCTTTAAAAAAATGTGGGAGATGCCGAATAAGAAAAGTGAAGGTCTATCTACTGCAGTGTTTCTCGGTGTTTCCAATTGTCAGTGTCCATTGTGAATATAATAGTAGCACTAAATATTTTCCAAACTAATTTAATTACAGTACTTTTAATACAGTCTCTGTTAGCATCTCTTAGGAAAAAATGTTCTGGGAAACCCCAGTTTTGGAAACATTGGACCAGATGATTCTCAGGGTGACTTAATACGATGTCCTTCTATGCAATGCTATTTTGTACACTCCGGGACTACTACGGGAAGAAGAAGGTCTTTGCTGTTGTTTTTTTTTCTGTCCTTACATTAAGTGGACCCAGATTCATGACCCAGAGAAAAAACAGAACTGTTTCCAAAGCATTTCCTTGGTTGTAGGCAGGTAATGTGGGGCCACTTAATAAGCGCTTCTGGCTGCCAGGTTCTGCCTCTCGGATGCCACACCACCTGGGGTTCCATGCTAGTTATGTGTGCTTGAGAATCCTGCAAGTATTCACGTAACTGCTGTGGTATAAATAAAATCGCAGGAAGAAAACTAGCTCAGATAAAAGAAACTGTCACACTGTGGGAACATGTGCTTGAATACAATCAAGCCTGTGAATTACGTGCTGATTCTTCTCTATTGGCTAAGTGGGACCACCACATTTCTACTTATCAATCTTTTTTTAACATTGTTCAGATCCTATAGGTGCATGAAAATATCAAAGTAACATTAAAAAGAAAATATCTGCGCTCAGACTTTTCACGTGAGAAGTGGTTTGATTTTTCTAACGCGTGGTGGTGCTGGGTGGTGAGAGTGAAGTGGCGCCAGGCCCAAGAAAGCGCCATGGAACAGTTCTGTCTGTTTTCTTTCTGGGTCATGAATCTGGGTGCATCTAGTTTGCACCCCATGAATTGGCCCTTTTAGCTCTGTGCTGGTTCAGGCTCACCCTGCCCAGGAAGCCAGGAGCCCTGTTTGGCCAGGTCTGAATAGTGATGTTACCACTTGGCCCCCCTCGGCTCGGCCCCTGGCAGCTGAGGGCAGGGTCCTTGGAGGTCTCGCTGCCCCCATGCCTTTGAAATTGCATCCATTGATCCCTGACATGGACTGTTGCCTAGAAGTATCAGTTATTCAGCCTACTAGGAGTTCTGGCAGAAATTAGGGTGGGGCCTATCACAAATTGCACTAGACAATGGGCTCCTCCATCCAGAGGTTAAACAAAAATAAATGAAGCTATTATGGCCACACTTGAAGTAACCCATTGTCCTTGTTCCAGTGACCTCCGTGTTCTAGGGCACAGTGCTTATTATTCTGGGATTCATACCCACTGCATGTGTGATAGTGTGTGAACTCGTGCTCTTTGGAATTTTGTATTCATTTACATAACGCATTTCTCAAGTGCATGTAAGTTATGCATGAGTCTGCTGTTAATCATTTGAAATTTAATTTGAATATGACAATATTTTCTTATTCTTCCATGTTCTCCCTCTTTCCCACTGTAGCTGATGTAACACTTCAGAGCAATCGGGGTCTCTTTTCTGGGCATAGGAATTTTACTTTTAATTTAAAGGAGGGGCTCCCAGAAGTTCAGGTGACCCGGGGGGCTTGCCCAGAGTAACTCAATAAGCCAGCAGAGGGTCTGTGACAGAGCCCCAGGATCCTCCGCACTCCAGGCCTGCTGGCCTGTCTCTGTGGATTGCTGCAGTGACCTGGCCATCTCTAGTTAACTAGGTGTGCACTCAGGCTTCTGTGAGCCTTTCCCAGAATCCCATGAGGCTTGGGCTCTATATTGATTAATGTCCAGCGATTACTTCTCTTTGCCAGTTAGAACTGTCAAAAACAGGATTCTTTCTCACTCACAAGAAGGTGTAGGTTGAAGAACTGCAGAGGACAGAACTCTTTAATTTGTTCTCATCACGGTTTTCCCTGCGAGAATCTGACATTCTCCCCACCCCCACCTGCTCTGATCTGCTCCCCACATGTTACAACCTGAGCAAAAGGCAAGTTCAGTTCCCACAGGTGCACGGATCCCACTCTCCTAAATGAGGGAGAAGAGAAAACTGGTGAGAGCGATATCCTGCTCCCGAAAACAGGAAGCAGCTTGGCTAGATTGACCGATAGGAGCTATCCGGCTGCGCTCCGCCCACACTGGGACTCTTATCACTGCCAGTCATCAGCACTCTGGCAAGCTCATGAATAATGCATTTCCCAGTGATTTCCTTCCTTATTTGCTAGCTCGAGGCAATATTGATTTAAAAAAAATCTACATAGCTGAGCTATGTTGTGGTAACATTTATTTTAAAAGCTTGAGAGACAGAACACACATGTTTATCTCTACATATGTGTGTGAGTGTCTGTTGTCTGTGGATAACAACATTTGTTTAAGGGGACACTGTGGTTATTCATCAGTGTTTTTCAAATCAAAGTTTGGTTCAGATTAGAATCCTGAGTTAGGCTGAAACAGCTGTGTGGTGGTGGCGGTGGACTGGGGAGACAAGGCAGAGTGTGCAGGCAGGAGGGGCTGCACTGGATGCAGGGGGTGCTCTGGGAGGAGGGCTGGTGCCCGGGAGGACTGGGCTAAACTTGGAGGAGTTGCAAGCTGGGAACTCACTGAGCCATTAAGTTAGTAGTAAGATCTCTTGTTACTCAGTTGAGAACTCTCTCTCTTTACCGGCCTCACCCCTGACCACCTCCCCATCGCCCCACTCAGCCCATGCAATTCCTCCTGGCTGCACCAGTCTTCAGGTTCAGGAAGCAAATGCAGTGGTGACACGTGGACAGTGCTCTTGCAAAGGGACTGAGACCACAAAACAACAGGAATACTGACCAGCTTGGTAACTTGAGGCTGAGCTTGGGAAGAGAAGACATCAAATGGGACTAGGGCGTCAGAGACGCCCATGGGTGGTCCTGCTGAAATTGCCACGGCCAGCAGAGAGCTGGCAAGTGGCTGGCACCCTACCTGCTGAAGGCTCCTGCTTCAGAGCTTCTGTCTGCTTCATTTATGATTCTCAGGGACTGACAGGAAGAAGCACATACCTGGAATTATGCTGATAGCAGGCCCAGCTCACCCACCCACCACCTCAGGCAAGTCAGAAACCACTTCCTAAGTGACAGGCGGTCAGGCCTCCTGTTTAATCACACTGACACAGGCACTTGCAGGGATTCCAAGATGAGAGCCCTCTTTGGAGAAATCTACTTCTTCCAAACCATTCACTGACTTCTGTGATCCCTCCCCTCCCACACTGGCCTTTCCCCCTAAAAGCTCAAGAGAAAGTTCAGCAAATGTCACCGTCCTGCTTGGTGTTGAAAGAAGACCTAAAGGGAGAAGGAGGTGGTGGATCCTTTAGTGATTTCCCTCTCACACCTACTCCTCCTGGCACTCAGGGCTCCAGCCCCCATCTCTTGGGGTGGGGGGACAGAGATGGGGAAGCTTGTCACGGGAGCTCTGGAAAGGACATGAGGTGCATGTGGCATGGCTTGGAAGGGTGGGGAGCACTGTGCTGCAGGTTGGTGACACTCAAGCCTCTCCTTCCACTGACTCAGCGTTCCTACCAGTCCTAATAATCAGGACCAAGCTCTCATCTCTATGCCCTCCACTGCTTTGAAGGCATTTTCACATATGGCATATGTATATTGTTCCCAAAATTTAGGAGGCCACCAAATCCTTTAGTTAGCTGTCTTATCTAGTAATAGCTTATGATCTCTCATCTTTCCTTTAATCCCAAACTTCTGAGAAAAAGTAGCCTCTGTACACACTGCCTCTGCTTCACAGCTTCCAATCCTCCTCCCTCGCTGATTGGAGCTGCCTTCTTTAAGGTGACCACTGATGTTCAGATCTAATCCCAGAGCCTGAGTCTTCACTGGCTCTGCTGCATTTTTTTTTCCTGTTTCCAGCTCCCAGTTCCCTCCCACCACTTCCCAGTGCACCCACACCTCCTTCCAGTAGACCATCAACTCCCCCCCATTATACCCCAGCCTCTGCCCAGTGCAGCTCTTTCCTTCCATGCTCCCCCACCCCCATGTTATAAGCACATGACGTGGTTAACCTAGAGAAATACATCTTCACTTGTGTCATTCGAGGCATCAGATAATAATGTGAGTCAGGCAATAACACTAGTAGGTTTCTCAACCCTTTGCATTTTAGCAACCACCCACTAGGCACACATACAGAGATGCCCCCCGTTGGTCCCTATTGCTAATAGCACGGGACATCACTCAGCAGTAAGTCAAACCCACGTCCATTTCTTTGGGCCCCAGGTGTTGGAGGCTCCCTGCATTAGCTGGGCAGCAAGTGAGACAGAGTTTGCACCCTCCTCCCCATACCTTCTTGAGTGGGAAGTTGAAAGCTAGAAGTCCTCTTAGGCTTGGCTCTTTGCTTTTGCTCACCTAAGAGGAAGAGGCTCGGAGGGAAAGTCGTTTCCTCTGCAGGGCGTGGAGTGTGGAGCGTGCGCCAGATGACTCTCGTTTATTTGAAATGGTTCCATGGTGCAAAGCCCTCTAATCGATCATTCCTCTGCGCATGTCAATGGGAGAAATGTGAGTTCCGTATTTATAGAGCCAGAGAAATGGAGGCTTGTCCCCCACCTCCCACGTGTGTATTTATGCACTGATGAATGACCCTAACGTGGGTTTGTTACAGAAAAAGTCCGTGCTGAAGGCAGGAATCTTGCATCTGGAAACACAGTCTGACAATTAGGCCTCTGGGCCCAGAGACCAGTGCTCAGGCTCCGCGTTTCCTGGCTGTGACTATCACATGCTTGGAATTGGGGTGAACCAGAGTTTTAGAATTCGGATCCTCATTGTTTCCATAGTACTGTCCCCTGAGGTTGCTTGCTGCTGTTTTGTTTATATTTGCTTTATTTGTGTTGTGAATAAAGTTTTCAAAATCTTGGAAGCCCATAAATCTAGGAGAGCAAAAGTCTACTCCAGTCTTGTCCCTAGAGGAGTCAGGAAAGACAAGAAAAAATTGTTCAAAAGACCCTTTGAAGTAGTTAGACGGAGAATTCTTCACCACTTGGTCTGAGGGATGGGCATTTTCCTGGAGCCTCAGTGCTCTGCAGCTCCACTGCGGGCAACAAGCATGCCTGTGCAAGAGGAGCCCCCGACCCACCCGCACGCTCCCGTCCCCTCCGGGACCTCTCCCCGTTCTTCTCTTCTCCAAAGTAGCCTTTCCTTTCTTCTCTCCTAAACAATGACATCCTTTGTTTTAAACAGGATGGTGAAATAGGAATCACACTTTGAAAGTAACATTTACAAAAAGGGACAGAAATGAAGAATTAGGACTGGCTAAGCCAAAAGTGGTGTGTCTTGGGCTGCTGCACATCTTTTTCCTTTCAAAAGGCTCCCCAGGTGAGGTCTGAACAGTCGCGTCTGACTAATCGGTGTTTTGTGTTTTATGAGGTAAGTGTGGGGTGGGGAGAGGAGGAAGGAGAGAGGATGGTCATGGTGGTGGGAACCAGCTGTTGTGAAAGGGTTAAAAATTAGCTCTCTTGGACAAGCAGCAGGCACGTTCAGTTTCAGTCAGGAAGAAAGACAAGTGTTTGGTTAGTAACTGGATATGGCTCGAGCTGGATTTTGGCCTCGGTCCCTCCCTCTGCAGGTTGAGGTTTGGGGATGGCCCAACCCTTGCAAGATATTTCAGGGTAAAATAGAGGCAAGCACCCTGGAAGGAGTGTCTCGGAGGCATACCTACCCTTCCTTCACACAGAAGGAAATGAACACCCAGAGAGGGCTGGGAACTTAACCCTGGTCATCCTAGTTAGTGGTCTAGCAGAAAGGAGAGTGGGGAAATCTGCCATCCAGCCCCACTGTCCTTTCTGGAAAACACTGGCTTCTGTTAAAACAGGGATTCCAGGCAGACACGAATTCAGGACTGGTTCAACCTTGGTTCAACCGCTTTCTACCTGGATTACTTCTTGTTCCTCACTATCCAGAACCCTCATCTGTAAAATGAGCTTCAAAAATAACTCTCTGGATGGGCTTTTTCTAGCAAATGAGATAGTATGTATAAAGCCCAGAGGCTTATGTGGTCAAAAAGTGTTCATTCTTGGGTTAACAGGAATTCTTCCAGGCTCGGGACCGTTCATGCAGACAGAACAGCCTCTTCCAAATCACTAAGGATATGTTAAAGTCTCTGAAAATCACATATCCCCTGCCAAGTCCTTCATACTCTCAGCACAGCCCCTTAGTCAGGGGATTCCACATTTCAAAGAGAGGGGCAAATGGGACCGGGAGAATAAAAGACCCTTTTCTGAGCAAAGGGGAGCTCGCCCCAGAGAAGCACCGAGTTAACGAAGCCCAAAGCAGGCCTGTGAAGTTAGGGAGGCCTGGAGTTTCGAAGGCCAGGAGGAAATAATGCTGTTCTTGTCTGGACTGCAGTGGCAAAAGGAGAACAACAGCTGGCGGGCATATGCAGCCTGTTAGGGGCACGCTCCCATCAGACAGAAGGAAATCCTGCCCGGCGCTGGCAGGGCCAGAGGGGCCACTGGGGAGCAGGCGTTCTGGGGGTCTCAGGCGTCAGAGCTGGGGCTGCCAAGGCTCCAGGCCCTGTGTCCCCCCGTGGCTGCCTGAGCACAGGCCTCCCTCCCCAGCCGCTGGCCCTGAAGGCTCTTCCCGTTCCAGGAGGTGTCAGATCCAGTGATACTATCGACAGAAACTCTGAGGAAGCCTGGGGTTTATTTTGTATGGACTTCAAAACGCCTGTAAGCCCACTCCCCCTCTGGCTGTGCCTGGATGGGCGACTTTGGCCCACTCCACAGCCTGGAATCCTCCTCAGCCTGGCCAGACAGCCAGCAACCTCCTTCCCCCTCCAGTTTTTCCTTTACCAGCCAAGGGTAACTTTTGAGAAAGGGACCAGAACCGTCTGCCATCCCTGCGTGGACCCTCAACCTCTGGGCCTTTGGGCCATGTGACAAGATGCCCAGCATTAGCGTCTGCTAATTAATCGGAAAGCCGGCTCCCCGTTGGGCCATAGCTTTTTACAAACCTGAATTAAACGAAGTGTTTATGTGACAGATATGTGGGAGGGATTTCAGATATAATCACCATCAATCTGGCTGCAGCCAAAATAAATTCTGTGAAAACTAAAACAAACTCTTGCACAGACAAAGTAGGCCTTAGGGGTCTCCAGCAATAATCTGTGTTTTCTTATTTAGCTGTGTCTAATATTTCTGCTCTTTTCAGTGTAGATAGGATCTCTGCAGCAGGGCACTCTTGCTGCAGCTGACAGGGGTGGACACACGTTCCCGCCCGCTGAGTGGAGGGAGAGGGGAAGGGATGTTGCATATTTACATTTAAATTCTTAGTTCAAATAAACCAGCTCTGACTGGACACAGAGTGAGGTGGGGGATGGGAGGTGGGGGGAAGAAGCCCCACTGGAGATGGAGGCCTTGCTGCTGTCTCCTTTCCTTCAGCCTGCCTGGTAGGGCCAGTCGGGGTATGGAGAAGACAGTCAGGACCCCTGATTCTTCCAGAGAGGGGCTGGGTAGGACCCCCACCCCACTGTCCTGTTCCCCCCCCACCCCCTCACCCCCGCCTGAGGTGTGCAGGCACTCTCTCCTTCACGGCAGCACCTGTGAGGATACTGCATTAGCAGCAGCTCAGTGAGCTCTGAAATAGTGAGGTGAGCTTTGCCCCTACTCTGACAACCAGTGCAGACTCTCCACAAAGCCTTAATAAAAAGAGAGGAGCTGGGCTGAGCTAGGACTCTGAGCATCTGGGTGAGCTCTGCCTAGCCACCTGCTCTCTATCCTCCCTCGCTCACAGATGGGTCAGTGCCCTGCTTCCCCCCACAAGCTTTTCCCTTTTGGTTAGCTTATCTCCAGTCTTCAGGCCAGCCCTGGGGTGAGGCGGGGGATGCGGAGGTACCCCACATCCGTAGCTGCCTATCTTGAGCACAGAACTAGCCTGCTTCCAGACTCTAGCTCCTCTCCTCCCTGGTCTCACCTGGGTGACCAGCCTAGGACCCCAGCAGCCTTCCAACAGCAAAGACTCCAGCTTGCTCCAGATAGGTATCTGGGCGCTTGCAGCCAGCTCTCCACTTGCAGGCACCTGGGCTCTACCAGTCCCTTTTTGACATTTCCTTTTGGAAAACTCCCTCCTCGGCCAACCCCTGCCCCACTGCTGGGGCTCATCAGGGTCTGGGTCTAGAAGAAACTATGCTTGTTGAAGTCAGTGCCTTTCTGCTTTTGCTTTGAATTTGCATCCTGGCTCCTGTGCTGTTCCACTGGTAGATTTTTTGCCACCACACTGGGTTCCTCAGTATCTAGAGGTGCTTTCTGTAGCACTCTCGATTCTATTCCTTACCACTTCTGAGATGTGAGAGCCTCTGAAAAGCTGCCATAAGGAATGTTGTTTCCTATTTTCTTCCCTCTAATTTCTCTTTGCAAGAACCCTGTTTGGAGTCAAATGGCTCACACTCTGTGGGAGAAGCTACTAGACTAGTGACCCAGGCCACAGCTGCTCCTCCCCTAGACAAAAGTAACTGAATAGATTGCCTGCTCCCTGACAACCCTGCATCACCAAAAAGGGTATATTATATCAGAGTTGAACTTATATACATTTGGATAGACCAGAAGTAAAACCTCTCTATGAACTGAAAGTCTTTGATAATTTTACAGATTCATTCATTGATTCATCCTCTAATATTGATGAGAGTCTACTATGTGCCAAGTGCTATTCTAGGCCCTTGAGATATATCAGTGAATTAAAAATCCCAGCCCTCCTGGAACTTTATTCTACTAGGCATAGACCAATGACAAACAGTAATCATAAAAAATAAGAACTTCATACAATTTAATGGGAGCCCAAAATGCCAATGAATAAATACAGAACAAGGTAAGAGTGACTAGACATATTGAGGAGGAAATAAGTTCTGTGTTCAAAGGGAGTATTTAGAGCAGGCTTTGAACATAGGCTTGAGAGAGGCAAGGACGTTAGCCATGAGACTATCTGAGGAAAGATGTTACAGGCAGAAAGCGCACAGCTAGTGCAGAGGCCCTGAGGGTGATGTCTAGCATGTATGAGGAATAGCCAGAAGGCCGCAATGGGCCTGAGTGACCTGAGCAAGAGAAAGAAGCAGAAGGAAATGAGGTCAGAGAGATGGTAGGGACCAGGCCCTCGGGGACTTGAGCTTTTTTCTGTCCTTACTTAAATAAATACATAAAGGCCAGTCTCTTTTATCAAACTGAATTTCAAGAAGTTTTTAAAAATATTGAATTTGCGTGTCAAATTCTCAAGATGTGCTGATGAGTAAAGCAATCTCTGCCTTTAAGAAGTTCAGTTGAATTCTAGTGGTTATTGTAGAGCGCTCAGAGGAAAAGTCCTGGAGTAAGCCGTAAGAGATCTGGACTCTCATCCTTTCCAGTTAACATTGGTCATTTGCCAAACCTCAGCTTCCTGTCACTGGAGATAATTACCTATGCCCTGGTGACCTCCTAGGTGCTATGGCGATAGACTGAATTAAGGTATGGAAAGACTCTGGGAATTGAAGAACCCTGTGAAAAAACCAGAGGAGGGAATTCAGGAATCCAGTTAACATAATCATTGTCCTGTGTCCCTTTCCTTGGGCCCAGCAGACTCAGCCCGTGCCGTAACCCTTACCATGCCCACTGCTCACCCCGTGACCCATTGGCACTCACTTCCCCGGTGAGAACCAGTGGCTGCCATTCATTCAAGTTGATGCAAATCTCCAGAATGAAAAATACATCCAGGAGTGTCTGCTTTGCAGAGGAAATTCACCCATTCCGTCTCTATTTCATGCTTCCCTGATCAGATAAAGCTGCATTTGGTGCTAACTTTTAAGTCAAGTATGCACGACCTCAACCAACAATAACAAAAACAGGCCCACAGGTTGCCCAGCACGGTGAGCTTTTAAAATGCATTCAGACAGTGTGAGGATATTAATAGGGAGACACGTATCTCATTTCAGGCTACAAAGCAGATCCCACAGTGGGACATGGAAGGCTGGGCGCTTCAAGGTTAGCTTAAACTGAAGAGAGGAACTTGGCTGGAATACAGACACGCCTGAGGCTGTGTCCCAGACGCTGAGCTCCTAGCTCTAATGGCAGTCTGTCAACTCAGCTTTGTTTTGAGTGGAACTGGACACTCAGTGATGGCCAAAAACAGCAGTTGCCTAAAATAATGAAGCTACATGTAGACAGTGATGGAGGCAGAGAAAGATAGGGCCAGACAGGCCTTTGGAAATCATCTTGTGCATGCTCCCTTTATTTTACAGACGAGGACCAAGCCCTGCAGGTTACATCATGGTGGCAATAATGAGCCTGCTGTGTCGTTTGTAACGTGAGTTGTAACGTGAGCGTACTTGTCTGCTCTGGAGTCTCAGCACTGTAAGTGTCTAGCTCTCCTTTTTGTGTACCAGTGGCCCTTTGGGCCCAGGACCAGCAGAAGAGACTCTTGGAGATCTTGGAATCCAGCGATGGAGGCGGACTGGGTTGGTCACAGTGGAAAGAGGACTGGAGAAGGAATCCAAAACCTGGTCTGACACCTCACTCTGGACTTATAACTGGATGACTTACCTCCCTGTCTGTTTTCTCAACTGCAAAACTTGAAGCGTAACTAAAACATGGTGTTAAGGACTCTGAAAACCGAAACTAGACATGTAGATTTTTATGGCTATTGTTTCCCATCTTTCTTCCCCGGATTCCACCATGTCATTCGTGAGGACATGGTTCCGTAGTAGGGGTAAGGTTTCTGAACGGGCCATGTGGGGAAGCTGGTTGTCCCCACGTGGACCCTTGGCTGTCTGGTTACAGTACACACACAGGGCTTTTTACTCTCATTGCTCATTTCGCACCCCAGCTCCACAGCCTCATCAGCTTTATCCGACAAGTTTGCAGATTTCTCTTCTTCACCTGGAGAATTCCTATTAGCCTTTAAAGTGGTAGCATCACCCAGCTCTCCCACACAAATCAGTAGCTGTCTTCTCTGTGTGGTGGTGCAGAAACAGAACTCTAGAGGCAGACCATGTGGGTGTCACCTGTCACCTACTGCCTTGTCATGTTAGTACCTCTGGGTCTCAGTTTCCTTAAAATGACAAAGTGGGCATAGTGAAAGAATCTATATCATCATTTATTCTGAGGAGTGAGTTAGTATAAGTTAAAATATTTAGAACAAGGCCTGGTTCACGGTAGTACTAAGTATTTCCTGTTATCATTCTTAGAGCACTTCATGTATCGTGTTTAATATAATGGTTTACTTACCTACTTCCCAATCCTGAATTTTAGAGTCAGCATGGAGTCTTGCTTTTCTGTGTGCTTAATACCATGTAACATATTAAGTGCTCGTTATGGATAAATGATTAGGGATGACCTATGGGTTATGTCTGTGACATCATTCTTGCATTCTTTCCAGTGAACTTCATAGGACAAGCAGTCCCAACTATATATCTGTGACCTTTACACGAATTGTCTTGTGGTTTGAAGAATACTCCAAGTCTCATTTTTGTTTGAATAACAAAAGAAAGTTGTCTTAGAATTTAAGCAGTAGAAAGACAATAGGAAAGAAAACAAGTGAAACTTGACTGGTAATAAATCTTTCTTCTCAGAGTTGGAGTCCCAGCCACACTGTTCTGACCTAACTTCAAGAACAGAGTCCAGGTATAGGTTCTATTTGAAGAGTAATTAAAATAAAGAAGATCCTGCCCTGCCCCCCTCAAGGTCTTCTGGACCATATAGTTGGATGGGGAACAAAGGACTTAGACAAGTGAAGTAGTCCCTGGAAGGAAGTGTATGCAGCCTGAGCAGTGGTCAGAGTGGGGCTGGGGCTATAATTTCCTGGCAGGAATGGATAGCCAATTCTGTTTCTTGCCCCTAGCCTCACTGGTACCCAAAACATCCTGAAACTGAAGAACTGTCAGTTCAGGTCTATGGTGAGAGTGCAGTGACAGGGTCAGCTATCTCCTGTTGTATTCTTAATTTCCGATTTCCACTTGTATTCTTAATTACGATTTACAAAGGGTTGTAGGGTTAAGAATCAATGACAGGATCTCTTTCTAATAGTCACTGGTGAAGATAATCTAATAAGTGAACATTTTGACAATATGTAGATAATAACTAAAGCAATCATATAAATACATGTATTTATGAGCATAATAACAAGCATTTGCTTGTGATTAATTAAGCAATTTAAACTAGGGATGAATAATCAGAAATAGCAGCATATCCTCTTCACCTATTTTGTAATATGAATTCCAGACACAAACAGGATCCATTGAATGGGCCAAATAAGGGGTAAATTGTTTACAAAGATGACTGCCAGTAATTCCTCCCTTCCCTGGATGCACATGTGTGACTCCCATTAAAAGGTGGAGTCTACTACCATTCTTCTTGAACCTGGCTATTCTGGCCACTTGCTTTGGCTAAGAGAATTCTGTAGAAAACAATGCTATCCCAGTGCTGAGCCTTTTAAAAGGCTCTTAAGAGATCTTCCATTTTTTCACTTTCTTAGTGCCTTCAGTCACCATGTAAGAACATCACTATCCTGCTGGGAATGGGGCCCAGCCAACACCCCACCATTCTAGCCTCTCCAATCTAGGTGCCAGAAATGTGAATGGGAAGCCATCTTGGGTCCTCCAGTGTTCCACTCTCCATTGAGATCCTCCCTTGTAACACCACTTGGAAAAAAGATGAACTGTCTCCTGAAAATCCTGTCTAAACAGCACCAACATGAGCACACAACAGTTGTTTTGAGTCACTTAAATTTGAATGTTTTGTCACTTAGAAATACACACCTGAAACAAGGAACAACATTCATTTACATCTGTGTCTAAGATCTCTTTCTGTGTGATCTCCTCCTTGGATTAGAATAGGTTGGGAAAATTTGAAGTACTTCATGGCACACTGTTAGTTGATACCGCTCACTTCCCCATTCAGTCCAGATACTGCCTTAAACTTCACCAGAGATCTCTAGACAACAACTACTAAGTCATCGATATAGGTTCCTGTTCTAAAACTATTTCCCATTCTAGGATTAGCCATTTTGTATCCAGAACATTTTTCAGTGAATGAAATGAAAAAAGGGAGTGGTGTATCCCAGTAATCCTATAGCACCTCCCAGAATCACAGAGCGTTAAAGATGCTAGAACTTGAGAGATCACGGACCTAGTGGTTCTGAACCCTGTTGCAGATTAAAATTACCTCAGTTGTTGTAATAGTAAACTGATACCTGGGCTTTATTCTAGAAGTTCAGATTCAAATGAACCTAAGTGTTTAAAAATACACACATTCCTTAATGAAGACATTTGACTTCACAATTAGGGGCCTGATGGATGGATCACAGCTTTTGAGCTCTGATGAGAAACAATTTTGAGAGGTCAAGGGATATCAGGGACAGACCTCTGATAGCCAAGGCCAAGGCCTCTGAATACAGGAAAGGGTGGGGGCTTCCTAAAGGGAAAACAAAGATTCAAGTGAGAGGAAGTAGAGAAAGAACAGGCACTCTGGTGAGCCAGCTCCTGCAATAGAAGATGCTTGTCTCTCCCTTCCTTTTTGTCAGAAAAACCGGCAGCTGATGTGTGAGGACAGGTTTTGATGTATGACTCCAGATGTGAGTGGAAGGAATGGGCCATATATTTAGGTTTTTCCTGTAAAGAATTTCTTAAACCTCAGAAATGACTGTCAGAAAGAACTGAGTCAAAGTACGAAGCACATGAGAGATGTGTTTGACACAATAGGGTCAGAAAAGTTCATGGCGGCTTCTCTCTTGGCAAGTTTGGCAGGAATGCTAAAGTACAATGAAGGGACGGGAAACCTCATGACAGTAAAATTTTAAGGCTTCATTTTTTGGTAAAATATGACTTGATGTCAGGTATATGAGTTGTAACTTTGATGCAAATATATAATAAATCTCACCTCTTCACTGAAATCTGAAGAGATTTTCTACATATAAATAAAACCATGAATGCGATAAAATTGCTTTTGATCACCTCACATGAAAAGTGTTAGGAACTTTCAGACTGTTACCATAATTAAAGCTCTGTGGGATGAAAAAATCTTACTTGACTATCTCTCCACCCACTCCTTCTTAAAAAGGCACTTCTGGAAAAGCACACTTGCCCACTTTGGTATTGTTTTGACCCTAACTTTGTAGTTGGAAGAAAACTTACAGCTTTTAGTGACAGCAGGAAGATTATCTTGCACTGGAAAAGACTACAAACCATGAATGACAGTGGAATTTGCAAAAATGAACCAAGGTTCTCCTTATAGCCTCAGCCAAAACAGATGATTTTTAAAGGCTTTTAAAAGGGGCAATCTGTTGTTTTCATATGTTCATATTGTGCTTAGCCTCCTAACTGTTCTCTGGTTTAAGGGAAAAACATGAATCCTTCTTTTCCTGAGCTGTCTTCTTGATCTCCGTTTCAGTAGGGTTGTGGTGGGAAGTAATCTGTGCTTGTTCTTTCTACAGGTCTTTTTAACATCACTTTTTGTATTTGTTTTATATAATAATCACAGCTCTTACAATCATAGGTTAAAATGGGAGAGGGGTCATTACTCAGGTGAATAATGCCATCTCAGTAACCATTCAGTGTAACAAGTGCCATTTAGGGGACAGTCTTGAGTGCCAGGAGAAAACATGAGGGGGAGTCAGAAGGGCCTTCTAGAAAAAACAGTGCCCTAAGTGAGTCTTACAAGTAGGTAGGAATTAGCTAGGCAAAGATGTTGGGGAAGACTAGTGAAGCAGAGAGAATATGTCTTAAGCCATGGACCTGGAAGAAGTCAAAGACCAGGACATCTGGACACAGAGAAGTGTTGAATATGTTTCTGAGGAAAGAGGAGACCTATCTCTGAGCTTTGTGTTCATTCTGTCGATGGGAGCTTTGTAAGCATTCTATTCTTTGGGATAGTTTCCCCGCTAATAAACAAGACCAGCAGTAGGGATTATTCATTTTTGTCATACAATGGGAAATCCAGAGACAGGTGATTCCACAGCTGATTCATTCAGTAGTCCATCCTGTCAGGGCTTTTGGGTCATACCTCCAGAACTGGTTTTCCTTCATGGTGGCAAGATAACTTCCACAGCTTAAATATCATATCCTCACATGGCAGAAAGGTAGAGAGTGTAGGAGAGGGTTAAGTCTATTCCACATGCCTCTTTTTTGTCACATGGGAAAATTTTTCCCAGACTCCTCCATGTAGTCTTTTCTCTAATATCATGAGTGTGAACTAGATCACAAGCCTACATTTGAGCCAGTCACTGACAAAGGGAAATCAGAGTGCCATGATTAATGTAAACAAAATACGATTTATCACCTGAAACTGGGGGATGGCCCTATCTTCCCTAAATATCTGAATACTATTGGAGTTTTTGCTCCACAAGCTCTTCTGCTAGGTGTGGTCTCTTGTTCTTTCAGATCATCGCAGTGACATGCAACCTATATAGTACAGCCTCTATGGCTGAGTGTTTCTGACCCATCTTTAAGCGCAGGCTTCATTAGACTACTTGGATAGTCTTTCACATTTTCTCTTTAGAAGAACTTTAGAATCAGTTTGTGAGTTCTTTGAGAAACTTTGAAAAAATTCCATTGGGAATTTGATTGTGATTTCACTGTATTTATAGATTAATTTGGAGGAAACAAGCATCTTTACGATGCCAAGTCTCTCCAACCAGATACATGAATATTTTCTCCCTTTATCAGGGTTTCCCTTTGTATCCTTTAGTAAAATTTTATCATTTTTTTTCTCTTAGATCTTGTACGTTTTTAGTTCACTCTTAGGTATTTTTGTGGCTTTTATGAATAGCATATTTTTTCATGGCATTTTGTAAGTTATTAAAGAAGAGAGGCAAGCTGTTGTTTTCATATGTTAATATTGTACTTAGGCTCTTAAGCATTTTCTAGACAAAAAATTATGTTGTCTCCAATACTGACAATTTTGTTTCTTCCTTTCTATTTCTTATGTCTTACTTCTTTTCCTGTCATCTAATTGTCTAGGACTTCCAGATTAATGTGAAATAGTTGTGAGCATCCTTGTCTCATTTCTAATACCCATAAAAATAATTATTTCATCATTAGGTATGATTTTTGCTCTAGGTTTCTGGTTGACATTCTTTATCAAGAAAAGAAAATTTGCTTCTATTTCCAACTTGCTAAGAGCTTCTTGGGAAGGAGTGCTAAATTTCATGAAATAGTTTTTGCTTCTGTTGAGATAATCATAGTTTTTCTCTTCCAGTCTATTAATTTAACAATATTTTGAAATGTTGAACTAACATTGTGTTTGACAGACTAAGCTCTATTTGATTTTTCCCAATTGTGGTGATAATGTTTTCAATTTGCTTACAAATACTTAAGTAGGATAGGCAGTCTTTGGTTTGTTTGAAGATTAACTGCTTCAAAGGTCTCCCCCTGACTTCATTATTCCTTTATTTTTATCTCTAATGGTGGAATCTGTGGTCCTCCTTTCAAAGGTTTTATTGTAGGTTATTTAGGGGAAACTAAGAATATTTGGGCTGTATCCTTAAGCTTTAAAATATGGCATCGTGGAGGATGACCAGGGCACTCTGGCTGGTCATTGGAACTTGTCAGAAGCAAAGTGCTGCATTTGAGGTAGGCTGAGGATTTGGTAAAGGGCTGACCTGTGACCCATGATAGCATTGTACATAGTTTACTTTCACCTACGGTAGCATAGAAGAGGACAAATGATCATGTAAGAGTAGAGAGGCTATACGGTCAGTCAATCCAAAGTCTAGGACACAGACAGGAGTGAACCTTCTTTTAGTGTCTGTGACCCCAGGAGGTGTACTTACCACGATATTAATGGAGCTTAAACTTCAGTGCCTCTCACTTACAAGGACCCCACCCAGGCTCTGTTCCTAATTTTTTATTTATAATTTTGAATTATTTTCCAGAGAAGAGGTGAGTTGAGTGAGCCTTAGATCCCACAACACCCGGGTCCACCCCTAAAGACAACCCCAGGCAAGGCTTTGCGTACCAGTCACAACCTGGACTCTGGGCTCCTAAAGCCCTTTCTGGCAACCCTGATAATTCTCTCAGTTTAGCAATTAAAACGGGTGGAAGATTAAATTACACTGTTGCTTCCCAGCTGGGCTAGAA
The DNA here is from genome assembly GCA_019455555.1 of Galemys pyrenaicus. NCBI lineage: Eukaryota > Metazoa > Chordata > Mammalia > Eulipotyphla > Talpidae > Galemys > Galemys pyrenaicus. The sequence goes on from JAGFMF010012281.1 coordinate 12,538,117, forward strand.
GAACTCTGGCCTGACATAGAAGCCAGGGGTGTCACATGGAGCTAGTGCTCAGCCATCTCACACTTTTCTCTCTGTGGGGACACGTGACCAAATTCATTATTAACGCTGAGCTGATCTGGTTACCTTGATTGACACTAAGTGATTTCAGTCTGGGCTATATTTGTCTTCATGGGGAAAATGACTGCCGTGGAGCTGAAAGGTTATTTCCCTCTTCAAATGTGTTTGGGCCTGTCACTGCGGAGTTGCGCACCCTCACATCAAAATCGGACCCACGGGCTTTGGAAGACAGAAATGACATCATAGGCAAAAAATGGTGTCAGCTTCATTTTATTTTTTCCTTCTCTTTCTGAACTCTGACAGGGAAGTAGTTTGTCTTGAATTTGCAAGACTTTCAGGTGAGAAAAGGGAAGAAATAGTAATAGCAGTATCTGTTTTGCACTTGGCAAAAAAAATAATTTCCAGGATATGTTTCTCCGTCTTCCTGGTCCCTTTCTGTTACTATTAAGCTTAATTTAAAAATATGAAAAATATTAGCGCTTTTGGTGTGAAATAAGACTAATGAATTATTTCGCTGTAAGGTCGAAATAGAACAGAATGTTCCTTAACCCAACACTTTATTTTTGTTTATAGCATCTAAAAGGAAATTTCTACAAGAAACTCCATTCTTAACTCTGAGTGCCCTTTCCTGTGGTTGCTAAGGATTTAAGACAAGCCTCTGAGTGACCTAATGTTATGTTTACAATGTCATGCTGTGTGAATTCTGAATGTCTGTAAGAAATACATCAAACCTAGTAACAAGTAAAAACCAGATAGTGCTAGTATAAAAACTTTAATGGAAATGTATGTTCGATCAAAGGGGAAATTTTAGCCTAAAGATATCAAACAGAGTGATGATGGCATAAAATCAGCTTTTGCCCTCCTTCAGAGGACTTAGTTACTTTGGACGGAGTAGAAGTCAAACATTAAACAATCGCTTTTTTGATAGATAGACCTTCGGGATTTGAGAACAAAAAATAAATAAATAAAGGAGTATTAAAAAAGCGCAGCTCTGCCTTTGGTCACTTTTCTTAGAGTACATCCAGGTCTCCATTATTACAGAGAGGCGGAATCTCCTGCAGGGTACACACCTGGTGGGGTTGGGGGCAGAGGTGATCAAGTTCATTGCAACAGTGATGGACCTGTAGAAATCATTCTTAAACCAGACCCAACTATGGGAACAGGGAGGCAGAGCTACTGTTTAGCTTCAAGTCACAAAGTCATAGCTATCAAATCTGCTCTCCTTTCTCTCCAGCGGCAATGGCAATGAGATGCGCTGGTTTCACACTAGACAGAGAAATGGGATGGACTGTCTACCAACCGAAGGAAGGAAAATAGCTTATGAAAACATGATTTCTTTTATATGGAGAGACATATAAAATGCATGTAAACAAGCGTTTTTTATTTGAATATTAAATTTTATTGGTGCAGAGCATGTGTTTTGTTATACTGGTGACTAATGCCTTTTAAAAATGAGATTTTGAAATGCCGTTCTGCTTATGTAACAAAATAAAGAGCTTTTGGAACATTGTTCTGGTGTGAACCCCTCTAATAATAGCTGACTAACAACAAGACAACCTGAGGTGCCAAGAATATTTTCTGCAGAACCCTTCATTAAGTGGAAACATTTTTTGGTTTTTCTTTAATGTTATCCAAATGGTTTTTGTCTGAGAACCTCTCTAAGTAGACCTCAAAACTCACCAGTTTGCAAATACTGCTGTGCAGAAGTATTTATTTGCGTGTAGATGCCCTGGTTGGTCCCTAGTTCCTCGTCTACTGGGGTTAGAAGATTGATTTATTAAAAAATGTCTAGTTAAAAGTAAATTTATCTATGATAGAGAAAGGAATGAAAGTTAGTAAACTCCTTAAAAGTTGATTACTACAAAAAAAAAAACCAAAAACCCAAAATCTCAACATTGACTCTCTTAAGAAATCTTGGTTATGGTCCATGCTCGTGATTTGTCTTTTGTAGGAAAGTGCATTTCGGACTGCAGATGATATTGGGTATCAGCTATTGGATCCTGGATGTTGGCGGTTGTAATGATGACGATGGTGATGTCTATGAAAGTACATTTGTCCACAGAAACTACAGGAAATCCCAAAGGAGCAAAGTAAGCAAGGATACCATCAAAAGGGAAAAATAATTATCGAAGTGATAAGTGTGGTTGGAAACAAATATTTTCCCAAGTTGGTGATTTTCTTGCACTGTGATATATCTGCATGTTCCTGGTCACATTCATCTGGAGTCACAGGGGCCAACCTTCCTGGGTTCTGCTTGGCCCCAGGACCTGGCATCTTATTGGTGGGGAGGGGGAGAGAGTTGTTATAGCATCTTGCTATGGTATGTGGCTTCTTAAGTCATCAAGGGAAGTTTTCCCTTAGGGTCCTAAGGGGTGCAGGGTACGAATGTTGAAAAAGAAAAGTAATTAGCTCTCATGATCATGTAGCAAACTGGTTCCGTGGGAAATAGTAGGGTTTTGGCTCATCACCCCCCCCACCCAGTTTTGCAGTTGATATCATTCAGGGTAACCTGGATCTCCCCCGTTGTCCCATATTTCTGAGCTGAAGTGATCACAGACCTGATTTATTTTCTGTCCTAAACAAAACAAAACATCCTGAATTTATTGTGTACTGGGAAGTTTGTGAGCTTTGAACACCAATGAGCTTAAGTTTGAATCTTGATTCTGCAGCTTACTAGCTATGTAACTTTGGGCCTCTGTGCCTCAGTTAAGGCACTTGTAAATGGAAATGATGCTGTTGGACACACAGTTGAGGGGATTCACTTACTCTCAGAACCCATCTGTGAATCCCTTGATGCAACAAATGTTTCTCGTACCAAATAGTATGAGGATTAAATGAGATAAATATGCAAAAGCAGATAGTTGATGCCCAGGAAATGTTTATCCTCATCTCTCATCCCTTCAAGACCTTTCCTGCTTAAAAAAAATCCAGACTTTGTGGAGGCTAAGGGTTCTTGACAACTCTCATTAACTTATTCATAAGTGTCCAGGACATTTTTGTGTTTCTGGGTTGTCAGATCATAAGGCGGCATTTTTAGTTTGAAATATTTGTCAAGGTCCTTCACAGCCTGTCACCTTTGAGGGAGGCAGAGTGCAGGCTGGGCATCTCAGTGGCCCCACCCCCTTCCTAAGAGGAGCTGTGCTACACATCCATCCTTAATCCTGGTCTCCTGGAAGAAGGAATGGAGTCCCACATACTCAGTCACTCTGACCTCTTGCTTCAGAGAGACGTGGTATCATTAATGGTTGTGTTAATGGCAGAGTTTCAGGCTCAGTGCAGACTGGCCTGTGACTGAGTGAGGATCCAGGGGTCTGTGGTTAGAAGGAGCTCCAGAGGTAGGGCCAGAGGAAGATTGTTGAAGGAAGATGCGTTTAGGAGGTGAGGCATTCCCTGACCCCCACCAATGCTACCATGCAGAAGGCTGCCAGGTGGCTCTGGCTTATGAGATCATATAAGAAATGTGATCAGTGTTCAAGTAGGCAGTCTTGGTCTGGTTAAATTCAAGGTCGTTTACTAATTCAACAAACACTTCATGGGCACCTCTTCCCCTGGGGTACATGGGTTTTGCCCAACATTCCACAGTCATCATACAAAAAAAACATTTGTTTACATGAGGGGATTCACGGATGGGTGAGTCCCTTAAAACCGTGTGTCCAACAGTATGTGCAAGTGTCTACACCTCTGGGAAGAATATCCAGAACTTTCATTAGCTTCTCAGAAAGTTAGGAACCACCAGCTGGCTGTAAACTGAGTTCTCCCTCTTTGCAGCAAGGACCCTGAGGAATCTTGACTCTCCAGTGCCTCAGGGACCTCTAGAAAGATAAAATATCACAACCAAGGGTATGTTCGCTGTTCCACAAAAACTCATGCCTAGTGATTGAGAAGTAAGTGGTACTTACTGGAACTTCTTCCATCCACCGATCGCTGGACCATCACCCAGTCACAGATAGCTCTGCATTTGACTAAAGAAAGACTGTTTCCCAGTCATCTGAAACTGAGTCCCAGTCAACTCAAGTTATGGAAAGACAGTTGAATCTGGCCATGGAGAGTGGTACTCTGGGCTGTGCTTGGCCTCTGCTTCCCTACTGGGATGCAGGACCTTGTCATCCTCCCTCTTTAGTGCCCCTGTTCAGTCTTGGCAGCCAGAAGGCATGCAGCTCATATGGAGAGGGGCTGATGGCTGATAATCTTAGCCCCAGGATGGGAGGGGAAATCAGATCATATAATCAACCAAAATGTAAAAAGAGATCTTCCCCAAAAGAATTCAGGTCCAGACTCAGGAGCTGCAGCACAGAGGGTGACAGAGGGTCTTCCATCTTGTGCTAAAAGGCTAGGTGGGTGGATGGAGAATCAGAGAATTCTTTCTAAAGGAGAAGGAGGAAACTGGGAGGTGGGGCTTCAAGGAATAGTTGAAGGCAGCTTTGGAGACAAGCAAACAAGGACTTTTAAGGGGAAGAAGTGACTTGATCAGAACACAGGGCACAGAGGTTGGAGCAGGAGAAGACAGTCACCAATAGTGCTCAGAAGAGAGTGGCCAAGTTGGGTTTGAAAGTTGGTGGGTGCCACTGTGCTGTCCGGTCCTCACCCAAGGACTGACTGATGGGCCTGGCTGTCCCCCTTGGTCAGGCCACTGAGCTACATCTTTACCCAGCTCTTGTGGGATTGTTGACTAATGCCCAAGGCCAGGGCCAACCAACAGCACTCAGTACTATGCTGGTTTATGTTTTTACAGTGAAAACATCATGAGTCTCAAAGGAAGGTGCTCCTGCCTGTAGGTTCTTAGAGCTCAGATAGATCACTATGGACAGCAGGCAGGGAGCAGATCTATAATTACTGAGGCAGCTAACACTCTTTCCCAGGGGATCCCGTTTCAGCTTATAATGTCGTCATTTATAAGCCCCATTCATCTTTAGTAATGAAATGAAGCAGGGTTCCATTATTGGATTTGAGGTAGCATTTTTTTTTCTCCTTCATCTCCAGCCCTCTCTCTTTCCTCTCTCAGACTTCAGTTTATCTGTCTCCAACTGATATCTCTGGCATTTTTAACGTTCTAACTCCTTACCACAGAGAGAACCTTCTGGAAGGCAAGTAACATTGGAATTGTTGCTTCAAGAGACTCAAATCTCCTTTAAAAACTAGTTTCAACATTTCACTTCTTCCAGGAAGACTTCCTGGATTGTCTTTCCTAAATACTTTGATTTGTTTATGACAGCCATGCTATTAGGTGAATCTCTGTCTTATAGGTGAATCTCGTCTGTTGTAGTTGCTCCTGAAGGAACATTGTGAATATTTCAGGTCCCAGGCCCTTTAAAGTATCAATGCTCTTGAATTATGAGCACAAAGTCCCTCTTTTAGTCTGAGGGCAGAGGACCACGAATTCTGATTTTCCCTCTCAAGACAGTGGGGACTGTCTTCTCCTGCTTCAACCCTCTTTCTCTTTCTTACCCAGGGCTTGCCGGGTGAACTGTGCTGTGGATGGTAAAAGGTTGGTGTAGTACCCCAGGCTCTTTAGTCTACTTCCTTATAGGAAGCCAAACATAGGGCAGACACCGAGGCTGGGGTGGGGATGAGGGGGCAGCGATTGGTAGCCTGAAAGTCCTGGGGATCCTTTGTGTGAGCACTGCCTGTTACTGTCCTCAGTTCAGAGAACACAGTTCTTAAGAGAAGGTGTGGGAATCCCCCTTGCTTGGTTTTTGGAGAATGGTGAGGACAGGAGAACAATGGAAAGCTGTTATACAGACAGTACGTCCCGGGCTCCCCTATTGCCACTGAATGCCTCCTCCTGAGTCCTGCACTGGGCCAGTCCCAGGCCTTCTATGCTATGCTGTTTTGGAGGGGAAGAGTGTTCCAGATAAAGGGAAAGGGTAAGCCTTCCAGATAAGCCGAATCTGAGAATAATCATGAGTGTAGTGGAGATAAATATTTTCATCACAAATTTAAATAGTAATTAATTGCAAAGGATGCAATTTCTGCCATATGAAAAATACCACAGTTGTAAAACTGTAACATTATTCCTTCAAATGTATCTGATACAATATATAAATACCAATAACAATAAGATACTCACCATCAGCTATTTAAAAAAGTATAGGAACAAACTCTTCTTTCCTACCCCATATTTTACATTGTTCTTATTTTTTCCTTGATTCTACATTTTCATTCTATTTCCTCCATGGAATTTTATCTTAATATATTTTAAGCTTTCATATATTTTAAATATATGAAATATTTATGTATTTCATACTCTGCAATAAAAATATTTATATAATGAAATTAACTTTAAAAACCTGTGATTATAGGTTTGTTAAAAAAGTTTCTAGATAATCTTATTAATATAATTTTATTAGGGGCCTCCCTGGTGGCGCAGAGGTTAAAGTCAGTGATATCAAGCTATCTGCAGCCATGCAGCATAAGTTTGATTCCCGGCCAGGGAGCTAACCAATATGGTGAGGCAGACCTCCCCTGTCTGACCCTCTGCTCCCCTCAGCAGTGTATTTCAGTAGACCTGCCTGTTCTGCTCCCCACTCTGTCTCTGGTGAATCCTCTTACTGCCCCCCACCCCTGCACCTCTGACCTGAACTCCAGTTCTTGCATGCATAAATAAAAATAAATCCTTTTTAAAATATGTATTTATTATACAAATACTCAAAAATACCATTAAAATGATGCAATATTAATAAATATTTAGCAAAAATACAGTGTTATTGCAAATGCATCTCTCAATGACATGGTAAGGTTTTCTTTTTAAATGACCAAATCAACTGACATATGTCAGAAAAAGTCAGACTGTTTTTTAATTCCAATAGATATGTCAACAAGCATCCTAGAGACAGTCTTACCTAGGAATTCTATGTCCCATGGAGTAAAATATAAGGCCCAGGAACTTGCCATAAATTTGTCACCTGTAGGAAATAAGTGCTGCCACCTTTAGTATTTCTTTCAGGTATTTTCTTTGCTTTACTTTTAGGGGACCCTCCCACCAAAAGGTTGAAATTTTTGACAATAATTAGGAAAGGGAAGAGGTAAAATTGTTGAATGAAAAATATCTTAAATTGTCCCTTTGCACGATACCCTGGAAGTTTTAATCTCCTGAAAACAATGCACGCAGTTATTAGGGCTCAGGATGGGGAAAGGGAATCCCTTTCTTTTGTAAAATGGAATTATTAAAAGGAAGTGGGGGGGGAGGAATCCACAAGACACATTCTTAGGCAGATCTGTTTTAGGGAAAATAGACTTGGAAGTTGAAAATCTAGAATTGGACACCCTTAAAGCTACCTGTGTCCACATATTTTTTTTTGAAAGGTTAGGGTACTCTTGGCCATGCATCATCGCATGGTCTGAAGACCACGGCCTAATCCAAAGAGTGACAGTGTGGTGAGACCCAGAGAAGATCGCCTCAGTCCTCTCCTCTCACGTAGCCTTCTGGTTAGTCATCACTTACTGAGTCAGTCACAAGACTGCACTCTGTGGGGGACAGTACACTCCACTCCTGCCCACAAAGAGCCTGTGCACTAGAAACGAGTCACTAGGTCCTGCTGACACTAAGGGGAGATGACATAAAGGCGTGAATACCAGGAGATGGGGACCATTAGACACCATCTTAAAAAGTGCCTTCCAGAGCATTTTTTGCTTCTTAAGTTTCAGTGTTGAGTCCCAGTTGTTTTCTGGGGTCAGAGGATATGTTTCATTTTATATCTAGTGATAGAAGTAAGTTTTTTTAAAAAATGTGTTTTTTAAAAATATGTTCACTGCTGTATTATTGATAGTAGCAAAAAATTAGAAGCAACAGTCTCCCTTCAGTGGTCTGGAAAGTGGACAGGTAGTATATGTCTGTCCCCACCCCACTGACCACCCTGCTCGACCCAATCAATTTAGTCTGTGAGGGGGGGGGCAAGTATTCCCCTCCTCCACTGCCCTTCTCCTCCCACCCCTCCCCCATTTCCCTTTTGCCCTCAAGAATGTACATGGGCTGAATATGAGGTGAAACCAGAAATGGGGAGCATGTAAGGCTCAAGGAATATGAAAGAACCTGAGACAGCAATGGGGATAAAGGACAGGATCTTTAGAAGTGACCTCTTGGGGAAAGAGAGATGTTGGTGCAAAGTTTTAGTTATGTGAGTTCTGGAGATGTAATGCAGAACGATGTGGCTGTAGTTAACAATACTGTATTACACACTTGAAATTTGCTGAGAGGGTGGGTCTTAAGTCAGAGAGAACAAAATGGTAACTAGGTACAGTGATGGATATGCTAATTAGCTCAAATTAGGAATAATTTCACAATGCATACATACATCAACTCTTCAAGTTGTACACCTTAAATATACAGTTGTTGTCAATTATACCTCAATAAAGCTAAGGATAAAATCACCTCCTATCAAATAAAGGGAGAAGTGAGCTAGCTGCTCTGTTTTCTCTTAAGTGAATGCCTGCATATCTCTTCTCTCTCTCTCTCTCTCCCTTTCTCTCTCTCTCTCTCACACACACACACACACACAATTTATTCTATCAGTTATAAAAACTATAGGTAAGCATACTTGAATCTATATTTCTTCTAAATATTAGTTCTAAGAATAAAAAAAAGAAAAGAAACCCTTCTACCCTTTCGCATTTATGTTTTCTGTATGTGTGTTGTGTGGTCTGTGATATGGAAAAACCAATGTATTACTATTAAATTATGACTATTTTTACATGACTTGTATTCTCTAAAAAATTAATAACTATTTACATTACATATTTTGAAATTACATTCATAATAATCATGTAAATTTAGCCCTTGTTAAAATAACTTCAGTGTACACACTAACGCTCCCTGATATTATGGCCTAGAATTCTTTAGCTCATTTTACTTCACCTCTCCTTTGATGGGAGTGGATCTTTTTTTTTTTTTTAAAGATTTATTTATTTATGCATACAAGCACTGGGGTACAGGCCAGAGGTGTGGGGGGTGAGAGGATTCACCACAGAGAGCAGGAAGCAGAGCAGGCAGGTCAACAGAAGTACACTGCTGAGGGGAGCAGCGGGCACAGCAGGAGAGGTCTGCCGCACCATGTGGGTCCCCCCCCTGGCCAGCAGCAGGAATCGAACTCGTGCGGTGGCTATTGTTTGCTTCATAGTGTGCTGCTTAACCCACTGCGCCACCAGGGAGGCCCGATGGGAGTGGATCTTAAAGCAGTTTTCACAGGAAAAATAATCCTGAGCATATCTGAGAATGTTATTTCTGAAACAGTCATCCGTGAGTGATAAAACCACAATTTGATTAAGTTAAAAATGACTTTATTTTATAAAAATTTTAAAAATATCTTAAAACTTTAAAGATGTGTATCACTTTATTGCTATTTATTACTATCATTGAGATGTTTAAAGACTGATTTTTCTATCACTTGACTATAGCTTCTTTTTACTTGTGGAACTTTTTCTTGATCCTATTTCCAGAATCTTGCCAAAAAATGTCTACTTATTAGCCTCTTAATTGATTTGGTATGTGCACAAATGTCTCCTCAAAATTTATATCTACTTGGAACTTCAGAGTGCAACCTTATTTGGAAATAAGATCTTTGCAGATATAATCAGTTAAAAGATCTTGAGATAAAATCATCCTGGATTTAGGGCACCATAAATCCAATGTCTTGTGTCCTTACAAGAAGAGGAGAAAATAGAGATACATGTAGAGAAGGCCAAGTAAAGGTGAAGCAGGGATTGGAGTTCAGCAGCTGCCAGTCTAGGATCACCTGAGGCCACCAGCAACAAGGAAGGAGGGGCAAGCAAGGGTTCTTCCCTAGAGACTTTCGATGGAACACAGCCCTGGTGCCATGTTAACTTTAGACTCCTAGCCTCCAGAATTTTGACGGAGTAAATTTATATTGTTTTAGTCACCCCGTTTGTGGTCCTTTGTTATAGCAACCGTGAGAAACTAATACAATCTGCAAAGCAAGAGTATACTTTCCACTTACACATTTTTTTAGCTCTAAATTTTTATTATTGATCTAGTTTCTTCTTCAAATCACTTATCACTCATAAGTATGATTTCTGTTATCTTTCATGTAAATTATGTTCTTTCTCATTGTTTTAATCTCTTTGACTTTTCCCTTGTCATTCTGGGAGAGTTTCTCAAATGTCAAGGACAATTGAGAGCTACTAGAATGGGCAAAAGATTACTGGGTGTCCTTTCAGTGGAACGGGGATGGTGTGTGGAGGACTCAGGATTTATGGGAACTGATCCTTATTGGAAACCTTCATTGTCTTTTTTTTTTTTCTGGACTAGTTGATTTCTGTAATATGCAGAAAACTAGTAGCAACACGATGTGAATGGGAACGAGAGAGAAGGAGCCAAATATTAAGAGAGAAGTCTCAACAGGTATGAGGATGAAGTTTCCCCATAAAGGAGTATTTAGAGAATCCCACTTCTCCCCAAACAACTAGATTTTGGAGAATTACTAGAGTGATTAATTTTTATCCAGCATTTAACTGTCACTTTTAAATGATTCACTGTATCTTAGTGTAGCTAAAGCATTTGTCAAGGTGTACAGAAGAAAAAAATGGTTCCTGGAATTTTGATCTGTTAACCACTGCTCCAGTCTGGTTCTGGGAATTAAGAGGCACCATCTGCAAAAGGCTTTTGGAGGAAATGGGGTGGGAAGAAGGGTGGTTAGCATTGTCAGGGAGAAGAATATGTCCCCAGATCTTTGAGAGCCGTCTAGTCCACTATCCTTCTAAGTTAAGCAACTATTTTGAGAAGAAAATCTTTTTGTGGTGTCTTCATCCAGCCTGGATATTTTAACTTCATTTCCAGTTCTGTCCTTGCCATTCTTTCCTTGATTTATTTTGGGTTTTTAGGTTATTTCCCCCTTTGGCTGCTGTAACAGGAAAATACATTCCCATTTCAAATGGCACCGAATCAGATAGCACAGGAAAATGTTCTCATGTAGGGGTTCACCTCTAAGCTTCTAGAAGAGAAAGTACTCTTCTACTCAGAGCTGGACTTGGTCCTCTTGTAGCCGGGGAGAAGGGTCCTTATTCTCATAGATGCACATTAGTGTCAAGTTCTACCTCTTCTGTAAAGTGCTCCCTGCCCTCTAGCCCACTGTCCTCTCTGTTCCCTCTGGACTCTTATACCACTCACTAGTTCATACATTTTTAGATTTAATTCTAGACTTATGTGATCTGAATCATGTGATTTTCCAGTGTGGAATTCTTTTGTTTCCTTAACAACAAAGACCCTAGTCAGACGTTTATTGGGTTGCTGGATAAAAATTAATCACTCTAGAAACTTTAGAAACATAAAAAAGATACATGGTAGTACAAATTATTAAATTTGCCTTTTATAGGGTTAAGCAGTAGTACTTCAGAAACATAGAAAAGATACATATTATTAAATATGTACAAATTATTAAATTATATTAATAATTGTTGCAATTGACAAATTTCTAGAAAGGTAAAGTACTAAAACTGACTCAAGAGGAATAAAAAATATGAATAGACCTAAAAAGAGAGATTGAATTAGTTATTTAAAAACTTCCCACGAAGGAAATCTATAACCCAAGTTGCTTCACTGGTGAATTCTATGACCTCTTTAAAGAAGAATTAATACCAACTGTTCACAAACTCTTCCAAAAATGAAAGAGGAGAAAGCATTTCCCAACTCATTCTGTGAAGCCAATGTTACCATGATATTAAAACTAGATAGAGAAAGGTATTGTAAGAATTAGAGACCAATATCTCTATGAATGTAGATGTAAGTAACCTCAACATGATACTAGCAAATTGAATCTTGCAATATCTAAAAGGGATTATACACCATGACAAAGTATGACTTATCCCAGGAATACAAAGCTGGTTTACTGTCTGAAAATCAATTAATGTAATACACCACATCAATAGAATAAAGGACAAAGCTCCCTGATCAATTCAATAGAAAGAGCTAAAGCATTTGACAAAATTCCACACTCCTCAATGATTAAAAAAAAAACAGTCAAGGACAGGGATAGACAGTAACTTCCTCAGATTTATTTAAAAAAAAAAATCTTCTAATCCCCACAGCTAACATCGTACTTAATGGTAAAATACTAAATGTATCCCTTAAGATACAGAACAAGGAAAAGGTATCTGCTCTCATCATTTCTATACAATATTGAGATTCTGGTCAGGGAGATTAAGCAAGAAAGGAAACAAAAATCACCAAGATTGGAATGGAACAAAACTCACTCTATACTCAGATGACATGATTTATACAGAGAGCATCCTAAATAATGCATCCAAAAGACTTTTAGCTCTAATAAATTATTCAGCAAAGTTGAAGATACATGATCAGTGTACAAAAATCAACTATCTTTTTAAAGTAGCATTCAATTGGCAATGGAATTAAGAAAATTCCACTTACAATAGTGGAATTACATATTCCTTACAAAGAATAGGAATACATTTTACAAAAGAAGTGAAAAATTTATATTCTGAAAACTATAAAACATTTATGAAGAAGCTGAAGAAAACTTAAATGAAAAATTATCTGATGTTCATGGTTTGGAAGATATAATATTGTTTAGACTGATTTACAGATTCAACATAATCACTGTCAAAATTCCAGCTGATTTCATTGAAGAACTTGACAAGTTAATCCTAAAATCCATATGGAAATGCAACAGACCAAGATTAACCAAAATAACCTTAAAAATGAGGACTCATACTCCCAGATTTTAAAACTAACTACAGAGTTACAGCAATCAAGACAGTGTGGTACTGGCATTTAGATAACTATTTAGATCAATGGAACAGAATTAAGGGTCCACAAATAAACTCTCAACTTGATGGACAATTGATTTTTTTTTAAAGATTTATTTATTTATGCATACAAGCACTGGGGTACAGACCAGAGGTTTGGGGGGGTGAGAGGATTCACCACAGAGAGCAGGGAGCAGAACAGGCGGATCAACGGAAGTACACTGCTGAGGGGAGCAGCGGGCACAACAGGAGAGGTCTGTCGTGCCATGTGGGTCCCCTCCCTGGCCGGCAGCAGGGATCGAACTTGTGCTGCAGTGGCTGCGGTTTGCTTCATAGTGTGTTGCTTAACCCACTGCGCCACCAGGGAGGCCCCCTGGACAATTGATTTTTAACAAGGGTATCAAGACAGTTAAATTGAGGAAAGAATAATCTTTTAAATGGTTCTGGGACAACTGACTAGCCACATGAATTTGAACCCCGTCTCATACCATATACAAAAGTTACTCAAAATGGCATAAAAATACAAAACTTTTGTGCTTCAAAGATGCCATCAAGAAGGTGAAAAGAGCCCACCTAATGGGAAAAAATTTTGCAAATTATATATATGATTAAGGACTTGCATCTAGAATATATAAAAAATTCTTACAACTCAGTGCTCAAGACAAATAACCTAATTTAAAAACAGGCAAAGGGTCTAAATAGATAATTCTCTGATGAAGATATTCTAATGGCCAGTAAGCATATCAACAGATAACTCACTACTCATCAGGAAATGAAAATCAAAACCACAATAAGATAATATTTCACAGCCCCGCAAGATGGCTTTAATAAAAAAAACATAGATAATAGCAAGTGTTGGCAAGGATGTGGAGAATTCAAACCTTCACATACTCCTGGTAGAAATTTTAAATGGTACAGCAGGGCTGAAAAACATTCTGGCAGTTCCTTAAATGATGAAACATAGAGTTACTGTATGATCCAACAATATGACTCCTAGTTATCTATCCAAGAAATGAAAACATATGTCCACACAGAAATTTCTACATAAATGTTCAGCATTATTCATAATAGTCAAAAAGTGGAAGCACTCCAAATGTCCATCAACTGATGAATCAATAAATAAAATGTGCTGTATTTATACAATGGAATCTTTCAGCAATAAAAGGAAATTAAATACATGCTTTAGCGTGGATGGACCTTGTGAAAACATGCTGAGAGAAAGAAGCCAGACACAAAGACCATATATTCCATTTTTAGGAAATGTCCAGAAGAGGCAAATCTCTGGCGAGAAAAAGTAGATTAGTGCTTGCGTAGGGTTAGGGTAGGGCAGAGGGAGTTTAGCTGATGATGGATTTGATGGATAAGAGGGGTAGGTCTTTTTTGTTCTTGTTGTTTGGTAGTGAGTGGTACTGAAACATGCGGAAGTTGATTGTGGTCGTGTGTGCACACCTCTGAATGACTCTAACTGGATTGTACTTTAAATGGGTGAGTTGTATAGTATGCGATTACAGCTCCATAGAGCTGTTTAAAATTGTGCCTGGAAAAATCTGGGAGCCAATTCTGAATCTAAGGTGCATGTGTATGTGAGGAGGGTGGTCATAGCATTGGCATAATAGGAAATAAGGGGGAGAAGTAGAGGGTCCCCACTCAGAGAGCGGGAAGGGTACTAAATGCTAAGTTAAGAAAATAAAATAAGCCAGTGGTTGCAAATCCATTTCCTCCTAGGTATTATCCCTGGCCTTGTAGCAGCGGCTCCCCGCTGTACTACACTGGGAGCTACACTGTACTACATTGGGAAGGCTGAGACTGAGTCTGGATTCAGGGGTAGAGATACCACGACTCACCACTAGTAACCGTCTGCATGATGGCAGCTACTATTTGTTGAATGAGAACCTTGTGCCAGGCACTGTCCTGAGCCCTGCATATGTTTCAGCCTGTTCAGTTCTCCTGTTATCCTAAGGCAGGTCTTAGCATTGTCTAGCTTGTAACGGAGGTAAACTCAGCTACAGTTGATTCAAGGTCGCATGGCTGACTACTGGCAGCGTCCAGAGGCAGACCCTGGCTGTGACATGCAACCCGCCGTGTGACTGTCCCGGGAACAGGGAGCCTGTGTTTTGAATCTGCCCACTGGTAGAGGTCACCTTTCCAGGCATAACTAAGGGGGTACGTGGGAAGACTCATATGCTTTAAAATATCTCCCCTACACACAACGCCTGAAGTGTGGAATCCCCACAGACTTCACTGGATTGCTGTTAGCAGTCAGGGACCCCTGTGGGAAGCCAGAGTTCAGCTGTGGACATCCCCTGGGAATTTATTTAGAGTCACTGGCTGGGCACAGAGTCTGATGGAACAGAATGCTAGGGAAATATCTGGGAGAACGTGGAGTAGAGAAAGCAAGTTATGGGACACATCCACAAAAACCCTTCCCTCCAGTCACAACTTTCATCATCGAGCGATTTTGCTGAAGGACAGAGGACAGAGAGGGTGGCTGGGTGGGGACATTCCTGGGCAGACATAGGCAAAGATAATGTCAGTAGATAGGGTGAGGCAGGAAGGTGTGGGCTGGCTATAAAATGGGGGGGGGGGGGGAGCATACAAATTGAGGGAGACATGTGCAAAGACAAAGGTAGGATTTGTAGGACCTGGCAAGCCCAGGTGGGCTGTGTGTGCCCATGCCCCGGTGCATCTCGGCTTGTCCTAGCCACCTCAGATTTCTCCCTACCCTCTGCTGTCGGCTTACATATTAGCTCTGTCACTCACTTGTTGTGGGTTCATGGGGAATTTATTTGGAGTCTTGGTGTCCTTGCCTATAAAATAGGTAGAATGATACCATAGCCTACTTCACAGGGTTGGTGGAAAGGTTAAAGGAGGCAATGCATGAAGCATCTAGTGCTGCCTCCACAGAGTAGGTGCTCAGCAAGTGATACCTACGCTGTTACAAATATCTTTTAAATTTATTTGTAACATACTTACCACCTTAACCATTTTTAAGTGTATAATTCAGTGGTGTTAAGTACATTTATAATGTGCAGCCATCTCCACACTTCATTTCTGGAACTTTCTCATCATCCCAATAGAAACCCTGTGCCCATAGCAGTGACTCCTAATTCTGCCATCTCTCTGGACCCTGAGAACCTCTAATCTGTTCTGTCTCTGAATTTGTGTAACAAATTCATATTTTCCTTTTGTGTCTGGCTTATTTTTCTTAGCGTGATGTTTTCAAGGTTCATCCGTGTTGTAGCATATAGTGTAATTTCATTCCTTTTCAAGGCTGAATAATATTCTGCTGTATGGATATACCACATATTGTTTAGTCATTTATCTGTTGGTGGACATTTGGTTGTTTCTACCTTTTGACTGTTGCACTCATTATAGACATTATAGTCACTCGATTTGAAGAAACAGTTTACTGTAGGGGTGGGGGACAGTCAGAGGCACAGCTCTTGAAGCCTCTCCTTTGACTTCACAACCCGGGATGATCTTACCCTCTTTGTGCTTCAGTTTTCTCATATGTGAAATGGGGATACTGGGTCCTGCTGCTCAGGGTTCTTGTGAGAGGAAATGAGTCCACCATGTAAAGTAGCTTCAGTAGTTTCAGGTCAACCTTCAGGAAGGTTAGCTGCTCTCATTCCCATGGGAGCTGATGCTGCTTACAGAGATACGACAGGGGAGACCTGCCTGGGTGAACGGGACTTTTCTCCCCTCTGGGAACTACTGGTAGAAGACAGAGAATTACAAAACTGCACATTACTAGAGGTGAAAGAGCCTTTGGAGATCACCTTCTCAAAGCTCCTCCTTTTACCACAGTGATACTGAGACCCAGACAAGATGAGGACATAATGAGAGTGATAAAGCTGGAGCTGGTGCCAGGCATCTGCTCCCAATGTCCAAACTTTGGTCTTGGCTCCCAGCCTGGCTTTACCAGCTCCCCTCACACAGTTAGACACCCTCTGTGGATATTTCTTCTCTCCAAAGGTGTCAACAGGTATATGAGGGTGATCCTTCACCCAGAAGGATCCAGATCCATTTAAGGGACACCACTCTTGCACCTGAGCTTGCACACCAGGCCAGCTGTTGGCAGCGCTGTAAAGCTACCCTTTCTCTTACCTGCTTCTGCCTTGCCGGTGGGGGGTATGGTGGGTAAGGGAATGTCAAAGAACTTTATTGGAGAGTGTCTTTTCTGGCAGGCTCAGGAGTGGAGAGGGAGGTGCCCAGATCTGGCCAGTCCAGCATGGTGAGATTTTGATTGTTTTAGGATTAGGTGCTTGTGCTTGGTAAGCACATCTGTTGCTCAGCTATTTGTGTTCTCTTCATTCATTTCTTTGATTTTTTTGTGAGGTTATTTTTAGAGAATTCCAGCCTGTCTGAGTTCATTAAGGGGGTGGGGCACATAGGGAGTGCAGCCCACACCTGAGCAGGAGAACAAGGAGGACAAGCAGAAAGGATCAAAGCCGGAGGGAAAGGTCCAGCTGCCAGCAGGTTTCCTCTGGAGCGCTTTGTTTGAAGAGAAGTCCCTCCCCACCCCATGCTCATTTTAAGGAATGACTACAGCAGAAGGAACTTTTACTGACCAGGGTACAGTGGAGGGACCCTCACACCTACCCACTGGGTAGTGGCTGAGCCCGAGCGAAGGATCAGTGAGTGCTAAAGACATAGGCAGCTACAGGGAGGAGAAGGATGGGGCCCAATAGGGGTGCGAGGGAGTAGAGGGGGGATGACAATATCTGTAAATCTAGTGTTTATGACTCAGTTGTAAATCTCTGCTTTCCCTTCGCTATCATTTCCTTTTATCTCCTGGCGTGCACATCAGCACAGAAAGGTCTTTCTCATCAAAGGTCTTGAAACACTGGTGGCAGGGACAGGACTAGTTATGACCAAGCCCCTTCATCGTCACCTTATCACCACACTCAAGACACATTTTTTTGGGGTGGGGTGGGAGTGGAACGCAAACTGGATTCCTGCTAAGTGGATGTGAGAGGCGTTGGGGCGCAGCTGAGTGGCACGCAGGGAGACATCTCTGCTTGGCCAGGAGCTCGCTCACGAGACCTGTAGTACAGCCAGCCACGAAAACAAACACCCAGTGATGGGGCAGCGGGAGGAAGGGAGGATCCTGTCTCGATCCAGCAGCTGAAAGTGAGACGTTGATAATAATGAGAAGGCCTGAAATGCACCCACAGTAATCAAGCTGTCTGGCATGAGCCCACTGCGAAAGGAGGCCACATCCGGCTCGCTGGGCCATGCTGTGCAAGCGTGGGGTGCAGCCACTCAGTGTCAACAGTGTGTTCCCAGCCACCCTGGAGCAGCAGCAGGCGCAGGGAAGCGCTCTGATAGCCAGGCCACAGGGCAGGCCAATTCTCAGTTTCCCTACGGCCATCTCCTTAATCCCAGCATACCTGGGGGGGTCCCTGGGGGAGCTCAACTGTCCCTGAGATGAAGCCCATGGACCTTTTGTTGGGTCAGTGGTGGTCTTCAGAGCTAGGTGGGCTCCTGAATGCTCTCGCTAATAACAGCCAACCCTTCCACTGCACTTAACAAGTGCCAGGCGCTATCCTGAGAGTTTTACTATAAATTCTTTACTGAATCCTTAGGAATTGTCTCCATTTTACAGATGGGAAATTGAAGTGGGAAACTGCCAAGCTTGCTGCTAGAGAAACTGCTGCTTAGACTGCGTTGCTTGCTGGAGCGGAGAGGTTGCTGGGTAAACTGTGTGCTCATCGTTGGAAGCTGAGGAAGGGCTACTTTGAGCTTTTTCCAAACACCTGTCCTGCTTGGGCTAGGACAAGCGACCCTTCCTGACCACCTGTCCCAACACAATGAACATGCTTATGTTATGATTAATATACGTATGCTGTGATAGATGAAGTAGGAAGTCTTTTCATGTAACCTGTATAAAAACCCTGCCATTTCTGCTGTTTGGGGCTCAGGTTTTGGGGAGTGATCCCATGGGACCCGCCTGTGTGACAAGTAAATCTCTCACTTGCCACCTCTCTGAGTGCTGTCTGTATTCTCTGGGAAACTGCCGTAACAAGATGGAGGCCTGGAAAGCGGGCAGAGCGGGGGTTTATTTTTATTTTTAAAAAAAAGATTTATTTATTTATGCATATAAGAGCTGGGTACAGGCCAGAGTTCAGGGAGGTGAGAGGATTCACCAGAGACAGAGCTGGGAGCAGAATAGGCAGACTGATTGAAACACACTGCTGAGGGGAGCAGCGGGCACAGCAGGAGAGGTCTGCTGCGCCTTGTGGGTTCCCTCCCTGGCCGGGGGTAGGGATCGAACTCGTGCTGCAGTGGCTGTGGTTTGCTTCATAGTGCATTGCTTAACCCACTGCACCACCAGGGAGGCCCCAGAGCAGGGATTTAAACGTAGCAGTTTGGCCCCAGAGTTGTGCCCTTCCCTACTGGGTGCCACTGCCCTGTGGCTCCATAGCACACTCTGGAGTGGGGATTTCGTCTTAATTGTCCACAGAAAAACCAAATGTTCCGGAGGTATGACTGGTGAGTGTGGTCAGTGCAGGTGACAGCCTGCCCCAGAACTGACCTTCACCTAACCTAGAGCAGAGAGGGTCCCACCCAACCCTGTCCCCTCCTAAGATTAGTATGGTCAAGTCTGCAGTATGGGGTCCAGCAACTAGAAAACAATAAAATAAGAAACAGATCTGAAGTCTCCTAACAGTATCCTTTCAATTGTCCTTTCTTTAGGAAAGTACGTCTGTATCTGCCCCCTCCCCCCTGGCCTTTGTGCCTTCCCCCGCTGTGGGAGGTGGGTGTGGGCCATAGCGCTCTGCTGGAGATTTCCCCTGGGCCAGGGAGCCTTGATGACCTGATCACCAGTTTCTTTTGAGGATCTGGTACCTATGGAGACCCCATGCATCTGATAGGATTAAAGAGAAGTGACAAGACCTTTCAGTGCATGCCCACCTCCCCTTAGCTGACAGCTGACTGGTCAGTCCCTGAGGGCCCTTCAAGCTGGGAACCAGGCTAGGCAGGGTGTCCCATGTGGACCTTAGCCAGAACTCAGCTTGGGTTGCAATGGGCTCCAGACCCCAGCCAGGCTCCAGAGAAGCGTCTGGGTCTGGGACAAGCGTTGGGTCTGGGACAAAGTTTCCTCTGAACAGACAAGAACTTGGCCAGATAGTCGCTGTAGGGAATGGCGTAGGTTTCCAGTGAAGTGTCCAACTGGTTTGATGTCCTTTTGGTATTTCTGTTATTTTGTGGATTTATTTCACTCACCTGTTAAGAACTTGCCCTGCCTTAATCTGTTCCCCGGAATGAGTGGCCAGAGAAAACTTTTGTTGGTTTCAGGGCTGTACTCTCCCCTCTGCGCAGGGCTCCGCTGGCCTTGCCCCTGCACCCCCACGCCCAGGCCTGGGTGGGCAGCGCCCCCTGATGCCTGGGTCAGGATAAACAACACATCTTAGCTGTCGAATGAGGTCCGTGCTGCCGCGTGTGTGATTAAAGGATTTGGGGTACAGGCCCTTGATCCCAAGGACCCCCAATTCCCTGTGTCTGGAGACCTAATCGCACCAGCAGCTACAGTGTGGTGTCCTTTCTTCAATCAGCTATTCTTTCTCCAGCCAATACTTATTTTATTAACGTTTTTATTTCTTTAATTTGTTTTTTAATGTGGAGAAAAATTTCAAAATATGAAATGTAACTTCTTTTTCCCCCTAACTCTTCAAATTCCAGCTTTCATAAGAAATAAATATCAAATCCTGAAAAAAAGAGAAACTGTTATTCTTATGGTCATATTTATATACCATTGTTGTCCTGTTTCAGTAGTTCTAAAATATTTTTATTTTAAAAACACATTACTTAAGATGCCTACTTAGGAAATTTCCAAGTAACCCAAATTTCTATTAAAATAAAAAAAAACAGCTAGTAGCATTCATAATGCTCTTTACCTAAAGAGAATTTGTTGTTTTTTTTAAAAATTGATATGTGGTATCTGGTTGGGTTTTTTTGTTTGTTTGGTTTTTGGTCAAGAAAGCACCTAATGAAATGAAATTAATAAATTAATTTAGTATTGAGGAAACCTTGGCTTACAACACTGTATGTAATTCAGAGGCATAGGGTCACACCTCAGATGCCTGTCCTCATCTGAGGAAGTTCCCATGGTTCTCCAAGAGAGCCTGTTATCCCCCTACCAGCTGTGTTTTTCCCTACCCCAATTATAGCCTCCATTCCACAATCAGTTTTCTAGAGTTTTTTGTTGGCATGGTTTTGTCTGACTGTTTTATTTCTCTTTATTCCACATCTAAGTGAAACTGTCCAGTATGGTATATGTCTTTCTCTTTCTGTCTTATTTCACATTACAATGTCCCCTCCGGTTCAATCCATGTTGTCACAAATGGCAAGGGTTTATCTTTTTTATAGCTGAGTAGTATTCCATTGTGTATATATAGGACATTCTTCTAATCCACTTCTCTGTCCTTGGGCACTGAATTTTTGTAGCTTATAGAGCCTGCATTCTTAACTTGTCCTATTCTGCTTGCACAGATGTGGCCTCTGCCTTGGGGCAGCCAAGGTCCAACATGTTGTATGGGGGTTCAGGGGGATGAGGGATGAGAGAAAGGAGGCAACTGTTGTCAAAAGGGCCAGTGGAGAACACAGATGTAGACTAGATTTTTCCAGAGCTGGCCCTGATTTGACTATTTGCTCATTTCTGCTCTTTTTTAATATTTGCTGTTGGATAAACTCTGAAACTCTGGTTCTTGCCCTCAATCAACAGCATCTCTTGGGACTGCTAAGCAGATGACTTTGGACCATTGTCTCTGTCAGGCCTGACAGCCTCCTGGGCTGGCTGGAGACACTCTGAGGGGAGCAAGACTCTCTAAACAAGTCCCCTCCCACCCACCTCTGCTTGCTGTCCCTCTCCTCCTCCCCAACTCTTTCAGGCTCAGCTCCCTACTTCCTTCCCTTGGATTACCTCAGGAAAAGAAAAGAAATAAATTTAAACATAAATTTAATTAAACCATACACTTGTATTTCTAATTTTTGACATAGGATTTGTGCTTCTCCAGTTCTGCCATTTGGGACAAGTCTTCAACCACCTCTCTTCACCCAATGGTCTAATGCAAACAGACCATAAAAAAATATATAGTTTCCCCCCAAATATTATCTGAGCCCTCATTTTTTCATGCTTACTTGAACTGTCTCTGTAAAAGGGAAGAAAAAAGAATAAGGGTATTAGTTTGTGCAGGGGTAGAGAGGCCCCTGTCCTCGACTCTGCTTTGACCCTGTGGTCCACTTCCCAGGGCACTCACTGTCCAGCCCACTTCCATTTGGGTCTTGCTCTGGTCCTTCACATCAGTTCTCCAGTTCTTCTTAATTCACCTGTAAGATGGGCTAGGAGCACGTGTCGACAGGCTGCTGCAAGACAGGTGGTCCTCCCAGGTAGCTTTGTGCCTTGAGTGTGCTTCTTATAAGAGTGGCAGTGACTCTGGTTAGTCCGGAGAGAAAATGCCCCCCACTTAACTATAGTCTCATTCAGCTCAAACACACAAAAACCCTGGAAAACACTCCTACTGGCCATATTAAAACACAACTGCAACCTGAACTTGGACTTGGGGCTTTCTGTTTTCAACCCCAAAAGTACTGTAAAAGAATATTTGAGAGAGATGACTCAAAATCCACATATTGGTAGGATGGATGCTACCTGCAATTTATCTTCTAATGGGGGACAAAAATGAGGCTCTTCCTCCTTGAAAGTGGGCTCATATAGGGTGGGGAAGTGAGGGAGACACCTGATAACACACAGGATATGGGACGAAATCTTAAGGGGTCAAGCACATCATAGGCTAGGTGGAAGGGTCCATCTTGGCCTTTATGACAATTTTGCCAAATTTTAGAATTTAGCAATTTATGTGTATATAACAGAGCTTTGAGCTCTGGAAAAAAATCCATAATCAACCAAGAAATTAGCCTGATTTTCCTGTTTGAACTGTACCATGAGTAAGGTACAGTTGCATGAGTATGGTAGGAGAAGAAGGGAAGTTCTTAATTAGAAGCACACCATTCCAAAACCCAGCGTAAATGAATGCATCCAAGCTGAATCTTGAAATGGAACATCAGTGGCTCTTCATATCACCAAAGAAAAATTTGGTCGAAAAGAATTGTGTGCTTTTGTACCGCCTTCTGTGCAATCACCTTGCTAAAAATGATCAAACCCAAATTTGATCAACCTGTAGATCCAACTAGTAATTTAGAGGAACTACAGGAGTCAGAGAAACACATGGACAATGCAAGCGTGATGCCAGCTACAAGGTGCACATTGTGGGAAACTCACCACAAATGATCCTTTTCTCCCACCTTCAAATTTTACTATATTTAGAAGCTATGCAGATTTATTATTTTAATATTTTAAAGATTAGGGCTTATAGTAGAGACACATAAATATTATGTACATAGGAATTGAGCAGAATAAGATCAACGTGACACTGTAAAAGCTCCTATGTAAACATCTAATGAGAACAAGGTCTGGGCATTCATACTTAATCATATTTCCCCCTGGCCACGGGAGATCACCCACAATGCACAGGATGGGACCGACTTCATTATCAGAGGTCCATCTAGAAGCCCCCAATCACAATGCCTGGTCAGCCCCATATTTCGAAAAGAATTATTGCAAGCTCTTACCCTGCATGCTCTTTCCACCTGTGACATCTTAGCTGGCGGCTTCTGCAAGCTCCCAAAGTCTCTTCCCAATGGAATGAAAATGAGCCAGGAACTTCTTAGGCTACTGAATGAGTTCTGTTTCTTGATTTGGGTGAAAGGTGTAAGAAAAAATATTTACCTTTTAATAATTTTTTAGACTATGCTACTCTCTGTGTGCATCCTGTATTTATCCTTTTAAATATTTTCATTTGTTTTTATGTCTGTTGTTTTATTTGGTTATTTCATACCACTGATTTTTTTTTTTCCCTACCCCTGCACTCCCCAGTGTTGAACCTTTTGACTTGTAGCTTTTTCTGGGTTCTGAATGCTGCCCAGTTCCCTCCTATTTTCTTAGATTCTCTCCTAATTACAACTGGTCTCAGTCAGAATGGACTGGTAGTCTGCCAAAACAAACGGCCTCAAGGTCTCCATGCTGGAAGCAAAAGTTTACCTCTTGCTTGTGCTTCGTGTGTGTTGTGACATCTTAGCAGGGGGCTTCTGAACACCTTGCTTGCTTGGGACCTCACAGAGCAGCCACCTTCTCAGATGTCCTTGGGAACCATGCCTGTGCTGGCTGGTAACCAGTGCTCTGGTGTGGAAGCGATACATGTAACTTCTGCTCACAATTCATTGGCCAGAAATAATCACAGGCGGCCACCCGACCAAGCACGGGTGAAGCGTAGTGCTGTAAATGTGATCAAAACTATTTAGTAGACAACGTTCCTAAGCAGCTCTTGCTTGTATCATTCTGACGTGCATAAGGTTTAGTAGCCACAACTTAGCTGAATAATACCAGTCCCTAACAAAAAGGTTCAAATTTCAGTCACCACAGTAAATACCGTAATTGCATGAAGTACAAATTTTACTGCCTGTTCTTCAGTCCACAGATCACTACATAAACAACAGATGCGCATGGCGATGTGACCAATGACATCACCTCTTTCAGAGTCTGTGTGTGATTAGGGCTGTAGGCTCTTAGCCCTTCAGATGTTTGTTACCCAGCCAGCCCGCCACCAGGGCAGCACAGCCCTGCACCTTGGTGGACTGCCCCCACTTCCTAGTTTACTCCCCACTTCCACCCTCTTCTAGTAGCCTCAGTTCTACAGCCAGACTGCAAGGGTTTGTTTTAGTTTAGGTTTGTCTGTTCCTTTGTTTTATTTCTTTACATTCCACATCTGGGTGACATCATAACAATTGTAATTTTTTCCCCATTGATTATGCAGATCATTTTGTAGGGTTTCAACTTACACAGCCTTTTTTATAGTCCTGCACTACTGTGCAAAGCAAGAGAAGGCCTGTGTACATACCTGGCTTGTGTGGGATTACATTACAATTCTCCACATCTCTTTGTGCCAACTGAACTTTAATGAAGTGTGAGGAAATTTCTGGAAAAAAAATAAACTGGAGCCATTAGGATTAGGTAGGTGTAGTGATTTTCGGTATAGTTTGGAAACTGTTATTCAACCCCAATCTGATCCAGTCACCTTGATGGCCTACGTGTGACCCCGATTAGAAGAGAGTTTAGTGCATGAGATGAATTGCACCCACTGAGGGGCCACGTGGGATCTAGCCAAATGTGTAATAGAAAACTGGATGGTAGACGCAAGAACATGTTACTTTACTCACTTCATGGGGAGGTGGCTCTATCAAGCTATAACCAAAATAGAGACTTAAACCCTATCAGTGCTAAGCATCGGTGGGGCTTCCTGGGCCATCCAGGGCTTGTGGCTGGTGGACCGCTCAGAGGTTGTTGATGCCTAAGAGCAGCAGTGTCACTGGGAGCTCCCACTTGCAGGGAGTACCGAGGGAGGGATGCGTTGGGATGCAAGCAGTGGCTCCGAGGAAGCTGAGCAGCAGTCTGATCCATTGCCAATGTATGGGCACCAGAGAGTCACCCAGATGTTCTGGGGAGGAAGCTGGGGAGGGTTAGTGGAAAAAGCTCTGCAATGGAGCTCAGGTTCCAAAGTTATACCTAAGGGGAGCTAACAGCTCAGGGAATTCAGACTGTATTTACGGAACCTCATTTTTCCACACTGGCAATGAGGCCTGGGGATGTGAGGTCTATTTACAGACAGGGTGACCATTTGATTTATTGTTCAAACTGGGAGTATTTTTAAAGTAAAAGGAGTTTTAAAAAATTAAGCAAGAGAGATTGCTACTAATAATTCAACCGTTTTAATAATCAAAGACACAAACAGATTGCCCCAAATAAGCTCTCCCATACGCTCACCTTAGTTACACATGAATTCTCCATCATTTAAATTAGGGATCACATCAGCGTGAATAAAAATAAATGTAAATGAAGTTACCCTAACGGAGGGTTGTGTGCTGGCTTCCCTGAAGTGGACTTCGACGTGGAGATCAGCGTGCAAAGTGTTTATTAGGGAGCAGTCCCAGGATGAGCACCTGTGAAAGGGAGGAGAAAAGCAGGACTGGGCAGAGCAATCTCACCAAGGATCTCTGGGCTGAGATAACCTCCAGTGATTGCAAACCGGGGTGAGGGGGTTGGCCTCTGCTCTCCGCTCCCCGCCCCCCAACACTGAGTGTGGCTGTCTCTGAGGACCTGCTCCAGCTGAAGGCACAATTCCGGAGAGGGCCGTCAGCTGCTGGCACTCCCAGTAGCCCTCAGTGGGACCGAGGTGGCATTTCACAGGGTCCACTACCCTAGGGAGAGGGAATTTGAATAAAAACTTTAGAAAGATATATTTTTTAAGCTCAATCATTCGTCAAGCCTTGTCAAGGAAAAACCCTGTTGTACCTACTGTGAAAAAAGTTGAGGCTCCATGTAATTAGCATGCTCATTGCTTATCTGAAAATGACATTACCAAAAGGGGGAATTACTCTCTTAGGTTAATAAAATAGTACCAGTCTTCTTGGTACTATCGGTACTGCTACTTAGAAACCTGCTTTCCTGGGAAAATGTCTACCCAGCTCTATTGGGTGATGCTGTTAAGACACTTTCATAGGACTTACTATGTTCTGGTCACAGTGTGAAATACTAACCCATTTAATTCTCAAATCAACTTCTGAAGTGAACACTGCAGACAAGAAAACAGAGACTCCAAGGTTAAATAATTGAACTCAAGTGTTGGTACCAGGATTTAGACCCAAGTGTCATGTCTCCAGAGGATATGCTTGTAACTGTGCTATTCTCAGAACCACCATTTAATTTAGTAGGTACTATATCACTGCAGAGGAAATTAACAAGTAATTTACTGAACTCCTATTCATTGGCCATGCCCAATCTTTGAGGAAAATGAAAATCTATTCTCTTGGGTGATGTAAAGGAGTAAAATAACAACAGTAGCAATAGAGAACATGTCGTAAACTTTTACCATGTACGTGTCAGGCATGATCTTAACAGTTTTCCGTGCATCACATCCTTTAACCACGAAGACTTAGTGACTGCTTGGAACAAGATTCTTATTAATTGGAAAGTGAGACAGGAAATAGTTACATAACTATATGATTAGGGGCCCAATATGCAGTACAGGCTGTCACTGGGTGAAGTGGTCAGAGAGAGTCAGGTTGGGTTCCAACCTGCAAGACCTGACCTCTGAAAAGATTATAGAATGCCACCTCCAGGTAATTAAAAATTAAACAAGACTATAAATAACAAGCATAAAGGAATACAAGAAAGTTAAGTTTTTGTATCATTATGGATATTTTAGTACCTTTAAAAGGTATTTTCTGGCAACAAATTCTTTCTAAACAATGCTTTCAGTTGTCCGTGCTCTGCTGGTGCTAAGTTTGGCGTGGTCTACAGTTTGGGTTAACACGATCTTCAAGAAAGAGGAGTTCACGGTGGGCCGCAGAGTCACATGTAGAGTTCCATGGATCTTGAGGATGGGTAGCAAAGAAAGGGGCGAATGGAGGAAAGGCCGTGCTGGCTGGAAGCACAGTGAGAAACTGAGACCACTGGCCTCGTGGGGCTCAGGGTGGCCTTGCTGGGTGTGTACAGGGGAGCAACTAGGTTGGCTGGATAGACTGAGACCCTATTTTAAAGATCTTACATTCCTGGTGATCTTGCATATCCCGCAAGCAATGGGACTCTCCTGGAGGGTGATGCGATGTCCCTGTGACTGGCTCCACCCCTAAATATGAATGCCTAGGCAGCTGGGGCGCTCTAAGCCCTCGGGAGCAGAATCCCAAGCGGCAGGAGGCTGGGAGCCCTGTCGCCCCCAAGGCGGCGTGCCTGTGCCATAGCTCGGATTCCGCAGTCGCTGTAACACTCAGGCACTGCTCATTGTCCAAGTGCCCTTCCAGAGAAGCCTTACCCACTCCGGGTTCTGGAAGGCTGCCCAGAGTTGACGTCAGGGCCTCTAGGCCTCCGTGTGCCCCTCTACCTAGTAGTTCTGTACTTGCAAAGAGCAGTTCATCAAGTTTTAGCACTCCAGCTATCTTGGTTTCATCTTTCCCTCTTTCCTCTGCCAGACCATTAAAATGCTTCATTCTACAAACACATCACAAACAAATCCAATCTCGCAACTGCTCTGACCTGAAGCCTGCCGTGAGGCAGAAGAATGGCAAGAATGTACTGGGATCAGTGTTGCTGTGGTTGCTTTTGAAGAAAAGGCCCCGGGCTTGGCTGTAACATCAGATAATGGGGACAGACCCAGACTTTTAAAGACCCAAGACAGCAGTGCCCTGTCCCTGTGCTCTCTTCCCGGTAATGGTGGGGTCACACTCCCACTGGGGAGAGGCGCCTCCTACAGTTTTCCACTCTGTTGAGTAGTTCCAGCTCCTGGCCTAAATTGTTGCCCTATTCGGAAGTTCCAGATTATTGGTGGTTGCTTCTTTTTTCTGAATAAAAAAATCCAAACATCCTTTTTACTACCTTTGTGTTGGGCATTAAGGTCAAAGACTCTGACTCCTCTCTGGTAGAACGAACTAGCCCAGTCTGGCTGAATTCAGGCTGGAAATGTTTGTGGAATTGGATGGAAATGTTTGTGGGATTTGGGGCCAGGCACTGGCAAGGGGAACACGTGGCCAGAGTGCTCTGAAGACCCTGAGCGGCTGACCATTGGCGCCCTGCAGGCCTGGCGGTGGCTGTGTGCATGGGACCTGCCAGTTTCCCTCCCTGGCCTTACTTCAGGCCCATGGAATTCACATTATGTCCCCATCCAGCCTTTTCTGTGAAGGCTTCCACCTTCAGGCCTCTGTGACCTGTCCATGTTCACACAACAGTGGCCGGGAGAGACAGTGCGAGCTGGGACTCAGTTACGTACCCTGAGGCCCAGTTGTGCACCTCCTTTTCTTAAGATGGAGTCTGCTGAAGCCAAAGCAGTTTTCTCTGCTCTAGACTGAGTGTAAGGTGTGAGTGATGAAATATGGTGCACCAGTTAGTAGATAGATTGAGGCCTTTTCTGAGCATGCCTAACTACTATAAATAACAAGATGAAAAACTTAAAATTAACTGGATTGTTCTGAGAGAAAGAGAAAGCGAGCAGCACACACTAGGGAAGAAGTTCATGGGAAGAAGGAGAGTGGCCAGGAGAGACCCTTCGGGTCAGTCAGTGGGGAGTTGCTGCATTCTTTTCTTTTTTTTAAGATTTTACTTACTTATGCATACAAGCGCTGGGGTGCAGGCCAGAGGCACAGGGGGTGAGAGGATTCACCAGAGACAGAGCGGGGAGCAGAACAGGCAGACTGAAACACACTGCTGAGGGGAGCAGCAGGCGAGGCAGGAGAGGTCTGCTGCGCCATGTGGGGCCTCTCCCTTGCCCGGAATTGAACTCATGCTGCAGTGACTGCGAAAGCCCCAAAGTGCAGCACTCAACCTCTTACGCCACCAGGAATGCCCTGCATTATACTTCTAAGAGACTTGTGTATTTGAATCAGAGCCACAGTGGTCAAGAAGACAGAAGAGAGGCTCGGCTTCTAAACACGTGTGCTCCAGAACGCACAGTTCTCCTGAAAGAAAGAAAATTTTCTCCAGAAGAAAGAGGCACATCCATCGAGCGAATCAAGACCCACACTGTGATTTCTACTGAGCCCTGTGCTTCCCTGAGTTCTCTGCAGCACAGACCCTGGGGAGACAGCAGTCACAGGTTAGTCCTTGTTTTCAGCAATAACAAGGCATTTCAGTGGATCTACCTGTTCTGCTCCCCACTCTGTCTCTGGTGAATCCTCTCACACTCTGAATCTCTGGCCTGCACCCCAGTTCTTCTATGCATGCATGCATGCATAAATAAATCTAAAATAAAAAAAGAGCAAGCTAGCCAATCTTCAGGGAGGAGGGCACAGACCGAACGTCCGTCATAACATTTGTCTTTTGCAATGAAGCATTGCTGGATTTGTTGAAAGCTCATTCAGTGTGGCTAAAGCTCAAGCACTTAGGCTTTCCCCAGGTCCAGGGTGGGGGTGGTTGAGGGTGGGGATGGCGGTGCAGTCCTGGCCTGTTAGCTCAGAGACACAGCTGGTCTGTTGAAATCTGTGTTCCCTGCATTGTTTCTTGCCAAATGAGTTGTTTTAAAACATTCTGCATAAAACTGGAGACTCCAGTCAGACTGCCCTGAGTTCATTTCCAGGCTCTGCCATTTGCTGGCTGTGTGACCTGGGGTAAGCCCCAATTTTCTAGCTATTAATAAAGTGATATTTTATTTCCACTTTATTTTGGATGAAATTCAGTTTATTTCTTAATGAGCTGTTTTGATGTATCTAATAAATCTTTACCAAGGTCATAAAAATTTTCTCTTGTTTCCTTCTAGACATTGTATAATAAAAGGTATTATATTTAGGTCTAGGAGTCATTTTTAGTTTTAAATATGCTACAAGGTGTGGAGGTAAAGGGAGTTTCTTTTTTCTTTTCCCTCTCTTCCTCTTTCTCTCCTTCCTCTTTGTGACATGGGTATGTAATAGTTCTAGTAGCAGTCTTCAAAAAGACCATCCTTTCTTCCTTGCATTGCCCTTGCGCTTTTGTGAAAACCCACCAACAGTGTATTTGTGGGTCTGCTTTGAACCCTCTGTTATTTTCGGTTGCGCTATATCGCTGTCGTTCAGCCAGTACAACACTGTCTTCACTTCGTCTGCTCTATGGCAACCCCTGAAACCAGGTGCTAGACTATCAACTTTGGTTTTCAAAAAAATGACTTGGTGATCCTAAGTTCACTGTATTTTCATATACATTTTATAATTAACTTGTTAATTGCTAAAAAAAAGTCTATAGAAATCTTGACTTGAACCTATAGATAAATTAAAAGAGAATTGACTTGACGTGAAATCTTTTAGTCCAAAGACAGTGTATATTTCTTCTTGAGTTTCTCCCAGCACTATTCTATAGTTTTCAATGTATAGGTCAGACATATCTGTCGTTAACTTTTTTATTCCTAAGTATTTTTCGCTACTCTTCTAAATTAACATTTTTCATTTTCTAATTGTTTGCTGTAGAATAAAACTAATTTTTAAGTTAATTTTGTAACTGTGACCTTGCGGAATTCATTTATTAGTTTCAATAGGAGTTCTGTAAATTTATTAGAACTTTCTATATAAGACATCATTCATCTGCAAATGGAGACAGTTTTAATTCTTGCTTTCTTTTCTTTAAATATTTTATTTATTTTACTGGTGATTACAACCACCGGTCAAATGTTGAATAGATGTGACTAATGTGAGCATCCTTACCTTGTTCCCAGACTTACCAGGAAGATGTTCAGGATTTTATTATTAAGAATACCCTAGACAGAGCCTCCCTGGTGGCCTGCAGGTTAAGTCTAGTTCTATCACCACCATTACCTCTGCAACCTGAGTTCGATCCCCGGCTAGGGAGCTGACCCACATATGGGGAGCTGACCTCCCCTGTCTCGCCTGCTGCTCCCTCTGCAGTGTGTTTCAGTAAATCCACCTGTTCTGCTTCCCACTCTGTCTCTGGGGAAGCCTCTCATGCCCACATCTCTGGCCTGCAACCTAGTTTTTCTACTAAATTAATATTTTTTTAAAATACCCTTGATCAATTTGAGGTAATCCGTTTCTGTTTCTAGATTACTGAGTTTTTCTCATAAGTGCATGTTAAATTATGTCACTGATTTTTCTTCATCTGTCAAAATGATTATATGGTTTTTCTCCTTTACTCTGCTGATGTGGTGAATTATATTGAATGATTTTTGAATATTAAATAATAAATCAACTTTGAATTCCAGGTATAAAACCTTTCCTGATCATGATATATTATTCTTTTTTATATATTGTTGGGCTTAGCCTGCTAACATTTTATTAAATGTTCTTATGTCTATGCTCATGAGGTTTATTAGCCAATAATGATCCTTTTTAATATGTGTTTTTGAGGTTCTGGTATTAGAGATTGTCAGTACCATAAAACGAGCTGGGTACTGTGTTCCATTCTACTGTATTTTTAAAAAGATTTCTGTGAGTTAGTTGTTACTTCTTCTTTGAATGTTTACTAGAATTTGCCATTGAAACTATCCATGCCTAGAATTCAAGTTTTCTGTTTCATCTTGTGTAAATATTATTTTTAATATTTTTCAATAATTTTTCCTTTAACCTATAGTGTAGAAACTATTGTTAAAGTTCTTCAGAATATTCTCATTCTTTTTTCCATTTTAATATTTGTAAGATAAATGGTGATAACCCCTCTTTTATTCTTGACATTGGTATTTCATATTATCAGATTTTCTTCAGCAGTCTAACAAAATTTATCAATTTTTTTCTTTACAAAGAAACACTTTGGTTTTGCTTATTTTCTTTATTGTTTACCGGTTTCTCACTACATTGACATCTGCTCTTAAATTTATTATGTTATTTCTTCTACTTTGGGTTTGAGATGGAATCTTTATCTTTTCACTGATTTTAGACCTTTCTTCATACTTTTCTATATAAGCACTTAAAGCTATAAAAATCCCTGTGAGCAATGCTTTAACTGCATTCCACAAATTTGACTATGTTTTCATTATTGTTAAGTTTTACTTATTTTCTAGTTTCTTTGTGATTTCTTCTTTCACCTGTAGGTTATTTGGAAATGTGTGTTTCCTTTCTTAATATTTGATTTTTTACTCAGTATTGTCTTTTTATCAATTCCCAATTTAATTACATTGCACTTAGAGAATATATGTGACTATTATTTCAATTATTTTACTTTAAGGATTGTTTTATAACCCAGGATGTAGTCTCTTGGTGAATGTGTGCAGTTGCAAAGACTGTCTTTTAGTTACTGGGCATAGTGTTCTATAAATACCAGTTATGTTTAGAAGTTGATAAAGTTGTTCAGAGCTTCTATAGCTTTACTGAGCATTTTGTCTAATGCTTCTATCAGTTGCAGAGAGCAATGTTAAAATATTCTATTATAATCATAAAACTTTTATTCTTTTTTCTGTCAATTTTGTCTTGTGGTTTCAGGTACTATTCTTAACCATATATATATTTAAAATTGCTATCTTCCCTGCTTGTTGATCCTTTATTCTTAAAGTTCATCTCTCTTACTAAATTTAATTTTAACTTTATTGAGGAAGAGTTGACAAATGTACGTGTATATTTAAAGGGTGCAAGGTGATTATTTCATATACACATTAATTAGTAGAATGATTACCAAGATCAAGATAATTAACATAACTATCTTTTAATATATTTAAAACATAGTAAATATTTTAGTCTGTGATGAAAATGCTTAATATTTGTCCTTAGCAACTTTCAATACCTTATTATTAGCTATAGTCACTATGCTTTAGTTCTGATCATCAGAATTTAAAAATGAAAATGTGTATATTTTTATATACTTTACCTATTTCCCCATTCCCTCAGTTCCCACTCTTTCTAACTATTTTGTTTCCTGTTTATATAATCCCTTTGATTGTTTTTTATATCTCACATATATGTGATGTCATACAGTATTTGTCTGGCTTAATTATTATTCATCCATATTGTAACCAGTGTTAAAAGTCCTTTCTTTTTTTGTGGTTAAATAATATTCCTTCCATTTTCTTTATCCAGTCATTTGTTGAAGGACATTTAGACTGTTTCCATGTGTTAGATATTGTGAATACTACTGCAATGAATATGTGTATGATATTTCGTTTCTTCTAGTTGGCATATATTTGGTTTTTGCTTTTAAAAAAAATTCTATGCTAGTAACTCTGCCTTTTAATTAGAATATTTAGTTTATTAATATTTAAGGTGATTATTGATATAATTGTATCTAGGTCTACCATTTTATTATTTCTTTTCTACCGTCTACCACTTTCTTTTTAATTCTCCTGGTTCCCCCTACCTGCCTTCTGTTGTATCACTTGAATATATTTTATAATATTTTCTAATTTATTTATTAGACTTTTAGCAGTACCATTTTGTATTATTTATTTCATGGTTGATAGATTTCATTATATAGCCTTAGTTTTTCACAATATATTTAGAGTTAATATTGGAAATCGTGGAACAGTGTGAGTCCATAGCAATTTAGATCACTGCTCCCTTGTAGGTAATATGTCATCTTTCTTTGTTCACTGCAAGGTTTCCTCTTTATCTTTGGCTGTCAGCACTTTAATTATGATGTGCCTAGAGATTTAATTCACAGGTGTCCTGTTTGAGGTTCCCTGTGCTTTGGATCTGTAGCGTATATCGTTCAACAAATCCGGAGATTTTTCAGCCAGTATTTTCTCAGATATATTTTCCACCACATTATCTCTCACTTCTTCTCCTGGGACTCCAATTAAATGAATATTGAAACCTTAAGTGTCGTCCCACATGTCACTGAATCTTATTCAGTTTTTTAACTTTTTTTTTTCTTTCTTATCTTTAGGTGGATAGTTTCTTCTGATTGGTTTTCCAGGTCACTCACTCCAACCTTTATTAGGAGAGTGACTTCTTAACCAAGCTGCTTAATATTTAAACTTGAGATATTAGCTTAGGTTTTAAATTATAATAGAAGTCCACATGCTAAGATTTATTAATATTAATTATGTGATATTGTGATTCCATAAGAAAACATGGTTTAAAACCAGTCTTTAGGTTTGACAGATCTCTTTTTTTTTTTTTAAAGATTTATTTATTTATGCATACAAGCACTGGGGTACAGGCCAGAGGTGTGGGGGGTGAATGGATTCACCACAGACAGAGCAGGGAGCAGAATAGGCAGATCAATGGAAGTACACTGCTGAGGGGAGCAGCGGGCACAGCAGGAGAGGTCTGCTGCACCATGTGGGCCCCCCCCCTGGCCGGCAGCAGGGATCGAACTCGTGCTGCAGTGGTTGCGGTTTGCTTCATAGTGCGTTGCTTAACCCACTGCGCCACCAGGGAGGCCCGGTTTGACAGATCTCTTAAGGAAAATGCTTGAGATTTTGTGATGAATTCATGACTAATAGCTAGGGATCTGGTCAGGAAATGGACACCAAACAGAGGGGTTATGACACAGTGTGATGAGGTGCTAAAATCCAGATGTGAACAAAGTGCCTTGGAAGCACAGAGGTGCACATGGCATTCCCTACACCAGGGAGTCAGGAAAGACTTATTAAAATAAGGCAATTAGTTAGTAGGGATAGTCAGGCTTAGTCAGAAATCAAAATCATTCTAGGCAGAAGAGTTCTAGAAAATGGTTGCCATGTTTTGAGAAGAGGGGCAAAGAGGAAATGGAGTGCAGCATCCCCAAGAAGGGCTAGAAAAGTGTCTGTCTGTCTGCCTTGAAGGTCAAGCAGAGTATGTTCTTGCTGCATTTTGTAAAGGTACTCATACAGGAGAAGCAGGATTCTCCCTTTATCCTAAGAAGACTGAAACAAGCTTTCTGTCCTTAGAGAACTCTCTTTCTGGTTGGGAAGCCATATCACCCTACATTATACAACAAGACGAGGTAGAACATCCATGACCCTCATTCTAATCCAGCCCCCATCTTCTCTCACCTGGACTGCCATATCCTCCTAGTGCATTATTACATTATTACATTGCTCATTTGCAACCAATCATCTTTTTAAAACATAAATTAGAACATGGTGATTTCTTTCCTTAAAACCACTCAATGGTTTCCCACTGCACTTAGAATGACCTGAGTCCACCACTTCCCATGGCCTCATGCCCAACCTCCTTCCCTTTCTTCATCACAATGGCCTCTGGCTGGTCCTAGAGGGGCCAGCGGCTCATGGGCATCAGGACTTTGTGCTGCCTGTGACTTCAGTCTTGCTGCCACTCCCAGTTCTTCCTGTGCTGGCCCCTCCTGGGCCTTTCGTTCTAACCTAACTCTTAGCTCCCAGAAGGACCTTCTCCATATGTTGCAGTGTTCAGTTTAATGCACTCAAATCACCGGTAGCAATTTGTCATCCTTTAGCTTCTTAAATTCCACCTCCCCTCCTGAGATGTCAGCTACTTTGCAAGGATATGACTGTCTTGTTCTTCATTAAATACCCAACACCTCGTATAGTGCCAAACATATATTAGGTGCTCAAAATCTATGTGTGGATAATGGCTATGACTATTGCTAAAGGTCACGTTATCGACTATATGTGTCACATAGAGGGGAGATGGGTGGGGATGAAAGATCAAAGGAGGATGGAGAAAGTACTATTTGCGTGAGGAAGCCCCAGTTGCCACTAACCTAACTGAAAGGAGGACTTTCCCATGACCTTGCTGTGGGTTCTGAAGGTTCTATAGGGAGAACTAGTAGCTTTGCCCATGAAAAAATGCTTTGGGTAGATATCCAGCCCTCCTGTTCTCTGGACAAGTTGGGCATGCACGCTCCCCAGAAGGCCACAGCTCACTTCACCTTCCCCAGTTTTTGCTTCTAAGCCACAGGATGACTTCACAGAGCTTGTTTGCTCTATCCTCTTTGCCCACTCAACTCCTCAGAGAAGCAAGCTTTTCTATTTCTCAGGAGTTTACATTTTATTTCTCAAGAAGAATAAAAGAAAAGACATCATTCTTGAATAAGTCATTGAGTTGCTTTATTTTAAAAACCACTTCTATTTTTTTTTTAATTAAGATTTTAGTGCATTTTTGGAGCACTCCTGCTTGAAACCCAGGCTGGGGAACATCAATTAATTAGAAAATACACACTCCACAAGAGTTGGAGTGGGACCACCTCCATCCATTCCAAGCTCTGGATGGAGAGAGTATAGTGCCAGGAAGGGGGCACAGAGCAAGTTCTGGATGGCTCTAGCAGATGGGGTAAAGGAAGAGTCCTGGAGCCGTCGGTGGCTTTTTCGGTTTTATTTACAGAGGCGGTCAGGTACATGGCAGGCAGGGCTGCCAGGGGGCCAAGAGGCTGACAGACCTCCCAGCTCCCGGCGCATCTCACCCTCTTGGCTGCTGCTTCTTTCTGCTTCTACTGCTGCTCTTGTGCCGCTACTGGCGTCCTGTTCTCCCCTACTGCTGCTGCTCTTGCTGCTGCTCTGTGTTCCACTACTGGCGTCCTCATGTCGCCGCCCTTATATGCCCATGTCCAAACCCAGGTGCGCCCACTTGCACATGCCCACCTGGGCATGTGTGCAGCACCGCAAGTGTCCATCATTACACCAGTGGCAGGAGGGCAGAAAAGCCTGAAACTTTTTTCTCTGACCCTACAGAGAGACACAAGCAGAAGCGCGTGACATTGATGTGTACTTTTATTGAGTGCAGTGTGATTTCTGAGAACATCTACAGCACGTATCCCAAACGGAAATTCTTTAAGTAACAGTGCATTAGCCAATCCGGTCCTGTCTTCCCATCATCCTCTTTGCCGTGAGTTCTTTCTTACACACAAGCATGGAATAAGGACGTTCCTCCTTGGCTGGGTCAGGATGAGGCGTCACCTTCTCGCCCCCCTCAGGCAATGTTGTTTCCTTCTGTTCTTCCTCTTCCCTGAACAGGCGGTTGTCTAAAATCTATCGGTGAAAGTTTTGCTTCCTGCAGTGGTGGGTTTCTCTGACCCACCACACGCTTGAATGTGTTTTTCTACCTCAGGCTCTGTGGGTGTCTGGCGTGGAGTGCACACGTGCCAAAAGCAGAGCATCCAGGTCAGCCGCAGGGGTGTCAGTCCAGCTGGGGGTGGGCACGATGTCCAAGTTGCCCAGACAGCAGGGCTGCTCAGGGTTTCTTCCCGTGGGTCTGTGAGCAGTTTGGGCATTAATGAACACGCCCCCCACACAGCATTGGCAGTGGTTCTGCAGGAAGCCAGAGATCTGGGGGCCCTTCTGAACAGACCAGGATGTCCCTGTAGTGCCAGCCAGGCACGGAGCAGGTTCTCAGTGATTCCGGCAAACAGGTCCAGGAGGAGTCCTGGAGACCTCGGTGGCTTTTTCAGGCTTTTATTGCTCTTTACATCAGAGGTGACCAGGTACACAGCAGGCAGGGGCACCTGTGGGGTGGGGCCGGGAGGCTGGCAGGCCACCTAGCTCCAGGCACATCTTCACTCTCTGGGCTGCTGCTGCTTACTGCTTATTCTTCTTTCTGCTCTCTTACTCCCTGCTGCTCCTCTCGTTCCTCTCTTTTTTTCTACTCTGTTCTCTCCTGGTGTCCTCGTGACACCGCCCTTATATACCCTGTGTCTCAGCCCAGGTGCGCCCACTTGCGCATGTCCACACCCTACTGGAGGTGCCCGCCATCAGGCATGCGTGCAGGACAGCAGGTGTCCATCATCGACACCGATGGCGGACGGGTGGAAAAGCCTGATCACTTTTCACTTACCCTACACCTCCCCTTACCTCTCACCCTGGAAAATAACGACACAAGCAAGCCCATCTCTGTCCATGTCACAGGGCCTGTTGCTGTGCGTGCACTTGGTTACAAGAGCCGTGTGGGCTAAATGGACATGTATAGGCTTTTCTGCCCTCCCGCCATTGGTATAATGATGGACACCTGCGGTTCTGCACGTGTGCCTAAGTGGGCATGCGCAGGTGGGTGCACCTGGGCTGAGACGTGAGTGTATAGGGCAGCGTCATGAGGACGCCAGTAGAGCAGAGCAGCAGAGCAGGGGAGAGACAGAGGCAGAGAGAAGAAAGAAGCAGCAGCAGCAGTAGAAGCAGAGATGAGAGGCTAGACAGCCCAAGAGTGAAGATGCGCTGGGGGGCCAGGAGGCAGGCAGGCCCCCCCCTTCACCCTTGCCTGCTGTGTACCTGGTCGCCCCTGATAATAAAAGTATAAGAAGCCACCAAGGGCTCCAGGACTCCTCCTTGACCCATCTGCTCCTGTGCCCTTGCTGGCACTACAAGCTGAAAATGAACTTGCAGTAAGGACCCCCCCCTGCCTCCCCACTCCACCCTGTGCCTATCTGCCCCCTGCTTCCTCCTTCCTGCCCAACAAACGATGCCTCCCTGAAATTTTAGAGATTGTATTCTCACTGGGGGAATTTAAAAAAAAAGAAAAAAAATCTTTCCTTTCCAGATGCCTCCTGAGTGGACCGCATGAGGAGAGGTCTGTAAGAAATTGTGGCTAGATATCTCAGACAGAAAAAAAAAAGCACTTTAAGTTGACAAATCAGTCCAAACCACTAAGGTTATAGGTTTTTTTCCCCTCTCCAGCAGAATAATAAAACAGACGCATTATTGGCGGCTCATTAGTGCAAAGGAGAGGCCGTCTCCAGCATGACATCAACCCACCGCTTGACCCAAATCTTTTATTTCACCAGAGAGCCTCAGCTGCCGGCTCTCCAACCCTATAGAAGATGCACACGGGGGAAAAGGCATAAATAAGACACAGATTGGAGACTTTTTGATGTGTTTAGCACATTTTTGCGACTTCCTTTAATGCCACAGACCTTGTGTTCTTCCACCATTAGGAGAACAAAAGACAAGTCAGAGATGGGGGTGGGGGCAGTCCCAGTCAATAAAAAGTTCTGTTCGCCT
Organism: Galemys pyrenaicus; assembly: GCA_019455555.1. Taxonomy (NCBI): domain Eukaryota; kingdom Metazoa; phylum Chordata; class Mammalia; order Eulipotyphla; family Talpidae; genus Galemys; species Galemys pyrenaicus. The sequence goes on from JAGFMF010012281.1 coordinate 12,577,293, forward strand.
AATTAGCATTTTTAATTCCAGCACTTAGAAAGGGAGGTAAAAAATGGGAGAGAAGAATGAATACCACAGCTGAGTAACTTCAGATATAAAAAGTCCCTTCATTAAATCAGTTGTTTTTTAATTCATAATTGAACTTAAATAAAGAGCGACCTATAGGCAGCTGTTTCCAATATCGAGTCCCCACCGCACATGAAAGACGCATTTATTCCGGCACAGCCTCCCTACCCTTGGGTGTTATCAGCTGAACATGTTTTGAACCTACCTAATGCATTTGAGGTAGCTTGGGTTTATTTTTCTTTCAATAAAATAAATGGTTTTGTAATTAAATTTCTGCACTGCCTAGTGCTTAATGGTTACATTGACAAGTGCTAATGTATGGCAAGAGAATGAGTTTGAAATGAAACATGCTGTTTTCGAATCTGCAAGCAATTTTGCAGTGGGGCAATCAAACCCCTTGTGCCAGCCAAACATTTTCATTAATCTGCTTGCTGTGCCCCTGCCCACCGGCTGGCCCGGCCGAGCAAGCGTGAGGACACTTTTTAGCTCCCTCTTTGCCCACCCCCACCCTTGCCTTTTTCTCAGACACACACACACACACACACACACACAAATATGAAACTAGCCGTTGTTTGAAACCATTTTGTGGTCTCTGGCAGGCAGACCGGTGGAAATTCGCTGACTTTACACCGTGAAATGTTGCAGCTGTCTCCTCCAAAGGGGCTGGCTGCCTCAATGTTTCAATCCCTGGCAGCCAGTCAACAAGAAAGTCTGTCCCTCTGTTTTCCTTTTTTTTTAACTTTTCCCCCTTAGCTAAATTTATTTTTGAATAAATCTTCTCATAGAAAATAGAGAACAGCTATTATATATCTGGACTGGGTCTGTGCAAACCACTTCAAGCCACAGCAAAGGAGGAGGGCTTCTAGACTTGTGCCTGTCGAAGGTTCATGAATGGTGGGTGGTGGCCTTTGTTGCCTCCACTTCTGCCTGCTGCTCTCCCAGGAGGGGAGCCTGCCGCTCATGCCCAGGCCACACAGGTACACAGACTGGCAGACGCATCACCTTTGGCCCTGCCTTTCCCGGAAGGTCTGTGTTCCATCCACCCTTCCAGGAAAGCCTGGCCTCCAGAGGGGTGGTTTCCCGAGGCAGCAGCCTCCTAGGCCCCTTCATCAAAAGGTCAAGAAGTATGTACAAAGCCCACAGCTGGCTGAGGTATGGGGAGATGGAGAGCGATGGGGGTCTCTGGCTTAGTGGCTGCCCACAAGGTGTGCAACTCAGCATTTTCCCTCCAGGCTGGGGAAGAGAAGCCCACTGGCATGAATACTGACTCACCCAGTCTCAGCAGGCCTGAATTGCAAGCTGTCTTATCCCTTCATGGCTTTCTCTTGCTGTGTGCTAGGACTGTGTATAGGGAAGGGCCTCTGTGTGGTCCCGGCTCCCCTGGATTTATGCTGTGGGAAGAGATATTGATACTTCTTATGGAGTTTCAAGGGGCAATATCTCCTCAGAAATCCCCTGTGTTCCTTAGACCTGAATTGACTTTAATAGGGAACAAATCCTTCATTTCATAAGAGGCTTGACTCTCAAAGGCCTTGGGAAGAAGACACGGGGCTCTAGCACTCTAGTAAAGTGTAAATGAGGGACAAGGGAAAACCCTTCTGGAGAAGGTGCAAGAAAAAGAACTCGGCTAGTTTCTGGATGGAAGGGAACGCTTGGGAGGGAGAGAGCAAATGAATGGGGGGGCAAAGGGAGCTAATGTCACGCTGACAGACACCCTCACAGTAGTCCCCGAAGAAGTAGAAAGTTCCCCTGGTAGTAGAGGTATAGGAGAGGTAGAGGCTCAGTCTTATCCAGGGTAAAGAGGCAGAGGAGAGGCCCATGTACCAGAAGGAAGAATGACAGTAAGGAAGTGAAGCTAGAGCTACTCACCTGGGCCTTGCCTAATTCTTGCCTAATTCTATGGGAAATAAGCTAGAAATATTGCTATTGTGAGCTTTCTGTCATCCACCACCGAGTGTCCCACCAAACATGAGTATAGTTATTACCCCCAACACAACAAACACTTAAGTCATCCATTCACTCATGCATTCAGCGAATTATAAGTATTATGTGCAAATCATGTTACTAGGTCTGTCAGGCATCACAAAGCCATGGTCAGCTCTCTCAAAGACCAAGGGATGGAGGTAAAAGCAAAATGCTGTGTGATTTCAGAGGAACAGTGGACTGTTCCAGAAGGAAGAAGAGAAAGCTTCATGGAAGAGACACGTAAAAGATGAGATTTCAGAAGGGGCGAAGGATGTTCTAACATTAGGACGCAGCATCCCATGGAGATATGAAAGTAGCCGTACCTGGAGAATGATGAGTGGTCCCATGTGAAAGGAGGATAAAGTAAGTGGCCTGTGTAGTGTGGGGGTGTTGGATATGTTACTGTGGGGGGAAGGGTGGTGGGAAGTATAATTAGGATGGGACCCTCCTGAGGGCCTTGATCAGCAGGTGACAAGCCCGACTTTCTTTTGCAAACCACAGGTACTCCTTGAGGATAGGGGTGAGGGTTGAGATACACCAGGGGAGCCAGGGCAGCCTCTTGGTGAAAGGGTCCAAGGGAGCATGTGCTGAGAGTGAGGGTGGGAATGGAGGTGATGGTAAGAGTGGCGTGGCTTGGGAATTTGAGGCAGGCAGGGAATGGAATGAAAGTCAAGTTGTAGTGAATACAGGCCATTGAGCAGCACTGAGAATGAGCTGAAGATGGAAACCAGGCTCTGCAGAGGCCTTTGTGACCATGACATGTGCTCCAGCCACTGTGGAAGCAGAAGCAGAAGCATTGGTGCAATACCCCAGCTAGAGTTACCCCCCCGGCACACAGTTACAGCAGGGCAGGCAAAGACACTGAGGTCTGCCAGGGAGGTGGAGTGCCCACATGTTTGCAGGAAGCCTGTCGGTTGACATGTGTGAGTTTCACCTCCTGTACTGGTATAACGTTGCCTTGGACAGAACTACAGAGACCAACTTTGAAAATATTTTAAATAAAAAGTCACTGTCAGAGAGACTATATACTAGAGATTAGAGAGCTAACTCCCAATGCAGATTTCTTCTCCCCTCCGCTTTGCTGTGTGATTGGGCAGATGGCTTAAACTTTTTCCATTATTCCCATTCACCTCTAGGACACATTCTGTTGCTTTACTAGCTTCGGGGGAAAACAAGGTGCTATTTAATAAAAGTTACTTTGCTAAGGAGGAGGTTTAGTTCTAAAAAGTTCTATAGTTCTTGTCTTCTTGTTGCAGTGGCAAAGCAAAACAAAACAAGCAAAACCAGTTTCGCTGAAACTTCAATGGTCTTTTGACTTGCTCTTGATGTTCAGTGTGGTTGCCAAAGCTAAACAAATATCAAATAAATTCTACCCAGTTGAGTTTTGGAAAGCAAACCCCATCTTCACCCTCCAAGTCAATGTAGGTTGCTGGTGTCAGTTACAATCAAGTGCTTATTCCTCCCTGAAAGGCAGCATCTTCGCCTCAGCCAGAGCAGAGAAAGGGTCAGCAGAGTTGAGGCTCACTGACTAAGGTCAGAAAGCCTCAAACTGGGGACACACCCACCTTGGGCACCACCCACCATGACCCCCTCACTGCCAAGAGATAGTGAGCCCATGGGGTTCTGTTCTTTCAGAGTCCCCAAATTTGAGCATCTCCAGATCCCTCCCCAAAGCTCTAAGGAAACTTTTGATGTCACCTTTCTCTCCTGTTAAGTCTAAGCTCAAGCCAGCAGGCCAGAGTGAAATGAAATGAAAGCCAAAGCCCAGGAAAGGCCTCTACGGCGTCAGCACCCCAGGTTCTCTTCGGTCTAGAATCTCATGACTGCTGAGCCGCCGGCCATTAGCCCTACTTCACAGGCAAGGGGTTGAGTTTGAACTATATTCAGCTTAAGCCCTAAGCCTGTTTCAGGTTTCACCCTGCAGCCAAATCTCTAATATCATTCATTATATGCCGTCCTGTGTGTCCCCTGAAGACAGGCCACCCCGTCTTTGCAAATTAAAGAGTCCTCCTGTCCTGGTGCTCCGTGTTGGTTTCTGGAGCATCTAGAGGGCTAGATATCTACGCATGCTGGCTGGAAACCAAGAAACCTTCCACCAAGTGAGACCTAAGAACTGCTCGGCAAGGGAAGAGAGCAATCCCAACCTGCAAGGATGGACCACAGAGAACACATCTTGCCTTGTCTTCCGTGCAGCCAGGCCCAGAAGCACGGGTGATATTCAACATGCACAACAAACATCACGAAGTAGCTCCAAGGACCCAGCGGACTCCAGGGACTCTTTGCTTCACCCTTCACCAGCGAGGCCCAAAGCAGCCTCCTCCGGGCGCCTTCAGTGGTGGTAACTGGGGGCTGGCATCCCTCATCTCACAACTGAATGTCCTCTGCCTTGCTTGCTGGGCAGCTCCATCCAGCCTGGAGGAAGAGGCTCACACCACAAGAGAAAAATGGGAGTGTTGTGGTGATAAGGAGCGAGTGCGCTCAGCATGCTGAGGCAGCTCACGCTTCACATTGCAGAGCAGATGATTCACCCTGCCCTGGGCCTTCAGCCCTTGTGAAGACTTCCAGGAAGGAAGCTGTACAGAGGAAGAAAGGGCGAGGGCAGGAAGTGAGGACAGTTCCCTCAGTGAGAAGGTGTCTGCCTGGGTTGGGGGAGGGTGGAATTGAAGGCTGTGTGCTGGAGAGGCAGGGAGGGCTAGGTGCTTTGGGGCCCAAGTGCTCATTATGAGAAATTTCTTAATGACCACAGGTCCTGAGGGAAGCACGTGAGCAATGCCTGGCGCCAGCCATGCTTGCACAGAGCCTCCTGTCCAGATGGAAAATGTGTAGGGAGCGAGGCAGGAGAGTGAGAAGAGACCGTGTGGCTGTTGAAGGTGACTGATGACCTTGGGACGGCAAATCTGGCTCTGTGAGATCAGGTTTTACTGGAATAAGGCACAAAGATTAGTGACTTTCAGGTGAGAAAGAACCCCAGTTCCCAGTTTCTGGAACAGTGTGTCTTTGTGGTTCTTGGAGAGTTTCATTTGTGTTCTCCACCTCCAGACCTTTGCTCATGGTCTCTCTTCCTTCTTCCCAGGTGTCCAAATGGCACTTGGCCGGCTCAGACCTATCCAAAGGCCTCTTGTGTGACGATCTGACCTGGAGCCCCCCTGGCCTGCTGTAAGCAAAGATGGTGTTGGCTTGAGATTCTCCAGCAGGGCCATGTGGGGTAGGGTGGATGCTGTCTTCTCGGATGCTCAATGATAGAGATTCTGGAAGAACACATTTATAAGATTTGATCTATTAAGACATTTCATCGAGTAAAATGCAACCTTGACAGGAATGTGTAAGTTACAGCTGAGACTTGAAAGAAACCTCATCTGGCAGAATGGCCATCTGGCGCCATACCCAGCATGATGCCAGCTTGCTCTCCTCTCCGCCGGGATCTCTGGCTGAAGAGCTGGAGAAAAGGGCAGTGCGATATCAGGAGACATGCCGGGCCCCCTTCTCTTCATAGAGGCTGGCAAAGGGGAGGTGAAATTGTGCTGCTGAAGCACAAATGGCAATGGTTTCATTAAACTCCTGTTTAAAAGTAGCCACAGTTAGTGCTGTTTGTCACGTGCTCCCTAGATGCCAGGAACTGTACTAGTGGTCATGCATACTTCAAGCAGTCCTCACAAGACAGAGAAGCAAATAGCACTCTCACTTCATAGTCGATGAAATCAGACCATGGTGAGTTAAAGTCACCAACCCTGAGTCCAAAAGCTCGTGACACTGAGGTCCAGGATCTGACCTACCTCTGCCCACTCTCCCCTACTAGGCCGCGTCCCTAGGGGTGCACTAAGGAAGAGATACACAGTTCTGTCTATGTGGCTCCTCACAGACCCGCCCTGAAGTTGTGATTCTTCTGTTATCCCCAAATGTTAACCACTGTTGCAAACACAGATCCCGCCCCCAGCAGGGAGTTCAGTTTGTGGGAGCATCTCTGCCTGTTTTCTGTGACCCATAAACTTAAAATGGTATTTAAATATTAACAGGGTTCAGTTTCTCCCCAGCCTGGGGTTCTCTGGCTAGATCTATGGGGACCTTATCCCTTGCACCAAGATCCAGAAGGTCTCACCAGACCCCAACTTGCTTTATCTAACCAGAGATAAAGGGGCTGAATTGGCCCATCTCTTTACAAGCTTGGAAATCACCAAGTCAGATCTAAATGTCCACAGCAAGAGATAAGGATTCCTTTTGAGGGCAGCCAGGGGACAGCTGGTTGCTAATCCACTCTGCACACAGAGACCTCAGGGTGAGCAAGCAAGGCTGGAGCTCCTATGCTCAACGCCAAGGACTTCCCATGCAGTAAGGGTCCTACTTGATATTTTCCATCGTGGCCACCGTGAGGAACCCTGACTATTTTTAATAGCACACACCATAGCCGTTGTGTTCATTCAGTTCTAAAGCATGCTATGATAGATCTGACCTAGGGGAAGGGTAGCTGCCGGGGGCTTGGTGGAGCAGGGAGAGGAGAGGTCTTCATTTTCTCCAGTCTCTCAGTCATTTACCTTGGGAATTTACCTTGAGGATTCCTGCAGAGGGGACATCCCATGCACGTTCTCCCACTGTTCAGATTCACCCCATCGCCCAAAAGGCCCTTCTAACCTTACAATGCGCAAACTCAAGTCCCTAGAAGTTGCCAAATCTGTCAAATGCCAATGTTTTTGTCTATAGGGACCACACCACTCCACTGCAGTGGGTCCACTGTGCCTCGGTGCCGCTCCTCAAGGTGCCAAGTGCAGGCGCTGGACCTTTCCTGACACCTGACACTCTGGCATGCCCTGTATCCAAGGCGCTGGCTCCCTGGAGCATCAGCAGACTTCAGCATGTCCCAAGTCCAAGGCCTGCAGGAATCTGACTGTGTTAAGCTTGATCTTCATCATATCTACCCAACTCACCCAGGGCCCCTTGCCGTCACTGTTCGCTCCCCGCTGCCCCTCTGCTGGCTCCCATCGTTCAGCACAGAGGGGAAAGTCATTGTCTTTTCAAGCGGTATTTGTACAGAATCTCTGTAGCTCCGTTCTTGTCCCAGGCACTTTACAGCAAACTGAGCAATGAACAAATCAGAGCAAAAGCCTGGCGCTCATGGTGCTTACATTCTAGCTCACCTAGTAAACTTTCAAAATGAAGTTGTTAAAACTTAACTATGCTTCCTGAGATGCCTGCTTCTTCAAAGAAGTCTTGGAGGAGTATTGTTTTACCCAGGATGGAATGAAGTAGCGCTGGTGGCACCCCAGCTGTGCGTAGGGGCAGTCTGGGGACTGAGGACCTCTCTGGCCCTCTGGAACAGGGCTTGGCAGTCTAAGGCCTGTGGAGACACACTGCCTATTTTTTATGGCCCACCAATTAAGAATGGTGCTTACTTTTTATTTAATGATTAAAAAAATATATAAGAATAAAATTATGTGACGTGTTAACATTATCTGACAGTTGTATTTCAGTGTCCAAAAGTTTTCTGGAGCGCAGCCACGTCCATTCACTTACACACCGTCTCGGGCTGCTTTCCCACTGCAACGGCAGAGGTGAGTACTGTGACAGGGACTGCATGTGGACCCCCAAACCTAAAACATTTACTCTTGGTCTTCTACAGCAAGTTCGCTGACCCCTGCCATAGATCATACAGTGGAGACAGCTATTTATTTTCCATGTGCCTAGAGCTGGCCGAGTCAGGCAAGCAGGAATCTCTTTCTCAACCTGCCTGGGGATAAGAATCACACAGCAGACTTAATGGTGGAGTCCGAGAACCTGTCCCTGACATCTGTTTTCTCTTCAACACACACAGAGACGTGCCCTCCTGGGCTTACCTAACAAATGCGAGACTCCTCTTGGCAGAACCTTCAATTTTATTTGCTGAGCTCAGAAGCAGATCTTCACTTTGGAAGGTTCTGGGATCTCTGGTGTGGGTGCATATCCATGCTCTCCATTCTGCCAGGTTAAATGATACACCTGTGCAAAGAACACAGGACAGAGTGGATGGGTTCAAATCCCACCTTAAGTTATCACTTAACTAGTGGTGTGAAATTGGGTACATTATGAACCTATAGAAAGAAGCCCCAGTGTTCCCATCTGTGAAGTGGGCTACCTTGCCTGCTTCAAAAGACTGTTAAGTGAAACAAATATGAGCACAACGAAGATGCTTTCGTAGGCTGGACAGCAGGTGCAAAGAAATGCATCAGCTGTTCTCTTCTCACAGGTGGCAGCAAAATTAACTGAAATCTCATCATTCTTTTTGTCTTTGGAGACCCCATCAGAGCGTCAAGGTGAGAGAGACCTAGCACAGCGTTTCCTTTGACATCATTTAGGGTCTCTCACGGTCCTGAGGCCCCACGCTCCACCCCTTCACCCCAGATTCCACCTATTCTCCTGAGTCAGTTTTGAGGCTTCTCAGCCATGTGGGGACACAGCCTTCACACAAGGCCACATCCATGAGATTCTTTCTACCAGATCATGCTTCTTGGTGTGGAGGACGCCGCAGCCACCCTCCATCAAGTACCACAAGGACAACATCTGATGGAACTACCACTGCAGCCCCGGCAGGCCTGTTTGCACATGTCCAGCCTGGTCGTGGCAGTGCGGTGAGTTATTTTCCACTAGGTGGCCCTGATCATCCCAGCTGGACAGATATCTTTTTTGGGTCATGTAGGGCTAAGGAAAGGGTAAAATATGCAGAGAGTGATTTTTAAAAATTAAGTGCATCCTCCCTGACTGGACTAAGAGCATCTTGGGGACAGAGATTTTCTATTGTGCTGCTTCCACTGTGTCACAGACATCTGCTTGGTGCTGGGCACATGGCTGGGTTCAGGGAATTCTTTGAAGGACGGTGTTCCAGGATTTAGTGACAAGTCTCACATCATTCTGTTGATTCCTTTATGAGTTTATAGGCATCCCTGCTATGACCAACACATGGTCTACACACAGTCAGGCCTCACATAGTCTAGACACAGTAGGGCCTCATACCCGTCAGCGGGGTGACAACAATGAACGTGGGGTTGAAAAGTAACTCGCCTCAATTCTCAAAGCCAAAGAAACAGAATCAGACATGTGAATAAGTCTTACGTTTAATAGCACCTTTTAAAAAATGCTTTCTTTTGCAACAGGGCTAGTATTTTGTATTTCATATTTTGTTGAGGGATAAGATAATGATGTCTCAGAACTTGGACATGCGGTCTGGGAGCCTGGGGTAGCTATTTGAATGGTTGCGTCACCTGAGAAAATTCTCACACTAGAAAAAAAAAATACTCTGACAGTGACACACAAAGGCTGGTGCTACTTAGAACTACTGTCCTCAGCATGTAGGGGAAAGAAACTTTAATTATGGGCAGAAGAACAGATGTCAAATCCCCAGGCACCCTTCCACCATTTACTGTTTGTTACGCGTCACCCTGGAGTCCACCCACCCTGGCACCAGTTTTCATGGGAAGCACCAATGAGTGACCAGAAGTATGTGCTGATGGACAGGCTGTGAGGACTGACCTTGCTTCTCTTGGCCTTGACCTTGACTTGTTTGGTCACTTTCTTTCCCTTCTGCTACTGCCCTTGTCACCTGTATCCTCCCTTCTTGAATTAGATTTGAAAAGTAAGTGTGACTCTCATTTCTGTTTCTACAGCACTGACTCATCCAGTACAGCAGGGAGGGCTACAGAATCTTCCTGCTCAGGACCTCCGCATTGTCCCTGCCACCCACAGGTAGAGGGAGTTCTGAGATGGGAGAGGGCCATCTCCTGGACACAGGGGGAAGAGGTGAGTTGCTTTCTCTTCTTTTCACTTGGTGCCACAGGAAAGAACCATCAGCCTGATTTGCCCTTCCATGCCAAACCTGGGATTCTCCCCTCAGTTTTCATGCTGGCTCAGCCACTTCCACCAGCAGACCTGATCTCTCATCTCCCATACTAAGCAGGGGCAATTTCTGAACTAGGCATGGACAATTTTCCTTCACTGTTAAATTAAACCAAGATAATGTTGGGATTTTGCATAAGAAACTTTGCTAACCACCTAAGGGAAAACCTGAACACTTGGAATAGGGTTTCCTAAACTTTGGAAATGTCATCGACTGAGATCCATGGTGCTTCTCCTGTTCTTATTTAACTCAGTTCCTTAACCAGCCACACGAAGCTCTGAAGCTCTAACTCCCTAGGAACATGAATAGCTTCAGCAGATACAGCTGTTTTTCCAAACGGGCCATACATAACATTTCGTAATCCCAGCAGCAGTGTGGGTGAATTCCATCGCTTGAGAAGTTGGCCTACTTTGTCATGCCAGTCTTTTTAATTTCATTTTGGTGGGTGTGAAGTACTATCAAGGTTTTAATTTACATTTCCCTGAAGATTAATGATATTGACCCCCTTCCCTTGTACTTCTTAAGCATTTGGTTATTGTCCTTTGTAAAGTGCATTTCAAGTCATTTGCACATTTTGAATCGACACAGCCCTTTGCCAGGTATATCTATTGTAAAAATCTTTGCCTGTCTGCAGGTCTTTGCACTTTCTTCATGCTCCTAGGAGTCTTTTTGTAATATAACACCCCAGCGTTAGAAGACCTGAGCCCACAGTATGGTGGGCTCTATTTACTTGATTGCACTTTCAAATTACTTTTCAGAAAGTCAATAATATTTATAATTCAGCACCAGAGAAGGTGCCCTTGTGCCCCTCCCAATCAATATCCCCCTGAAAGAGTGAATTCTATCCTGACTCTATCACAATAGATTTGTTTTGCCTGTTCTTGTCCTTCACGTAAATGGAATCATACAGCTTGTACATGTTCTGGATTTCTTCTTGTTCTATGTTAACATTTTGTGATATTCATTCACTTCGTGTATAACATTAATTTGGTTTTTCTCCATTGCAGTCATGTGATGGAGATACTTTCGGAGAAATGCACTGCTAGACAATTTCATCGTTATACAAATGTTTTAGAGTGTAGACACACGAACCTAGATGGTATCATCTGCTACCTACCAAGCAGTGCAATACAACCTGGTAGGCCACGGGGACATAGGCCGTCGGCTGTTAACTGACGTTTAAGCCGTGCACAACTGTACCTGGGCTGCAATTTGGGTTGCTTCCTATAATGAATAAAATTGATTTAAAATTTTATATAATATTTATATTTCTAAACATACAAGATACATAAAGTTATATTCCTATACATCTTTTGATGGACACATGCAACCTTGGCATGAAGTTGCTGGGTCTTACTGTATGAATTGGGGCCTGATTTTACTGGATATGGCAAGTTTTCCAAAGTGGTTGTACCCATTCATGATATATGAAACTTTGGTTGCTTCATATTCTCTCCAACACTTGCTATTATCAATGTTGGTTATTTTTTTAATTTTTGGCCCTCTTACAGTGTGGTATCTCAGCTAAGGTTTCATTTGCATTTCCTGATACCTAATGACATCAAAACACCCTTTCCATTGCTTTTGGCTATTTGGGTATCTTCTCTTGTGAAGTGCCTATTGAGTCTTTTATACATTTGTAAATTTTGATTTGTTTAATATTTTCCTTACTTATGTATAGGAATTCTTTATATATTCTAGATAAAAACCCTTTCTCAGATATATGTGTTATGAATATTTTTCTCCTAGTCTGTGGCTTATCTTTTCTTTTTTTTAAAGATTTGTTTTTATTTATGCATACAAGAACTGGGGTGCAGGCCAGAGGTGCAGGGGTTGAAAGGATTCACCAGAGACAGAGCGGGAGCAGAACAGGCAGATCTACTGAAATACACTGCTGAGGGGAATACTGGGCGAGGCATGGGCAACTACTGTGCCATGTGGGTCACCTCCTTGGCTAGGGATCAAAAGCATGCTGAAAGTGGCTGTCCATAGCTTGAAAGCACTGAGACTTAACCCTTGCACCACCAGGGAGGCCCATGTGACATATCTTTTCATTTCCTTAGTGATGTCCTTTTGATGAGTGGTCATTTTTCATTTGAATGGAATACAAATTATCAATAGTTACCTTCAGGTAACTGCCTTCAGGAAGACCGTCCTACTCTGGGTTCTCGCTCTGCTCTTGGCTCCCAGGTTGCAGACTGTTCTGTCATGACCTGCATGTCTCTCCCCTGCCCTCCCCACCTGTCCCTGCTGCCCCACTGACTTGCCACAGGCCCCCTCATTGGAGGCGGAAGCTTTTCTCCTCTTTAGATAAGCAGAGTCCTTCTCTTTTCATCTCACTCATGCCTGGACTTAAGTCATCTGTGGCCCCAGGACTCAATGGCTAGAGCTAGGTCTTCCTCTCGCGTGTCCCGCCATCAGCAGCCAATCCTCCTTGCCTAGCTCCTTCTGTACTTCATGTTCCGGACTGAGCCCCACCCAGGACCCAGCAGAAGTGACTCACTCTTTCTCACCAGTCCTTTCTGGCTCTGGCTAAGTGCTCCTACTTTGCAAATGATCTTGGATACTTCTGTCAGGGTCCTCTCCACAAGGAAACATTTTCCAGGAGCTCACTCTTCTCGTCGCGAGACTCCAAAGGGCCACTCAGACTGCTCCCCTTCCTCCTTCTAAGTGGTTTTTCGCTTCAAAGTGGAGTAATTTAGAAATGCAGCTAAGTGAAAGTCCATAAACTTGAGCAAAATGCATCTTCATTTCCACAGACCTTTATTTTTAAATTAGCATTTCCTAATTGTGAATGTAGGACACAACCTGCAACTTGGCAGCGCCTGTGACTGTCACCAACTAAAATCACAGATACTTTCATATCACACTGTAATTGTTGATAATGTGAATTGTTAATCATACAACTATTTCGGTATCATGGCAGGCATTAGACTCAGCACTGGATCCTGCATGTAATGGCTTAATGAAGAAGCAAATAAAATACTATCTCAAATTATTTCTTTAAAACGTTTGATCTATTTTAATATAATTTTATGCATGTAAACACATTCCGAGTCTGTAGAGACTTCACAAAAACTGACAAACGGGTCCCAGGCAAACCCACAGCAACCTGAAGTCACACACTGACCTACACTGACGGATCAGTGTCATGCTTTGGTGATGGAAGCACTGAAACAGCTGTCAGTTCCATCTTTGTTTACACGATCCTTCGGTGTAGGGGTGAGGGTGGGAGAATCTCAAGGGGCCCAGGCATGTGGCTCCAGTTTTCTCTGGATTCTGGCTAACAGAGGATTCTGAAAGAATAGGGCATCTTTTTTGTAGGTCAGAGGAAATGGGTAGCTATCCAGCTAAATAGATTTCATGCTTGACTTCAGTGGAATAGCCCAAATGATGATCTATTTGGGAGAGTAAATTAAAGAGGTAAGTGGGCACACGGGCTCTATTTGGTTTAACTTATGTGGGTTTAGTTGATCCCCTAAGCAGTTCAGAAGGAAGCACATAGGTGGTCAGAACTCTTCTCCCAGGAAAACTGTCTACCCCCACTCAAATGCTGGCCAGATCCTGCTTGTCATGGGGCACTGACCTTGGATTAGCTTGAAGGGAATAGCTTACCAGGATCTCTTCTCTCTCCACGCTAATTGAAACATGACTGTTTCTTTTCTCACAACTCCAAATACTGGGTCTAGGTTTTACTCCCTCTTCCCACCCGTATCTCCCCTAGTGGCTGTCCTTCTTTTGTACCTCTTGGAACACAATGTTCACAGATTAGTTGTCTTCCCTTCCTAGAAGCTTCTTTGTTCTCATTTGGTGTTGAATAAAGTAGAAAAGGGAGGAGATTTAGTGACATCACCTATGAGATCATTTCTTTGGCTCAGACCCTAAAGAATTAGGAGACTTCCCAGGTCCTTAAAACTGGTGACTTAGGCTTCATATTGCTACTAAATATGCTTAAGCAGTATTATTTCCCTTTGCCCTCATCCCATCCTCCACCCTCTGCCTTTCCAGTGCATCCTAACCTTCCAGTTTGTCACACAAACCATGGAGCAGTGAGCTGAGATGGTTGTGAGTTGGGCGAAAGGCACTTCCATTGACATCTTTGTCTAGTGCTGAGAACACTGTTGCGTGGCTGCAATGAGCCTCCTCCTCCCCTCTCCCCATTAAAGTCACTTACATTGGATGTTTGAATGCACTCTTTTCAAAGGAAAGAGACTGTGGCAGATTCTGAGCATGATATTCTTCCAAGGTGCTGTGAGTTCCCTGTAAAAAGTTGAGCTGTCATTGGTGTTATCAGGACCACTAGCCGAACTGCTAAAGTTAACAAGAGTTTTATTAGTTCTGTTTTTGCAATAGTCTGTCTTACTATGGAGACAAATGGGGGCACTCTGCCTTCACACAGGCTTTATTTTATAGTACTTAGATGGGTAACACAAATGAACAGTTTTGAGCTGTTTCCAGTCTGCGGTGATGGGTGTCAGTTTCTTGGACACTCCTCAGAAATTTGTGGCTCTGAGCAGGGCTGCAGCGATTTGCAGGCCACCATCCTGGAAGGAGCACTGGGCTCTGTGAGTCAGGGCTGAACTCGTTGATTCCAGGACCAAGCCTTCTTCCAGTTAATGTGGGGCCTTGGGTGGGTCCTTTAATATGTTCAGTTCCTAGTTCGCCTGTCTATAAAAGGAGAGAGGAGGCCTGGATGAGCTCTAAGTCCCTTCAGCTCTGTTTATTATTATTTTAATCAACAACTCACCAAAAAAGTCGTGAAAATATTCCAATGATAGCAATCAAGAAAAATAATTGTGGTTCTGTTTGATATGATGTTTAAGATTCCCTTTTTACTTTTAAGTCCCATAACTATTCAGCATGTGTACCCCTGAAAGTCTACTAGATCCCTGTATACTAATTTAAAAAACTGATTTGGGGCCAGTATAACATCCTGTGTCTTATTATCTCAGTCTCACATTCTGAGTTTAAGAAGGTCTATTAAAATAGTATATTTTTCTTGCAGCAATTGTTAAAGTGGTCAGATTTTATGATGTTTTAACATTCATTGCCATTCATTATCTAAACACTCTTGTATAATCCAGTGAGTGTGCAAGGTTAATAAGTAGAATGGAATTCATTTTGGGTTTGATTTCATCTGCTGATTCTAGTGGAAGGCCTCTCTCTTAGATCTGTTCCTGCTTTCTCAACATGATTATAGCTAAGGGAGTTAGAAAAGCTCCAACTGCTCATGACCTTGAATCTGTGTCTTAGGGGAAGGAAAACATGTTGTTTTGTGTTTTTAGTCCCAAGTGTAATGACTATAAAGTGTGATGACATTTCACAGGAAGAGAAATCTATTCATTGTCACTATTTTTTTTTGAGTGATGAAAATATTTACCATATTGCTTTCTTTTCAAACAGAATTTTCCCACCTCTATAATGATAAGTGTTAATCATCTTTTAATGTTATATTACTTTTATTTGTTTGATTTTATAAGGAAATGTGGGTTTCAGAGTGCACAGTGACTTTTCACAGTCCAACTGCATCTCAAGCTTAAGGCTGCCCTGTCCTAGTTCCTGCTGAGGGCTACACTTTGCTTGCTTGTTTAAGATTATGGGATGCCACAGACACACTTTTGGAAAGCTGTGTTCTTTCAGTCAAGTCATTCTCCCATTGAACAATGCTCTCCCTCCTACCTTCACATTTCAGGGTCCACCACCACTCTCCCTCCTAAGCATACACACTGCTTCAACTTGGACTTTATCAAAACATAGACTTAGAACTTCATTTACTGATAGTTTTGCTGCACTCCAAATAGCCCAGCATTTTGTCAATGAAAGAGTATAAATCATGCCCTCCATGAGATACGGTAGGATGTGATGTTTAGAGAAAGGAAAATATGCTTCCTTCTAGAAGCACCAGGCACTAAACCATCTGGATTGAGGAGAAAAATTTCAGTCATTTGTCCTGATGTTTTGTCTACATAGTACCAAACATCTGGAACCTGGGTGACAGACCAAATTTTTCACTTCCCATCCAGATGTTTTTGCATGATGCTGGAACAACTTAAAGAAGCTATCTTTTTAAAGACTTAAGAGTGAAAGCATAACAGTTATACTAATTTCATTTGTTTAACTTTTAAGATAGAAAAAGATGAATGAAATAGAAAAATTTTAGTTGGTAATTTATACAGTATGCTAGTTTTTTTTAAAAGGTCAGACATTTGACAACTCAACATCAATTAAAAGAATTATGAAGTAATATCCCCAGAAATACCGTATGTCACACAAAATATAATTTAAACTGCTGTTCAACAGCTGAAATGTTTAGTGTCTGCAAATTAGGGTAAGACTTGGGTAGTTAAAAGATAGAAATTAAAAGATAAAAAATCTCAAAAGTAGTTCTCAAAAATAGTTACATAACAGCTTAAGAAGTCCTGCATTCCATCGTATATTTATTCCTCAGATATAGATGAGACAGCACGGTCAATAAATCATCATGGTTCTAACAGGACTTGTAAGACTTCTAGGTCTTTCAAAAGTGCATTTTAAAGAACTGCTTCTGATGATTCAAAATAAGATAGCATTCAATGGAGCCGCTTGGAACATGCACAGAAACGTAAGTTTAAACATTCTCCAACACACTTTTTTTTTAAGTTTCAAGAACTGTGTTTCTCTCTCATATTCAGTGGAGCTGGGTCTAACACTTGTTCAGGAGAAAGTTTGAATGTATTTCTTGTATTGGAAGACACATTTCATTCTGACTCTCAGCTGCCAGCAGACTTCATGGGCATTTCTATGCCATGAAAATTTCAATATATTTTTCATTATTTCCACAACGACATATAGAATGTGTACATTACACACTGTATTATTGAGCTGAATTGGCCTGGTGCTGTGTTTCTGCTGACTCAGCACATGGTTTCTCTTTTCCAGATTCCTAAAACAACTTTCCTCTGGGGTAAAGGGCTTCACGAAGCACAAAGGGGGAAAAGAAATACAGAGGGGCCTTATTTTCACCCTTAATTATACCAAGTCCAAAGGCAAGTGCAAAATCAGACCGAATTGTTCCAGGTTTATGGACTAAAAAATTGTTCTCCCTTGCCTCTCCCCTACTCCCACCCTTTTGCCAGTCACATGCATTGGATCGCTATTTGTTTTCACCCATAACCCTGCACTAGGTCTCTTCTGCTTGGTAGGGTGACAATAATGCAGGTTGCCCTGACCATTTTCATGCTTGTGCACAGTGCTTTAAACAAGGCAGGTCAATTTCCTTTTTAGAGACTTGCACGAGCAAACATTTTTAAGAGTTGTGCATTGAGGCGGCAGCCTGCACACTTGTAACTGCCTGGAGTAACCTGTGGTCACAGTTCTTGTCCACCTTTTCTGTCTGATTCAGCTTTGTGACCTGCAGAGATTTGGCGTTGTTTGGGCAAGAGGACACAATGTGTGTACACACATACACACACACACACACACACACACAGAGCAAAGGTTCTGGAAGTTCATCTCGGCCACACTACACAATCTGGTGCTTTGGGGCTAGCTGGTAGAACGAGGTCAGGCAGAATATTGTGAACCTCCGGTCTCCCCAAACCCCCCATCCACCCACCCATCCACCTCCCCTGGCCTCCTCCATGACCTGGCTCGCTAATCAATGCAAATGTCGTAGCAGGCCAGGCCCGCAATTGGCATTCCAGAGATCGTGGACCACCAGCTGAGCTTTAAATAAGTGCAGATGTGACGGCCAGAGACCAAGCCGGTCGCCTCACCGTGCCTCACTTCCCTCCAGGCTCAGAACGGTGTACACTGCCGCAGGCCTCGCTGTGCGCCCGCGGTGCATTAGGTGGCTGTCGGCAGAATGTATGCGAGGCATGGAGAGCGCGCGGCGTGGGAATGGTGCGATCCAGTCATCTCACTTCCTCGGACCGGCTGCTGCTTCCCCTGGAGTACCTGGGGGTAACCTACCTTCGCTGTCAGCCATCATTTTCACGGGCTCAACTGCCCAGCCATGTTTGGGAAACCTGATTAGCCGGGACCTCTGGGGAGGCTTCGCTCTTCCAACGCAGGACCCAAGCGCTCGCTCAAGAGGCGCTCAGGGCCTGATCGGCCAGATACCTGAGTCTGGATAGTCCCCTGACTCCCCCCACCCCTCGGGGAAGTACATCTTCCCGTTCCAACCCCAGCCGGTGCTTGGTAGCCAGAGCGCGGAGCTGGGCGCCGGCACGAAAGAGCACAGTTGGACGCGTCTCGGCCTGCGGGCCGCAGTGTGCCGTCCTGAGCGTGCTGGCGGGGCGACGAGGAAGGTCACCCCCGGGTCAGGCCGAAGCCGGGGTTAAGGCTGAACAGCATTTCCCTGGGACAAGAAGCGGCGCGGCAGCCCGAGGAGCGGAGCGCAGATAAGCCCCATTGCCGCAAACCGCTGGAGGAAGCCGCTCCCGCATGCCCCGCTGTAGCAACCACTGCAGGTTCTGAGTCTAAGAGACTTGGGGGCGAGGGGCGGCGGGAGGAGGGGGGTAGAGGAACCTGCGCGTTCTTTGGTATTTCCTCTGGCCTAACCCTGATTCCTAATTTATTTACGACCATCTTCCCTATATCGGGGAGGCTCCATTATTCCTGTCTGGTCCCGGGGCGACCAACCCGCACCGCCATCCTACGGTTTCGCCCCTCGACCCCAGCGGTTCGGAGCAGAACAATCCCCCTTTCGACCATCCAGGCCTGTCTCCCCGATGCCACTCACGTAGCACACGAGGGTGACGAAGATCTGAGCTGCAAACCACTTGGCGGCAGCCCATCGCCATCGCCTGACGAGGTGCCCTGATCGGAGCCCCGTTCCACTCCCACCCCGGAGATCCCTGGCTCGGTGCACTTCCTTCTCTCCCGGCGCCAGCCCCAGCGACCAGCGGCCGGGGGCGCCGCTCCACCCCGTAAACCTGCAAACCCGAGGGGCGGGCTGGCCGCCGCGCCCGCCCGCCGCAGGGCCTTCTCCGCCGAGAGTCCCAGGCGCCCAGCTCCGCCGCCCGGGCCTTCCCACGTGCCCACAGCGCCTCCGAGACACCCATTTAGGCGGCTCCTCTGACTGGTGCCGCGGCCCCTCTGGACAGCCCCCGGCTGCGGGGCTTGCTGCGCTAGACCCCGGCCGGAGCACGCCGCAGTCCGCCGGAGTCCCGGGGCCGCGAGCGTTAGCCCGCGCCGCCTGCCGACCCGGGCCTTCCTCTCGCCGGGCCCGGCGCGGCGAGAAGGTGCCCAGGCGGGACCCGCGGGTACCCGCTAACACACCAGCTCTACCCTCTGCCCTCTGCCCCCTGCAATGCCCAGAGCCACGTGCGCTGAACCTGCGCAGCTCCGGGTCCGCGTCCCAGCTGCCCCCGGCGCTGGAAGGAGCCTCCGCGCCGCCGCCCGGGGCGCGCACAGCCGCTGTCGCCAGCCGGTCGCACCCGCTGCAGCCGTCCGCAGGCACCTGCATCTTCTGCTCCCACTCTTTCCATTCGCTCATAGACATGCCACGACTTAAAAAAAAATTCTTTCAGAGACGTGAAAGAAGAAGAGGAGGGGGCTACAACAATCTGAGCGCGGAGGTACAGAAACGCGAACTTGCCCAGAGCGACCTTACTTGGTGCAGAGGCTCTTTTACCTAACTCGAGAGGCGGCAGCAATGGGCGTGCAGGAAAGGAGAGTGATTCTTAAAGGACAGTGTTAAACAGCTTCAAATTATATCGGAAAAACTGTTCAAACCCTTATTTTCTTCCTGTGAACCTCGGGTAATTGAAATTTCCATTGTCAATAAAACGAAAAACTCGAATCTAATGGTTTAAGTTCTTTTAAAAAGAGGTCAACACAAGAGTACGAGATACATGGCAATTAAATTGCTAGATGATGCAACTACTCTATTTATTATCCGAAGACGTACTAATGAGTTTTTCTGGTTGTTGTTTTTTTTTTTAATGCAAAATTTAGCTAAACATCTTTCCCTGCACATCAAACAATCCCAGGTAATATGGTTCCTTTCTTAGTATAAAAATTCTTGGTGCTCTAACATCTAAAACAGTATTTACAAGATTTTCGATTGTGTAGAACAAACAACAGAACATAACCAGACTAAAGACCTGTTAAATCCCCTTATGTAAATACCTGACTCAGTCATTCAAAAACTGTTATTAGTTTTGTACAGTAAATCTAAACCAGGGATCAGTATTAGCTGCCGTTCATAAATAATATCTCAACTTTCTTCCCACCCCAAAGAAGATGAACTGCAATGTCAGTGTTTTATTCTTTCCAGGGAATCAGTTGTCCTTTTCAGCTGCCTGAGGTCTCAGGAATAAAATCTGCAAAGCATTCATATGAGAATATTTTGGAGATGGTGCAGGTGTGGGCTGACTTAAATTACTTGCTTTTATGTTTTCCTAAAAGGTCAAATGTAGAATCTGGTTTTAGGGAAGGCAGAGAGAATAGGATTTCCTGACTAGTTAAAATGCCCATGTCCCCAACTTCAGATGGAGGAGATAATACAAACCTGATAAGGCATTTGGCCAATATATCCTAAAAAACGCTGTGCTCTCCAGCATGCATGTCATCCATCAAAAATTATTTAATATTTGCATTCAATTAGCCAAATGACTCCACCATTTTGAGAATTCCCACAAATAAGCAATTAGTAAAATGATCAGTAAAATCTTCCACGATCTCTCACTTAATGGTAAGTTATTGAGCAGCACTTTAATTTGTAGGAATATTTAATAATTTAGGGATTAGTAGTGCAATTAACAATGGACTGGGAGAATTTCACAGTTAATTTTGTAAAGGGTGTAGAAAATACTAACAGAATTACTGAATTTTTAAAAATTACTTTGGAACAAAGGCAGAATTTAGAAACCTAATCAGAACAGCCCTAACATCTGAAGACATAGTGAAATAAGTATATGGTTTCTCAAATGATTTTTATGGAAAAAAAAACTTAGTGGCCTTAAAAAAATCTCTGCTTAATTAAACATATATAATGGACTATATTATGATATGCTTTTGTTTTATTTAACTAGAAGTACTTGCATATCAACATATGAAACTAACAGCTAAGTTGGTTCTGTTCCCTAAGTATCAGTAATTTAAATTCCGCGAATATAATTGACCTCATTAAGTTGAATCATAGGACATAAAAGCTACTGGGGAAACTCTTTATATACAATTATGCAGATCAGTAGTAGTTTTAAGTCACTAATAACTAGACATATAAATTTTCTGGGTTGAAGGAGAGACTGTAAATCTATCTCGTATAATTTTCTAGCCATCTTTTAATATGAGATAAATTATAGCATATAAACATCCCTGGGATCTGTTTCATTATAAGGAAATAATTTTCTTTGCTGTCAGAGATACCCATGAGGGCAAGATTTTACTATATATTTGAAAGCTGTTAAATTTTTTGATGATTAAACAAGTAAGTTCAAACCATTTCTCAGAGAAGTTATTCAAATATTAATAATGTTTTAGTTTTGACAAAAGAATTTTAAAACGAAATTATTGTCATTAATATTGAATGCTCATAGCTAAGAATCTGTACATAAGACAGGAAATATGTGCAAATAAAAACTAAAGACCCTGATCTGGATAAGGAATGACATTAAAATTTATGCCTGGCAGCAAAACAAACTATTCTACCAACAATTTGTGTAGCATTTTCTCTCTTAAATTCTGCCCTTTACAATGACCAAACCACACAGGATACAATCACAACCTCATACAGTGCAGCTGTGTGTCTGTGGTGTGTACGTGTTTTGTGTGTCTATGTGTTTTGTGTGTCTTATGTGTTTCACTCTCTGTTTTCAGTTTCGGGGGAAAAAATTAAGAAGAATGAAAATCTTGAGCTACCCTGACACACATAAGGACTTATAGTTTATTAATCGGAGAATTTAGCTTATCCCCTCTGCTATTCATCTGAAATTAATTAAGTGTGTAGAATTACAAGGTGGGTGTATCTGAGACAGCAGGCCCTGCTCGGACTAATCAAAAGGGCACATGTTGAATGAGCACAATTTAGTTAAGGTTAATCCAGTGAAGATGATACCTCCCTGGTCTTAATTACTCTAGGTGATAGATTGTGGAATGAGAAAGTAGGAAGGAAGGGAAATTCGGTCCTACTGAATACCAGGATTTTCTAATTTAATTTAGCCTCTGTTTTCACAGAAGCAAACAGTTTCCACTCAGAGAACAGGACCACACTCTCTGGATTCTTGTTTAAGGTGGGTCAAAGAAAAAATAATTGCACATGTATTTTTAAGAAAATGAATGGAAAACAAATATGAAGGTTTCGAAGGTGTTGGCAATAATGTGCCTGTCATTACAGACATGTCAACTAAGAATTTCATCACAGCTCCGTGGATTCTTTGTGATTTCTACAGAGGGGTGGGTTACTTTTTTGAACTTTCTTTCGAGTGCCAAAACTGGTCAATGTGCTGAAATAAATAGAGACGATTCCATACTACAAGACAGCACTCATGAAATGAATGTGTGAATGTGTGTGGGCTACTAAAAACAATATAGCTTAAAATATTAACAAACACACAACAAACCACCGTGGATGAATCACACAGACATTATTGAACAAAAGAAGCAGGCATAAGAAGACAGAAGACGCATTTTGTGATTCCCTTTATAGAAAGTCCTATAACAGATAACACACATCTCTAGGGCTACAAGTCAGGAGAGTGATTACTTTCAGGAAGCAGTTTGCAACTGGAACAGAATAGAGACTTCTGGGAGTTCTGTTAATATCTGGGTCTTAACCTGGGTGCTGACTACACAGGTGTGTCCACTTTAGGAAAATTCATTGAATTTATGAATGTGTGAGTTTATGATTTGTATATTTTTCCGTGTATCCTTTTTATTTCAATACAGTATTAAGATTTTGTGTACATTTTATTTCCTTTACAAGATCAAAAGAATAAGAAAGAAATGATTAGCGGTCAGCGAATGGGATTTTTAGACAATATATTTTTAAAAGGCAGAGGGATGGGAACTGCTGAGGTTTGAGGACATAATTCCAAAAGAAAGAAAAATGCATTAAGATAAGTAGCAAGAACGCAATGAACAAAATCTCAGTGTGTTCACTTGCCATTTTAGTATCTGCATGGCCACAAACACTTAGGTTACTTGCCAATATCCAGACTTCGAAGAGCTAAATCTTATTTCTTTTGCACCTTAGTGTTGATGGCTAATTAAGGTAGTCAAGAATCTTATCCTTTGTTGCTGTTTAAAACATAGTCCTCTGCTCCCCAAAAGCTCATTTTCTCTTTGCGCATGCTTTTAAAAATCATCAGATGATTTCCTTGTTTTTACTTTTGTGATATATTTTCTGCTTAAGACGGGGGTGTCTGTTTCTGATTTATTAGCATTTGATCCCCTAGTTTCCTGTCATTGATCAAGCCTAATACTTAGCTCAACTGATGAGTTTTATATGAAAGCTGATATTTCAGGAAGACGAAAGGTTGAACCCATTTTTAATATTTTTTCCCCTTCATCTCTTTCAGAGTTTGACATGCATGGAAGATACCTAGCAAAACCCCAAACTATACTTATTTTCCAATGTATCTCCCTGACATAAAACTTTTAGGAAGTAAAACACATATTTATCAATAGAAGAGGTGTTTGTCCGGTGTCATCCACATCCTGTCAACTGTATATACATTTACACCCTCTCGCCAAAACAAGCCTTCACCCCACTGCTGATCGGCTGTCCGCCATTCAATCTCCAGCGAAGTCACGGTGAATAAGGTCAACTCCTTGGAAACATCTGTATTTGATCAGTTTGCACAAAACAGGGCCCTTCCTAATGCAGGACTTCCCTAAAGTCTGCTACGACAATAGTTGATTCACCACTGCTGCCTGAGACTCCCCAGGAAAACTTTTTTTTTTTTTAATCCTCTGAGACTAGACAATGCCCAGACTAAATTCTACTCTAGAGAACCGCAGTTCCGCAGTTCCGTGCCTTCTAAACTGGCATCGCCCTGGGGGGACATTCTCATCTTCAGCTGAGAAGATGTGGTTCTGGTTATCGCTAGATTTTTGCTGTCTTTTATCTGCTGGGTCCTGGGAAAGAGTCACCAATGGAATTGGATCAGAATGTCCCAAGAAGGTGACCCCCAACCATTCCAGACCCTGATAGATCATTTCCGTGCCCCAGGTGTGCAGTAACCTGTGCATGCATTTTCTCTCTCTTTTTTCCCACCCTGATCATATTTTTTAGCATTGTATCAATAGTTTGCTAATCCGACAGAAAATCTAAACAAGTCAAGACTTTTTTCTTAAAGCAAAAAATGACTCAGTACATTCTGCTAGACCACTGATGAAGTTTTCATAGGCAGAATACATGTTTTGTTCACCTTCATAGAATGAGGATTTAAAGGCAAAAGAAAAAAAACAATAAAAAGGCTAGTGTAAACTTTTAAATTCTACATTAACCTGAAGATAGCATGAAAGGAATTTTATTAAAATTTGGGGCAAGTTTGAATTCATTTTACTAGCAGAACATTTAGAAAATCCCCAGTCAGTTATTGACAAAATTTGCTTACTATATTTAAAAAATAAACAGACCTAATATTACATATATATTATATATACATGTAGGTCTAATATATATCTCATACATACATGTATACACACACACACATATATATATATGGGGGAGAGAGGCAAGTTACTGAACCACTCTGTCCCTTGGTTCTGCATCACCTATAATAGCACTGCATATAACGTATATAGAGATATACATTGTACATGTATACATACATATATATCTACACACACACATACACACACACACCTGTCTGACGATCCCTCCTTTATCAAGAGGATGGAGCAAGAGCCTGAAAGACTAATCAATTCTATTTTCACTGAAGAACTTCTGTGAATCCTAGGCCTGAGTGGGAGGCAAGAGACCCACACACACACACAAAAAGATCCACAGAAAGTTCTCCTCTTTGGGAGCCATCAGTCCACTTGAGAGGACCAAAAAAAAAACAAAAACAAAAACAAAACAAAACAAAACATGAAATGTAATAGAAAAAAGCAAGAAGTCTCAGGCAGTCAGTAAGTGGTATAACCACTAAGGAACAGATTATCCAGCCTTGCCCAATTTAAGCACATCAAAATGGGTTGATTTAAAACTGACACTGCTGTTTATGGTTCCCTCTTAAATCTCCATACTGCCTGCCACTGCTGCTTCCTCACCACCCCATCATTGACTGTTCTGGGGCCACAGACTTGCAATATAATCCCAGCACTCTAGGGCCCAGGCAAGTTCCTGAACTCTCTTCCCTTAGGTTCCTCGCCTGCAATAACAGCACTGCATCTCAGGCCACGGTGTTAAATAAAGCAGCATATGCAAAACGCTTAAAGCAATGCTGGGTCTGTCTGCTCAGCACAGTCAGCTATGACTGGTATTCATATTCCTGCTGTTCCCCATCCTGCCCACATCAGCCAGTTGTGTTTAATCTACTGATTCACATCAGATGAATTGAAAGGAATTGTTTCGAAATACTTTAGTAAGCTGCTTTTTAATGTTCCTGCTTTCAAGTTTACTGTTTCTCCCAAGCACAACCCAATTCAATAGGGATGGAAATTTAGGATGATTCATGTCACCGTGTTTTCCCCTAAGTGCAAAATAATGTACTGTACAAATAAAGGAATGTTTTTTTCCACCACAAAGAGTTTACATTTAAAGATCTTGCAGTGGGTGTAGAAACCCTTCTTGCATAGTTTTAACTGGCTTTATTGCCAGCAACGCAAATCCTTTTTCTCACCTCGGTCTAGTCCTACATGCTGGGCAGTTTCCTTACGCACTTCTGCTTCCGAATGACCTTCACCGTCTTTGTCAGGTGATCTCCCTTCTTCTCACTCGGGATCTCCTCCCTCAGCTCTTCTCTCACCACCACTTTTGGGTCTGCCCTTGCTCTTTCAGGGACTTCAAGGGCATCTCCCACGGCCTCCAGCCATTGCCCTGCAACACCCAACTCACGAAGTCCAAGCCCCAACCTTTCCTTTCCTATGCCGTATAGGCCTTGGTGGGGCATCGGTCATGGCTGCCACTGACTTTGGAGTAAAACCTTAGGTGTTGCCTTTGTGCTTGTGACATCAGCCCCACCATCCCAGCTCTTCTTTCCAAACCAGACTTTCCCAATTTTCTCCCTTTGTTTTGCTCCCCAAATCAAGCTCACTGTACCCCTGCCCTTTGTTCCATGTCTCTTCCCTGGCTTTCCTCACACAGACTACTTATCTGTCCCTGAGTGAAGGGGCGGGCCAGCCAGGGTGAGGAAGGAAAGGTGGAACCAAGGCTCCCAACCTCCCTTGGTTCATCATGTCTTCCTTTCACTGGGTCTGCTTAAGACACTTCTGGCCAAGACCTCCTTCAGAACCCTACTTCTGGGAAATCTGGTTAACCCCACATACCCACCCACTGGTAGGATCCAAAAGCAGAGTGTGGTGCTCCATGTGAGTGTGTGAACACTGTCCCTTCTCCACGATGGAAACCTCTGCCCCTTTGTGTCTTGTCCTCTGGGCTGTTTCTTGACGAGAGCTGTGCTTAATTTAGTGCTACACAGAACCAGGCATGTTGCTGTCATTGGATTAAATGCCCCATTCAATTCTGTTAAATCCAATTAATTTAAAATGTAAAAATGATTTGGGGTTGCTCCGAGCAGTGAAACGAATTGAGGATCTACCCTCACGATAGAAAATGAACACACATGAAAGAAATACAAGGGCTGTCTGCTCTGGAGAGGGGAACTGGCCTCGAAGGTAAGAACTCCTCTGGGGGAAGTCAGTCTCATCTGCATCGAGGGGTTAGGGAATGGAAGGACGTGATCATAATGATTCCTACTCAGCTTAGAGTCCAGTCTAAAAATTTCAAAGAATGAGCATTTGAAAACATTCGCTAACCAGTCAAAAATAACTAGCTTCCCCTTAACAAACATTTTTGCCTACTTAAGCAACTAGTCTTCACAGTTCTAATATATAAATTTTTCCTAACTGCTTTTTTAAAGTGCCTTAAAAAAAAAATCAGTGACGATAAAATGATAGAAAATTCATTGCTTTACTACACTAAAATCTGTTATAACAGGTAACAACAGGGTAAGCACCATACACTTCAATATGATTCTTCTTTTTCTTCGTTTTTATTATCATTATTTACTTTTTAGTTCACCTTGGACTTTACCTCGGGTCAAAGTTACTTTCTCAGTCTAGTTAAGGTTGCAAATACAGGTGCATGGTCTTGATCAAGACAGGGATAGGAGACTTGGGGGTGGTTCCCAAGGCAGTGCCTGACTGGCCAGGCACTTTAATATACAGAGACGCTGTTCACTACATCAGAACTGCACAGACACAGACTCTGACCAGATGCTGTTTTGATATTAACCCCCCCCCTTCCCAGTGATACCTGCTCTGACTATTTTACCTTACGAAGAATTTACAATCCTGCATCGTTTAGTGGTTGGGATACACTGTTAGTGCATTTCTAATACAAATTTCTAAGAGAAAATGTGATTTTGTCATTGTGTGAAAGTCATACAGTTATATAATCTAAGTGGTGTCGCCCACTACACACTTAGGCGGTATGAGATCGCTACAGTGTATGTGGTCTGTAACTTCCAGAAACATCTTTAAGCAGCACATGACACTGACCCCTCTAAGTGTCTTCTCTTCATTTCACAGCACTGTTTGTCATTGCTCTTTCTCCATGGTCTTAGTGTGACTCCATTTTAACTCACATGTTTGGTAAGACTATTGAGCTTCAGTATTGATACTCCAAGTTGCAAACTAACTATAAAACCTTGAGCAAGTCCCTCCCAAGTCTTAGATTCCTGACCTGGACTCTGCCCCTGAAGTCCAGTCAGCTCTAACCATCTGGATGCTTGGATCCTAAGTGGTTAAATATATCTGACATACAAGCAGTGGGTCTGTGTGAGTGGGTGTGGCCAGTGTGAGCTGGGGAAATTCTACAGTGGAGTCGAATGGTCAAGTGAGGGGATTTCACTGAAAGAGAAGGCAGTGAGAAAAAAAAGAAAGGATATCTAACTAGTGTGACCTACCAAAACACAATTATTTTCTCATGTAATTGAGAAAAAAAATAGATTCAGAGATTGAAATATATAGTTTAATCCTTTAAACTATCAATTCAATGTAAAGGAAAATCAATGCAAAAAAATAATAAGAGCGAGCTCTAGGAAATGATCAGTAACAGCCCAAAACAAACAAACAAACAGACAAACAAAAAACACAACAAGAACAAAAGGTCAAAGATAAACCAAAGGGATCACTGGGGGGAGTGAGAGGAGGGTAAAGACAAGGATGAGGGCAGAAAGAGCACAAGGGACTGAGGTGATGGTGCTCGGGTGGAATGGTGATGGGAACACCCTGGGGACTACATATGTCAAATATAATTAAATAAATCTAATAAAAAATAAATAAACTATCAATTCAGATGTCTCTGGGATTCTACTGTTAAAGAGAAAAAGGAAAATGGCAGCCTACAAAGTGAGCAAAGGTCTTGCAGAGGAATCAGATGGTCTCAGCAGAAGGGGAATGCAAAGGGAAACTACTGGAAAGAAGCCACTGTAGTGAAAATTGCCACCAGCGAGGACATGCTAGTTTATTAAAGGCAGACTTTGCGTGTATTCTTCTCAATAGCTCTGCAATCTGTTACCTGGACAGTTTTCCCATTTAACAGTTATCTGTGAGATTTCCTTTGAGAATATAAATTCAAATTCAGATGCAAGTTAGAAAAGGTTTGTTTAGTCTCTCTCACTGCGCAGTGCTGAGAGGTTACGGGTGAAAGGTGAGGTTACTCTGCCACCGTTTCCTCTGCTTGCCCAGCCCCTGCCCTCCGATTTTCATTTTCATTTTCTATTGTAATGCAACCAACCGCTCTAAAACATAATGACTCAAGACAAAACTTTATCTTGACTTTGTGACTTAACTAAGTGCAGCCAGTAGTTCTGTTCCGCACTAGGTTGGCTGCATTCAGCTTCCAGCTGGGCTCTGCTAGTAGGTCAACGCAGGCTTCAAGCATATTCTGGTGCCTCAGTGCTCTTTCATGTGACCCTTCCTCCTGTTGCACTTTCTTCCAGCAGGGGCGTTCAAGAACTTCTTACGTGGTCATTGACATCCAAGAGGGAGGAAGCAGAAGCTGCCTTAAGAAAGCTACTTAAATGCCTTAGGAGGCTAGTTCCACGGTAGCCTCTCCATGGCATTCTTCAGAGCAAGTCACAAGACTAGTCCTGATGGGAGGACCTCTTGATGGGAGAAGTGTGTGCAGAAGAGGACTTCGTGGGAGCCATCTTTGTAGATATCTGCCCCCCGCCCCATCTCATGCCCACTGCGCGGCTGTACACACAGACTGCTGGCGGGGTGCGGAACTGCAGCAGCAGCAGACCTCAGAGCCAACACCCATCCCTGTGCCGGTTGTTAGATGGTCCCCTCTGTAAACAACTGCAGCAAGTGCTGGCAGCTCTGCTCACGCAGACTCTTCATCACACACCTTTGACTACTCTTGTTCTCAAGCACGGCCCTCTGTCCCTTTAATTACACCAAAATCTTGGCACCTTCCAAGATATTCCAAATACCTAACTATACCTGCAGTCAGCCAAACAAGTTCTGAAGGCAGTTGGGTTTGCTTAAAGTCCCATGAATTTATGTTTCTTGAGCACTAAATAGAGGTCCAGAGTGAGAGCAGTGAACAAAGTCTGAACACTCATGGAGCTGTGTTAATATGGGGCCAGACTACTAATGACGACAGTCACATCTACACTCTGGCAGATACTATACCTGTTGCTTTACTTTCATCTTATCCTTTGTCATGCCAGATGGGCAACCATCTCGTCCAATTATGTAAGCAACAGTTTGGGTCCATTTGATCTGGATGCACTATTTGCTTGTCAACTGCAATGACATCTGTTGAGTTATCTTCTCCAACCAAGAGCTGCAGGACCTTGACATTTACATTAGTAAGCCATTTTTTAAAAACTGGAGCTTTGCTCCAGCAAAAGGTCACTGCCAAGTTCCTCAGGCCCCATGCCCGAGGATGAGTCATCTGGGAGGTTTGACTCCATGAGCAGAGGGACATAGCTATATTCATTCACTCATTTATTGATTCATTCACACAACAGATATTTAATAAAGGAGGGGAAGGAAGAAGAGCTGTTAGGAAAAGGGAATCACTAGAAGTAAGCCTCTGGGCCTATAGCACCAGCTTTGAAACCAAAGGCAGTGTCTTTGAGAGAGGTCTCTGCCTCAGGTCAGAGACATAACTCCCAGGAAGGAAGAGGAAGAGGAGGAGGAGGGGAGTCTGTGGACCCCATGGTGTCAGCTTTCCCCAAAGTGCAGCACCTCAAGCAATATATGCCCTTCCTGGCTTGTCCTCTAGAATTTGGCAGGAAAGAGCCATGGGAGCTCTTTGCATGAGCACCCCTCTTTCTCTGTTGAGCAGTTCAAGTGGGGGCTGTCTGCATTGAGGTCTGCTTGGAAGGAAGTCAGAGAGGCCCTCTAGGCTCTCCCCAAAGCCTCTCCCCACTGCTGACTTACTCTGGTATAAGTGCTGGATTCTAAGTACAAACCTTGCTGGGAAGAGTAACAGATTAACTCTTTGAGCAGCCCTTAACCCTTGGCAGGGCAGTGGTGAGAGAGCAGCCTCTGGTGAAGGAAGGAGGACCAGGTTTTTGCGATCAGAAGACTAAGATTCAAATTCCAGCATGATATGGGGCAGGTCACTTGACGTGTTTGAGAGCTAGGTCTTTATTTCCTCCATCACTTGTGAAACAACAAGACTATCACAGGCTGTTGTGAGAGTTAAGAAATAATAGTTGATCATATGTTTTTGAATATAGACCACAAGCATGTTAGTTGCTAATATTCAATTTTATCAGATCTTTTGGTGAGCTAGCTGGGAGTTTGGCAAGAGGCCTGGCTGTGGGGAAGGGAGCTGGAGAAGGGGAGGAAGAGACCCTCACAGTGAGAGTATGGGAAACTAACCCGGAAGGGGGGCTGGGTGCCTATGAGGCACCAGAAGGTAATGGGGATATAGGGAAGGGGTCTTGAACAGAGAAGGGGCTGTAGAAGGAACGTAAGACCGATGACGACATCAGTCAGTGCGATGATTTTTCTGAACCTGGAGCTCAGTTTCCATTGCTGAATCAGACTGTAGAAGATCCCTGAGAACCTAGGTGTGGCCCATTCGTTGGGGCCAGAGGCACGTTGAAAAGAGGGAAGTCATGGAACTCTGTTTTCCAATGTAGAGTGACTTCTGGAGAAAGACTTGGGGTCTTCTCCCTGCTGTCCCCTGGGTTGGAGAAAGGGTCTGCCCTGTGCCTTGCCATGGTCTGGACTTGCACTGGGGCCGAAAGTCAGTGCCAGTGGGTGCTCACCTGAGACATTTAGAACAGGTGCTTTGCCCCTTCACTTGGAACCTACGATCAGACTGAGGCAAGCCACGGGACCCCCATCTTTAGCTCACAACTGATTAAAACACCACTTCTAATGGAGCCCAACCTTCCATTTCTAAAATGCTGTGCATCTCTTTTCATCAGAACTTCTGAGACATTCAACATCCGGTTGCTCGGGGAGGAGGGAGGACTCATGAAAACCACTTCGAATTAACTCTGGATGGCTTTTTATGACAGGGGCGCTCCACAGGCCCCAGCTATGCTAATGCAGCCGTGAGGTTTGAAGGGCAAATCCCCCCAAACGCCAGCACCGCCACAGTAACCGCTCTCAGAACTGGCTTCTGGGCCACAAGGCTCTTACCACATTGTAAACTATACATTTACAAATCTCACAGCTAATCCACGGTACAGCCTATGTGCAATCTAATATGGGCCCAAGGGCCCGGAGGCACCCTTATGGCACAGACAGACCCTGTCTTAAGCCCCACACTGAAAAGTACAACTGGTTAGCCAGACTGCAAAATATGTAACTTGAAGTCCCCTTGCCATGAGAACCACGTCTCTGGAATTTCCTGGCTTGGGGAGGGGTGGCGTTCAGTTTCTAACCTTTGCTTTATGTTGGTCGAGCTCTGGCATTTTACTCCTGGGGTCGTTTCTGTATTTTGGTGGGGAGGTGAGGGGGCAGGAGAAAGGAATGAAAGAATCTCAACAGAAAACTGAGGAGCCTGAGGCTGCCAAGCAACGTGCGGAGCCCCATCTGGGCCTGCTGCAGCGCTACAGCAGCCATGCAGACAGGGCCCAGTGCCCCTCGCGCCCCTCCCCACGCACACACTGCTGCAGGTTTTCCCACAGACTGGTAATTGTGGCCAAGTGAGAACAGCTGTCGTATCAGGGCGAGCACGCCCGACCTGGGGTCAGAAAACCTCATTTCCAGCCCTGCTTTACCACTTGCTAGCTACTGAGGGACAGCGGCGAGTCCCCCTGCCTCTCAGAGTTTCAATGTCCTCCTTTGTACATGGAGCTAACGGTATTTCACACAGAATTATGTGGCTTGGATGCATTAAAGGGGAAGCAGAGGGCATCAGGAGCCCATCTAGGAAGCTCTCTGTAGATCTGGGGTCAGAAACGCTTCCTCTGCAGCTTAGCACGGGAATAATGGAAACATCCCACTAACAGCTACTGCGCTTGGCTGCCCTGCCTGGCTGGCTCTGAGGGTGACATGAGGAGAGACACCAGGGGAATGAGCTGAGTGCTGAGGACAAGCCCCTAGACCCTCAAGAGATGACTCACAGACAAGGCAACTTTTGCTAAAGATCAGTGTTGAAAAGAACTCAGAGAAGAAGGAACATTAAACAATGGGTAATAGATTCTCTCAGAGAAAAGAGGCTTTCACAGTACTGCCCTGGGAATATTTCTTGTCCCCAAAAGCGTGGTCAAATGTGTCGTGCGCTGTCAGTCAGAGGGTCCTTCGTCTAACTCTGCCTACACATTCTGAGTAAACATTTCCAGATTACACTGACTTCAGGGAAACCTCCGTCTGTAACCCCAGCAATTGTGTCTTTCATGCCCCAAGTCTGTGCTCCCACACCATGCAGAGGGGGGCATGCTCCTGGCTGGTGGTGCACAATCCCTTGAATGTTATCCTTCTGGATGTGCTTCATTTAAAAAAATAGTATTGAATGTCATCCTATGATTCAATTTCTAGGCTCCTGCTGGAGAAAATGCTGGGATCTTCCTTGAAGGTATTTCTGGTGGATAATGAAGCCTCCAGACTGGACCAAGTCCTAGTTTCCATCTCTCCTGCAGCCACCAGGGAGGATTTGACTTAGAGATTAAGACGAAAGAGTACAGGTGATATTTTACAAATATCCTTGCATTACTGACGCTGTCTGAAAAACTCCTCCAGGCATTTCCCCACGTGCATTTGACACAACAGAGGCCCTGCCTGCAGGCCCCTTCATCTGAGCCCCTCTGAAGGTCACACTAAGGGTAGAAGCTAAGAGGAAGCTGCTTTAATCACCAGGGTGCATAGGGCCCCAGAGAAGTTGGGATGGCCTTGCTGGGGAGAGCTAGGTGATCAGGTATTAAAGCAAAACCAGGGCCAAATACAAAGACCTATATAAAGACCAACTATATAGGCCTACAGAGGCTAAAGACCATTAGGTACACCGGCAACCAATTCACACTGGCTATCTTTGTGAAAATGGTTCGATGGATGATGCCTATTTTTTTCTTCATCTTTTCCTACAGTGAAAAATGTATCATTATAAAACTTAACATCAGAAATTGGTCATCAGAAAAATTTCCAGTAATTTGAAAATAAAACAGAAATACCAAGGTTCTTTTTTATTTTTCCTAAATTTTTTACTTTATACATATATATATATATTTACATCATTTTTCCTTTACGTACAGTGCATGCTTTCTCCCTTTAGGTGTATCCCCTGCAGAATTCCCATCACCATTTATTTCATGCAGCATCACCATTGCCCCTTGTACAAGAACACATTCTTACCCCCCCTCCCATTTTGATCTTTCTCCTACCCCCTCACCTGAAGAGTGTCTCTGATTAATAGTTACCTGTGATTGTAAATATTTTCCCCCTGGACTCTTATTGGTTTCCCTACTTTCCTCCTATAAGTGAAACCATTGGATATTTTTCTTTTTCCTTCTGACTTATTTCATTGAGCATAATCCCTTCAAGCTCCATCTATGTTGCTGTGAATGGCATGAGTTTATCTTTTTGATTGCTGAATAGTATTCCATTGTGTATATGTACCACATCTTCTTGACCCAGCAATTCTACTCCTAGGAATCTAGTCAAAGGACACAAAAGCATTAATTCAAAAGGACACCGGCACCCCTATGTTTATTTCAGCACTATTTACAATCAGTAAGACATGGAAACAACCCAAATGCCCAAAAATAGATGACTGAATGAATTCCAAGGTTTTTTTTTGAGTCTAAACCACTGAAAGCCCACTTCTGCATTCTCTTAAGCAACTTTCTTAGCCTTTTCACGTTTCCGTTTTCTCATGTGAAAATTGAAAATAATAATACTGCCAACCTCAAAGTAGAGTTGTGAGGATTAAATGATGAACCGGTAATGCTGTTAAGAGAATCACTTGGCACTTGGTAAATCTCATTAAGTTTTGGTTGTTTATGGTCATTCCTCATTTCTTGGGATTAAATACACACATATAAAATAAGGGGTTGGTGTCAACTCCTAGAAAACAAAAGAGACTAATGCAAGAGGTTCAGGTAGGACAGGGGAGAACGCCCCCGCATGATGATAATGAGGCCTACTGCTCCCAACGAGCAGAGCCAGAGCAAGATACTAGGAGAAAGTCTTTCCACCACGTGAGAATAAGCTGTAGTGCCTTTAAATGTTGATGCCTTTAAATGCCTTTCTTAGTAGGAAAAATAGCTATGTCATTCTAGTTGTGAGGACTGAAACTCAAGTCTACAGTGTGTGTGACAGAGCCGTAGAAAGCCACTTTGAGCAACCAGCAATCAACAAGGTATAGAGGGCAGAATCTCCTCCCTCTTGGGAGAGGGAGCTGTGGAAGGAAGAGCAGAAGCACCTGACTCAGGAAATTTAGAAAGATGATGCACAGATTGCTGGTTGGTCCCCAATATCTGTCTCTTCTTCTTGCATTGGTAGCAGATTCTTGCATTTTACTGGGCATATGAGGGCCCAGTATAAAGACACTTTTCCCTAATATGTCAGGTGTAGCTGTGCAACTAGATTTTGGACTCTAGGATGTGAACGGAAGTGAAATGTACAACTTCTGGGGCCTCCCTGGTGGCGCAAGGGGTTGAGCACCGCACTGTGCAGCTTCCCCAGCCACTGCAGTGTGAGTTCAATCCCCGACCAGGGAGGGGACCCACATGGCTCAGCAGACCTCACCTGCCTCGCCCGCTGCTGCCCTCAGCTGTGTATTTCAGTAGACCTGCCTGTTCTGCTCCCTGCTCAGTCTCTGGTGAATCCTCTGGCCCCCGTGCCTCTGGCTTCTACCCCGGCTCTTTTATGCATAAATAAATTTAAAAATCTTAAAAAAAAAAAAGAAAGAAATGTACAACTTCTGGGCTATGGCCCTTTGTCCCCCTGCCCGCTGGCGAGCCTACAGACCTGATGGCAGGCTCCAGGGTGGCTCCCAGGTCACCAAGGGAAGCTGTGTGTTGAGAAGAGGAGAGCCACAAGGGAGGGATCCATTTCACACACTGTAAAGCTGTCATAACAGCCGGAGACAGTTCATACATTATCAGAGAGAGAGAAACGAACTCCTCTCTTATTTAAGCTGCCATTATTTTGGTTTGTATTATAGGATCCAGACCTGTGTTCTACTTAATACAGGAAACAAGATGAATAATAGACAAGAAGCTGGATTTGAAAGAGGAAAGTTGGGAGTGTGGAGTTAAGAATGCCTGTGGGGTGCATTGCCGAAGGCTAAGTCTGAAAGGACTAGAGGTTCAGAATAAAGAGCTGATTGAACCCTTTGGAGAGGCAAGCCTCATCCCTCCCATACTTTAAATTACAGACAGCTACCCAAACTAGAGAACTTTGTATATCTGCATCCAAGTGGCCTGGTAGGACTTTATAGGATGAGTCTTTTCTGCCCTTCCAATAAAGTAGTAGTCATCAAAGAATGGGCTACAGACAAGTGCCAGCCCTTAAACTGTGTGTAACCCACCCCCATGTGAGTAGAAAACTTCAGGGTGTCATCAGCCGTCACGGTGATATGACATTGCAACATCTGAGCATCTGGTGATTTTCTTAGTAATTTACTTTTTCATATTTTACAAAAATATCACCCTGTAGTGCATTGGAAACAAAAATATTAGTTATTTAGCACAGATAGCTTAGAGGGGGGAAGAGACCTAACAATGTAACAAGGAGGTGCACCAGGTATGAGAACTCCTGGCCCTCACCCATACGTTATCAACCTGTGACAATGGAAAGAGAAAAATAAAGGACCCTGCCATTCTGACTGCCATTTGTTATGCTCAGAACTCGGCCGTCTATGTAGGAGAAGAGGTGGCTTTATTCGTCAACATTTTTAGCGAAGCAAGCACCAGGAGTCAATGTAAAATATATATAATTTTCAAAAAGATAAAATCATGAACTTCATCCAAATACAAAATGAAGAAATACCAAAGATTTTATTTAAGTCATTAAATGAAATAATCAGAAGGAGGTTAAATAGATTCAAAGAAGAATTTAAGGAATAGGCATACATGTATGTAGGAAATCTGAAATGAATTTTCCAGTTATTTACGAAACTTTTCAACATGCTGTAACACCACAAACTAATGTTTAGGACTATTTTTTTCAACAGAGTTAAAACACTTTTATCTCTATTAGACGGAATGTATTTGATGCCCATAGGTGGTTAGACTCCTTTGCACCTGTAAGGGTGCACTTTGCACTGAGAGGCTAAAATTCAATTTATTCTCTCTCCAAGCAAGCAAAGCTGTTTGGGTAGGAGGCACTGAAGCCAGTGCCATTAGGCAGGGCACAGGAACAGGAACAGTTAGAGCCAGACAGACATAATTGCGTAGTTTTGGGAAGTCACATAAAACTTCTTAGGACCTCACTTTCCTCAAATGACCTACTTCCACAGGGTAGTGCACAATGAGCAGAAGTGAGTTTAAGTTTACTGGCACCTCTTATATGCCCAATTCTTGGTAAGCACTGGGATTACAGGGAGAGCTCACTGAGGGCTGGGTTAATCCTGTAAGAGAAGGGGCGTGAATCAGGCAGCCAAGAACAGGTGAACAGGAGAGACATACAAGCAACAGGAGGAGCTGCTAACAGTGGGCATTCCATGAGTGAGGTGGGAAAACGAAGCTAGCAAGGAGACCAATGAGTGTGAGAGAGGCCACCAATAGGGCAGGGAGGCTGGAGTGCTAGGTGAGGAACTTCAGTTTGCAACAACAGAAAGAAGGGACCTGGGGAAGTTTCTGGAATTCGGTCAGGTCTTTTGTCCTACAGTTGTGTTCTTCCACCACAGTGCAACAGAACCCTCCCCACCACTCACTTCCTCCTCAACCAGAGAGGGGTCCAGTCAAGCCCAAATGTACGGGGCTTGATCTGTGCGGCAATCCCCCAGCTGCCAGACCCCTACCAGACTTCTAGAGGCATTAATTTGTGGTCTTATGTCATGGTATTTCTGAGACGATGTGAAGGCCAACCAAACAGTTTATCTTTCAAATGAGGCTCACTGCACCGAACTGAAAGTTTGAGTCAGAGCTGCCACCATAATTACTGCCTTGTAAGACAAATTTGTAACACAAATTTACAAGTACACTCTGTTACCATCTTCAGAACATGCCTGATGGAAGTGGCTTCCATAAAGACTGAAAGCTACTAAATTGTTATTATTGACCATCTAATTGGCATTGGCTAACTGCTCAGCTACAGACTGAGTTTAAAAAGCCATGAAAGCATCTATGACTGACTCTGTATGTCAGGTGAAGGCTATTACATGGCTGGCAATAAATTATTAGAGAGGAAATTGCTTGTCCAGAATTGGATGTAGGCAACAGCACATGGGCTCACCAGGCTCTACAGGTGACTTCCTATTTATGAGAAATATTTTATGTCTCACTGCTTTCCAAAACAATATGAGCGTCTGAGTCTTTCCAAGGCAGCAATGCCAACTTCAGGGCAGCTTCACAAAGGAAAGGGCGGCAAGGTTTAGATTTAACTTTTCTTCAGTTCTCTCTTAACAGTGTGAAACATCTTGTTGAAACCCGATGAAGCGAATCTTGCAGACATTTTTGCAATTTGCAGTTAGCTTAGATTGAGTACTATAGTATTTTGCAAATGAGCATAAAATGCTGGGATAGAAACTCTCAGTTTACACTTCTTTGTGGGTTTTATTTCTGTCAGCTAGATTATAGTTTCATTGAAGGAAATAAACAGATTTTCTGTTTCTTTTGAATTTCCCACTCGTATCTGATGCAGAAATCATCCCCTACTGTGTGTACTGCTAACTGGTAAATGCTAGTGTTTGGGAGGGGCACTCTCAGCATCTTATAACAAAATGAAAAGCTAAAAGTGGCTTAAGCAAGATGGGCATTTCTATCCTCACATAGTAAGAAGTTGAAAGGCAGGGCCAGGGGTGGGTCAATGCAGAGACAGCCACAAAGCCACCACCCAGACTCTTTGTCTTTCTGTCCCATCCTCCTCCACATGTGGATTTTCTTACTTGCCACACTCCACACCCCAATTCAGGAATTGCCTTTTTTCTTTGCTCTTCTCTCATAGAGGAATACCTTTCCTACAGGCCTCAGGCCAACTTCCCCTCAGGTTCCATCAGTCAGGACTGGGTCACATGACCAGATCTAAGCAGCCATTTTGAACCGCCATGGTGGGACATTGCCCCTGTAACTGAGAAACAAAGTTAGTTGATATTGGAGAGGCTACCAAGAGTATGTCCCTTTATCTGTATATAGAGAATGTCTGTAATGTGAGGTGAGTAATAACTGTAGGGAAAGAACAAGTTTCAGAAATCATGTGGTGAGGGGATGGGGAGATAGTTGGCTAATCATGAGCTCTCAGTGCCCCCCAAACCTGAAAACTTAGAAGTTACTACAGAAAGGAGTTGAGTGTTATGTTGCCTCTGTAGCAAGTTCTGTTTACTATTCTGTTCTGTGAATTAGCTAAAACAGTTGAAAAATGCTACAGTCATCAGGTTCACCATGAGACACTAGCAGCTGGAAAGATGTGTCCATTACCTGCCCAACTTCATAAAAGCATGAAGCAGTTGGCAGTCAGTCTTGTTTGTAAATGAAATGTGAAAAGTTATCTGCAAAGATACAACGCAAACAATAATTTGTTGGCACGTGCTATGATGCGATTGTGTCACTTGGCAGAATAACCACTAGTCTGATCAACCAGTTCCTAAAAGAAAAACCCTCTCAGAGGGGCATGTGACAACATAAAGAATCTGACTGGAGAAAAAGATTTGGGGGTTTTCAAGTTTGGAAAAAGGAGTTCTAAATTACCTCTAAGTAACTAAAATCAACAGAAATAAAATATAAATGAGCATATAATAAATAACATTATAATATATGTAACACATAAATATACATGATATAGAATAAAGTAGTGCTATTTCAATTTATGAACAATTATTTTCCTTTAGGTTAATCAGCTTATGTTACCAAGATAAACCAGAAAACCTGTGCATGATTCTAATGATGTGGGTTGATAGCTTTGACATACAGAAATCTTGCCAGAGGAAAATTGTTTCCATTAATGTGAAGAGATTAGAAGAACAATCTGTGGGAAGCAAAAAGATGTTATATGTACTAGGGCCCTGCAGAGAGGAGGCTCATCTCCTCAGTATTATCTGGCTTTTCTGGGACATCTCTCAAAAAAGCAGTTTTTTTAGGTATTACACGCTCACGACAGGTTAAATCCTTAGGAAAACCTTGGTGCTTCTGTGGGGGAACTTCACAAAGCTGTTAAGTTTTCATGGCTCTTAAAGTATTTGGTAAAGTCAACACCTGAATTCCAGTTCACTTGGCCTGTGTTGTGTAGCTGCGGATGAGATGCTCTTGGGAAGAGCAGATTCTCCCTCCTGTCTGACCTCTAGCCCCATTCCTGGGCATCCTTCCACCCTTCCTTCTTCTGGTAAAGGAAGGCCTGCACTCAGACTCTGAGGTACACAGGAGCAGAGATAAAAGAGAAGGGCTGGACCCTGCTGTCATCTCGAGAGTTCAGAGAAAATAGCAACAACAAAAATCACTCAAGAACTAAATGGCGGCCAAATTGTACTTCATGCGACTGTCTTCTTCCCTCCCCAGCCTTGGCCATGGTAAGCGTCTGAAGGTCTTGGGCTCTCCTGGGCCACCTCCCAGAGGTGACTTAGGCCACATTCCTGATGCAAACTAGAATACTTAGGGGACAAAAGAAGCTGCTCCTGAGAGTGGAGATGTAGAAAAAACCACCACCACTCTGAATTTAGAGCTCCCCCGGGCAACAGTGAAGTAAACATTGTCATAGAGGCTGCTATTCCTCCTGCGCACACCCAGTGTAGAGTTGCAGGCAGGCCTTAGTCATGCTACATGACGACGGTGTGAGATAAACACAGAGACTCTGTGTTTAACATTTCCGTCGATGGGGCTGCTGGGGCCTCTCCTGAGGGCAAAACACGCTAGCCTTGCCAGCATTCCTTTTTTCCCATCCCTGCTGAGGAAGGAGGCAGACACTACTTCCTTCCTTACCCCTAGGCCCCAGGGTCGCTGAGTTTAGAGAAGTGGGCTGGAGTTCTTATGGCATGCCTATGCTGACCAGAGCTCCTGGACTTGCCTCAGGGCCAGCCTCACGGACCTGAGACAGGGGCAGCACCCTGGGGTGGGGCTCCTATTTAGATGGGCCCATGCTTGGTTTAATGCTCTGCTGTCGCCATTTAAATTCATAATCATTTCTGAACAAAGAGCACCATTGAATTGTCGGCAGGGCCTCACAAAGTATGCAGCTCATCCTAAATGCCTTATGGTCCCTAAAGAGCTGGGGCCCTTCCTTCCCGTGGTCACTGGAGATCACAGCTCAGCCATTTCAATGCTTGTTTTCCTAGGACCATTCAGTTGCCTGAGACACACTTCCTGTGGGAGGGGGGAAACTGTCCTCATTGCTCATTGAGGGATTAAAAACAAGACAGCGGTAGATTCTAGATGTGCGTCCCTCCCCAGCCCGGCCTACCCTGAGAGCATCTATCTCATCTCCCCATCAGGACCCACCCCTCAGCCAGTCAGCATGCACTTACTGTTGGCAGCTACCGGGAGCTCCCTGAGAGGCTAGACAGAAAGGACAGCTCTTTCCACCAAGGCAATATAATGTCCATCTTGGGGAGACAGCAGTTGACAAAACTGTGGTCTGCGCTGAGTACCAGTGAGGATGAGTGAAATAATCCAGTAATGGAGATTAGAGAAGGAAGAGCTCAGCGTGGGCTGGGGTAGTCAGAACTTCATAAACCAGTTCATGCTTCTCATCTCTACCTCTTTCCACAGACCACCCCTCAACCCTAGCCCACCCTCTTATAAGCATGCCACCTATAAGAGGGGGGTGATGAGAGTTGAGGGAAGATCTGGATGCCCCTACCTCTAGAGGCTAAAGTAACTGCCAGCATAGTCCTCGTCGGTGCAGGCACACAAGGGGAAGCTCCTTTTGTTATTAATAACTGACTCTTTCTATATATATATATACAATTTAAAATTTTTTGACTTTATAGTGTCTCAATCAGAGGAGAATAACTAATTCTCTGTACCACATAATTTAAGGTAGAGTAAATTTGCTTGGATAATGGTAAAAATCTGAGGCTCTGGAACTTTCTGCCTAAATATGAATCTTCTTTCCCCCCCCCTTTAACTAATCGCTTTCTAAGATACATTTATAACGCAGTAACAAATTAAAAGACTGTGCAAGGGGCTCAAATCCAGGTGATCATTAGATCTCATATTGTATTGTGGATACTAATTTTCATGGACTAAATTTTGTGTTGCTTAAAATTCGTATGCTGAACCCTAGCCCCCAATGTAATGGTATTTGGCAGTAGGGAACTTTGGGAAGTGAATAGGTCATGAGGCTGCTGCCCTCACAAGTGGAATTAGTCTCATGAATGAGGGGGAATAAAAGACACTCCAGAGAATTCCTCACCCCTTTCTACCATGTAAGGACACGGCAAGAAAATGGCTATCTATAAGCCAGGCCCTCATTAGATATCAAATCTGCTAACACTTTGATCTTTGACTTTTCAACCTTCAGAACTGTGAAAAATAAATGGCTAAGCTGTTCAGTCTGTGCATTTTGTTATAGCTTCCTGAATTAAGACATTACTATTATCTTTTATTTACAAATGAGGAAAATGAGGCTTAGAGAGTGTGGGTAATTGAGGGTAAGTCCCTCAGATACAAGGTTGTAGATCCAAGATTTAAACCTTGGTAGTGTGATAGAACTTGTCTTCTAAGTTACCTTACAACTCTGGCTTCCCCATCTCACACATCTCCGTTTTCCCTGGAGTTGGGCATAAAATAAGTGCTTTAGATCCATTCGCTCACCAAAGAAATGAGAGGCAACTGGAAATTCAGAACCAGGCTGTGCTCTGGGCCTCTGGCCACTTTCTATAGACCTCTTTCTCTCTCAAAAAGTTGGGTGAAGGGTCCTTGAACCCACCCAGAAATGTTCTATCTCTTCTAACATTAGTTAAATAAGTTAAATTACATATGAGATTTGAAGATTCTCCCAAATGTAAAGCATCTTAGAAGACGGTAGAAAGCCTTCGCAGTTTACATAAACTGTATTGTTTGTGGTTGCCGATCAGTTATTTGT
This sequence comes from Galemys pyrenaicus, assembly GCA_019455555.1. Lineage (NCBI taxonomy): Eukaryota > Metazoa > Chordata > Mammalia > Eulipotyphla > Talpidae > Galemys > Galemys pyrenaicus. The sequence continues at coordinate 12,619,924 of JAGFMF010012281.1, forward strand.
CCTAAGTAGAAAGTTCTCTGGGTAGGTCTTGTTAATTCAGAACCCTTCCTTCTCTTGGTTGTTGTAAACACTTCTTGTCTCAGAGTTTCCTCAGCCAGGCTTCTATGTGATGGATGAGTAGAAAGGGCAACGGAAGAGTCAGTGCACTTGTTCCTCAGGAGGCCTGGTCAGTGTGGTGATATGGATCCAGCACTGACTTTTCCATGGACGTTGTCCTCTCTGCACAGTGGTGCTGCGCTGTAATAATCGTGCAAGCTGAAACTCTGCAAAGTGATCTTAATACTGATGGGGGAGACTTATAATTGTTCTAAGACCCTCAAATTTTTTGTCAAATATTCTTTGAATATTTGTCAAATATTAAGAACAAATATTGCACCTGGTGGTGCAAGGAGTTAAGTTGCAGCACTATGAAGCTATCCACAGTCACTGCAGCATGAGTTGGATCCCTGGCCAGGGAGGTGACCTCTCCTGCCTTGCCTGCTGCTCACTCAGCAGTGTATTTCAGTCAATCTGCCTGTTCTGCTCCACGCTCTGTCTCTGGTGAATCCTCTCATCCCCTGCATTTCTGGCCTGTACCCCAGCTCTTGTATGCATAAATAAATAAATCTTAAAAAAAATAAAGAATACTCTTACTATCAGGTATAAGTGGAAAAACTAGCAAAGTCCATACTTATCCAGTGCACTGTAATTTAAAACATTAAACATATTGGGAATTAATGTGTTTTGTTTCTTGGTTAAAAAAAACTATCAAGAATAACTTGAATAGTGCTTGACTTCTTATCATAGGACATATGGTGAGAAAGCACCTTTCCTATGCTTTGGCAAATCGTCCTACTTTTCAGTCTGAATCAGCTTCCAACGTTTTGTTCTTTGCACTTTCGACACTGAAGTATCTCTGAGTGTCCATGGGGAGATATTTATTGCTGTCTCTTCCTTGGGACACTTATTGTTTTCATTAGAAACACTCTCATTTTTGATTGTTGAATAATACTCTATATTGTTCAGCAATCAAAAATGAGAAACTAGGGGCATTTATAGAAACATGGATGGAACTGGAAGGAATTATACTCAGTGAAACAAGTCAGAAGGCAAGAGAAAAATATCGGATGGCTTCACTATTAGGAGGAATATGAAAGAGCAACAACAACAACAACAAAAACAAAAAAAGAATAAGCTCAAGGAAATGGGCAATTATAGCCAAAAGCAAACAAAAAATTCAACAAGACCAAAAAACCAAGATAAACCAAAGGCACCATGGGGGTAGAGGGGAAGGAGGGGAGGGCAAAGATGGGGATGAGGGCAGAAAGAGCACAAGGGACAGAGGTGATGGTACACGGGTGGGATGGTAGTGGGTACTCCCTGGGGAATACAAATGATGTAGAATATAATTAATTAAATTTAAAAAAAAGAAACACTCTCCTCGCTTTAGCCATCAGGCTTGTCTTCCCTGAGCTCCTCCTGTTGGTGTCAGTATTCCCACAGTCAGCTATTTTTCTGCAATTCCATTTATAATGGGTTTGAATTTTACCTCCAGCATTTTCTCTTCTGTTTCTTTACTGCACTTTCATCTTTCTTAGGCAGCTCCTGGTTTTGATCATCACATGGTTTTATCACTGGGAGACAAGGAAGCAGCACAGCACCACGCTTTGCTGCCTGGGCATGAATTGGCTGTAACAGAAGCACGGTAACTAGTCACCAACAAACTTGGAAAGAGGCACAATTGGTCACCGCTCCTCATGACGTGCCGCTGTTATTTATGTAGAGATGTGTAGTTTGAAGTTTCATACTTAAAGCAGTTACTGACAATTAGATACATGGTTAACTAAAATTAAAGCCATGTTGCTGGGGACTGGTGTCATTGAACTAAACTGTGAAAACTGAAATTTGTGCTTATTTGAACTCTGCAAAGTGAGGCCTACCTGCCTCTTCTGTTCTCACTGCAGCTTTATGTAGGCGGCGTAAGGACTTAGCACCCTGGGACACATGGCAAGGTAGTGATGGGGCAGGGATTGGAACCCCCACCCATTAGCCCAGGAGCCAACACTCCCACCACCAGGCCACAGGGCCTTGATTTAGAAAGAGGAAGGTAGTTGTGCCTTTCCCTGGAGGGCATCTCATCAGCCAAAGCATTTTATAGGCTCATCACATTTCTTGTCTTGGGTTACATGGGATTGTGACCTAGATCCAATTTTAACTTCCCGCTCCCCTTCCCCAACAATTCCTGTGCTGCTGACGGATGACTTGGCTTATTACACACTGAGACGAGTACGTAAGGATTATCATGTGCATTTGAAATAGAAAGACGTGGACTCCCAGAGAAAGGAAATGCCTAGCGCAGGGCAACACAGAGGGTTCCCACGGTGCATCTCTCACCTCCACACCCTCTGAGGGCTGCAGTGAACCTGAGTGGGGCTGGCCGGGGCCGAGGAGAGGGCTGCTGCTCTGCCTGGCTGTGCCCCCTCGCTCCCACCACATTCTGACGACACTGTTGGAGACCCCCTACCACCACCACCACCACCAGCAGGGCAACCTGCGCTCTCTCACTTGGCCCAGCCCAGAAGTAAAGAATGTTTCTCATTAATAGGATCAGAAAAGACATCTTTCTAAGAACGAAAGAAAACGTGGCTTTACTTGCCAAGGTCACTCCCTTCGAAAGCCCTCCAGAAAGCATACAAAATTGTTAAATTGTCAAAACATTAATTAGATTGTTAAATAAAACCGACACTAATCCTCAAAGCATGTGGGCCAGGCCCTTTGATGGATCCAGCCTGATGGCTTTAAGGTCCGGCTGGCACGTCCATTCCAGAAAGTTTCAGTCTCGGAAGGAACAGCTGGGGAAAAGTAGGTGATTATACAGAGATACATTTGTCCCAGCAGAGTCAGACTTGGAAGGTCAGCTCGGGGCTCTCTGACATCACGGCTGTGCATAGGCCTCCCACCGCCAGCTTCCCCTCTCTGTACACACACCGGAGTGTCTGTACCTTCTATCCTGGCATTGAAACAAAACACTTGATTATATCCTGTAACTACAACACGTAGGTTCAGAGGTTTGAGTCTGCTCCCTTCAAATGTGTTGTAAGCTTTCCAGAGACAGGGCCAAGCTGTTATAGGCTCTATTCTCTATAGAGAAGACTCTAAAAATTAAAGGAAATCTTTTATTACTATTTTATTTTCTGTCCAATTCCTGATCCATGTGGCTGAGAGAAAGGGGAACGTAACCTTGAAATCTTCCTTACCTGCCAGTCCATATTCTGGACAGCATTCTCAGATTAAGTCTCCGAATCAAATGCGTGACCTGCTCCAGGGAACTTCTACATTGAAAATATGGCTGAGAAGATACTGGAAGTCAGGCAGTGGAGCTTTGATTCAAGTGAGACTGGGGGAAGTGGACTCTTCTGCTTTCCTGCTTCCAAAGTTTCCTCCTTTATTTTTTAGATTGAAATTCTGGAGATTATCTGGATCTGCTGGAATAGAACGAGTGAAAGAAAAAGCTTCAAAAACCTATTTGGGTAATTGGAATCAACTAATTTGTTTCTAATCATCATTTATTGGATGCCTACCATTCACATTGTGCCAGATACTCAAGTCTGAAGAATACTCAGTTCTGAAGAGTCTCATCCTATAAATGAGAAAACACTGAACATGTTTTCAGAGAGATTACTGCATTTCTCCAAGTTTAACTAGTAAGTGCAAGAAGGAAGAATTGAATCAGTTCTATGTGATTCCCCCTAAGTTCTGTCCGCTCCTAACCTCATATTTCACTTTTGAACCTCTTTGAGGGACACGTGTGCAGTTCTCATCACGTAGAAGCCTTTTCTCCTCCTCCAGCTCCTCCATTTAGAATTCCTCCTCAGCCTTCCCAAGGCATTTCTGCTGATCCTGTGACAGCACCTAGAACATGGGGCTTTCATGTGTGGAGTCGCTGTTCCATCTCCCTGCTAGTCCATAAACTTCTCGAACTCAAGAACTATTTCTTATTCCCCTTTATGCCTCAGCACTCAAGTAGTATCTGTCCCTTAGTAGGGTTAGGTTGGAAAAAGCAATAAAGTTTCTCTCTCTCCTCTCTCTCTCTCGCTCACTCACCACTTGCCCTTAGATATAGCCATTATACTGTAAGAGAATGAGCCCAATGAACGAATGAATGTGGAAAGAGAAGACATGAGCCTGAAGACAGGAGTCCGCGTCAGCATTCAGAGTTAGAGGAGACAAGCAGCAGCCAGCTTAAAGCAGGAAGGAAAAAAAGGAGCCTGCAAGGGAACAGCCAGGGGTCCTGAAAAAACACGAGTTTCAAGAAAGAGGAGGCAATCTGCTGCATCTAAAGTAGCTGTAGGTCAGGTAAGATGAGGACTGAGAATGGACCAGTGGGTTTAGCAACATGTCAAGCACTGGGAAGAACGGTTCTGGTGGGTGGCAAGGTCCAGAGCCTGACCAGAGAATTCAGGAGGGCCTGGGGAACCAGCCGCAGTACAGCCTCTTCTGAGAGACGTGTTGTTGACGACAACAGAGAAATGGTGTCCCGTAGGTGGAAGAGGCTACAGGAGGAAGAGGGTTTTTTTTTTTTTTCTTTTAATGCAGGAGTTTGTGTAAACAATCCAGTAAAGGGAGAGAAAAAAGAGAAGACATCCTGTGAGGCAGGATGAAGACAAAGAATTATTACAGAAAGCCCTGTAGAGCTGGCATGTGGCATTCAGTGAAGGATTAGAGCAGGCCATGACCAGCACAGAAGCAGCAGAGAAGCGGGTAGACAGGACAGATGTAGAACGAATGAGTGGCAGGAGCAGGTGGGACTTCTCATTGTGTCCTCACAGAGAAGTGGGGAGCAGGGCTCTCAAATGGGTATAGGTGACAGACTGACATCTGACAGAGTTGTAGAGTGACTAGACTAGGAGGACAAAGAAGAACTAAGGGTCCACGAGAAGTTAGTGCTCACAATGTGAATGTGAACTGGGTATGTTTTACGCCAGCTGTATTCAACTGCTTGGCCGCAGGCATGAAAGGTTTCATTTTAAAATTAAGACAGGACTTTAGCCAGGGAGACAGTGAAGGGAGAGAGGGGCCGGGGAGTGGAGAGGAAGGGATTATAATCATAGAATGTGTACTCTGAATTGGGATCGAAGGAAGGGCACTGAGGGCATTGGAAAAGAAGTGAGAGCAGTAAGTTATAGGTCCTAGTGGGGTAAATCAGGGTTGGTGCTAGTCCAAGGAGTGACTTCAGTGAATTAGATAAATGCTTCCGCTTTAGCTGATACAATCCCACAATTATGCAAAGAAAAAACTGCCTTTTCCCCTGGGTGGTTAAAGCCATGAGCCCAGGTACACTATATCATTTCTGGAGTTTGGGTTGGATTTCAAGGCCAACTTGTCCTCTTGGTCAAGAAATTTTGTGCAGTACACAAAATGCATAACTGTACATGGCAGTCCTGGGTCAAAGCATAATTGGGGCCAAGTACTAGAGGGATAGATAAAAGTCAGCAGGTGGTGATCTTGCAGTGGGAGGATGAATCTGAGTTTGTGAGAGTGCTGTGGAAGATTATAAGGTGTGAGTGTCCATGAGAGGATAGAGAAAGAGGTACTAGAAATGAGATTATCAAGAAACAAAGCCCAGATGTTGGAAGGATCGTCTTCCTGTATATTGAAGCCACCCAAAACTGTTAACTGGAGAGTCTGAGAAGCAGTGAAGTGAGCTGGGACTCTGAAACTCTTATGGGGTCTGTAGGTTGATAGTGTGTGCTTCACAGCAAGCATCTAAGAGAGGAGGGACGTGGTGGTCCCCAAGTAGCACTGAGAATCAGGGAAGACCCTTAGCCTAGCTCCAGACCCAGTGGCATGAGGAACAGAGGGAGGAAATAGTTTCCAAGCTGTATTCTTACCCAAAAACCTTCATTTGGTTAGAGCAAGAAGGCAAGGAAGGTCTTCACGGAGAAACAGGATGGAGGGGATTTTACTTAGAATGAACTATAGGATCCTGAAGGTTTAGAGAAGTGGGGAAGTAGGAGACAGTTTAATATTGTGGGCTCCATGGAACGTTTTGGAGGTGAGAGATAGGGGGGTAAGGTGATCTGGAAGTCCTGGGCTTCTTGGGGTGATTTATATAAACAGGGATAAAGGTGCTGGTGGAATAAACCTGATGGGCTACAAGGCACATGGTGGTCATGAGGCTGTGTGTGTTGGGGGTAGGTAATGTTTTGTAAGAGCCCACAGGACCCTGCGACCCCTCTTCAAGCCTACTATTGGAGGTGAGGAGGCTGGGGAGAGACTGCATTGCCCCTGGTCTGCATTTGATTAACTTATCAGAAAAATCAATGCATTCCAATTAGTCCAGGTTTGGTGTTGTTATGACTCCATATGTCCCCACCACCTTCATGACAACTATTATTCGCTGTCTTGGGCTGAATGTAACAAGTCGGTAGAATGTCCAAGCAGGCCAGGCCTCCACTGAACTAAATATCTGGAATCCCCATCCAGGCAGCTGTTCCCAACTCAAAATTCCAACTGAAATGTCTAGCCCGACAGGCCCTCCGAGGGCCCTCATCCTTGCTGCCTTCTAATGTACTGGCCTAGGCTGTTCTGTAAACTGTCGAAGCCATCTTCAGCTCACTCCAGACCGGAAGGACTAGATGTGTATCGGGAGAAACCAAAACACTGGTTGATTAATCACTACGTTGGGAGCTGGAGAGTGACGGCTGGACACGAAATGTGGTCGTTATCTAAATGGAGTGCCGGCCTGTCCCCGGGATCCTGAACAAATGGACTCCCCTCTATTTATAAACAACCCTGAGGGATGAGCAGCTCGGTTTACGTTGGGAATGGGCCATCATTCATTTTTATCCATCATACCTGCTTTTAGTGATATTACGCACACCCGGCTTGGGCCAAAATCTCAACAACCCAAGAGGTTTATGTGCTTTTAACACCAATTTTGAGTGTCTGTGTGTACATTTCATCATGCAGGGGCAACAGAGGGCCTGAAATGCAGGGTGTGAGCTGCTGTCTTCCTTAGGATTTTGTGCAGGATTTGTAATAACATGAAACTGAGTAAACTACTGTTTGCCCCAAGGGTGTATCTGGGAACTGCAGGTGATTACAGGAGGTGAAAAGCCTTGAGGAGTCTACCTGCAGGAAAGGCGGTGGAGTGGAGCCTGCTAGGGAGATCCTCTGTGATGTACAGGTGAGCCTGGTGCAGCCCTGGCTAAAACAGGACTTGGCATTGAGCATTTGCCAAATGGGTACAAGGAGAAGGAAGGGAGGCTGGTGGACACAAATGATTTAACATTATAATAGCACTTTAATTTTACCGGCCCACCTCAGACAGAGTTCTTAGGTTTAATAGTGCAAGGACTATTATTCTCACTTTAGAGGCAAGGAATCAGAACCCCAGGGCAGGGAGCAATCCCAGTGGCTTCCTCCATGTCACCTCGTGTTAACTGTAAGGTCGAATCCAAGTTCCAGTTTTCAAAATCCCAGCTCAGTAGTCTTGCAACTCAGTCCCTAGTGTGCCCTGATTCTGTGCCAAACTCTATGAAGAATGTCCAAGTCCTTCCTTTTACCTCCATCCAACAAAGGAGGAAAGAACAGTCTTGGAACAATCAGTTCCAAGAAAGTCAGTCTGTAACGGCAAGAAACTGGGAGGCTGCCTCTGCAGGAGGAAGAGAGGGCATGAAGGAGGCATGAAGGAGGCAAGAAGGAGGCATGAAAGGGGCACGAAGGAGGTATGAAGGGGGCACGAAGGAGGCATGAAGGAGGCATGAAGGAGGCATGAAGAGGGCACGAAGGAGGCACGAAGGGGGCATGAAGGAGGCATGAAGAGGGCACGAAGGAGGCATGAAGGAGGCATGAAGGAGGCATGAAGGAGGCATGAAGGGGGCATGAAGAGGGCACGAAGGAGGCATGAAGGAGGCATGAAGGAGGCATGAAGGAGGCATGAAGGAGGCATGAAGAGGGCACGAAGGAGGCATGAAGGAGGCATGAAGGAGGCAAGAAGGAGGCATGAAAGGGGCACGAAGGAGGTATGAAGGGGGCACGAAGGAGGCATGAAGGGGGCACGAAGGAGGCATGAAGGAGGCATGAAGGAGGCA
>JAGFMF010012281.1:12628607-12646983 GCA_019455555.1 Galemys pyrenaicus
AGGCATGAAGAGGGCACGAAGGAGGCACGAAGGGGGCATGAAGGAGGCATGAAGAGGGCACGAAGGAGGCATGAAGGAGGCATGAAGGAGGCATGAAGGGGGCATGAAGGGGGCACGAAGGGGGCACGAAGGAGGCATGAAGGGGGCACGAAGGAGGCATGAAGGGGGCACGAAGGAGGCATGAAGGGGGCATGAAGGGCGTCCCTGAGTGTGTGAGGCTCATATCCTTCCAGAAGCGCTGCCTATAATCTAGTGTTTTATATCTTCTAGTAGCTAGCCTAAAAAAAATTTAAAAGGAACATGTGAAATGAAACTTAATGATACAATCACACAAAATATTATCAATCTATTCAATAGCCAATATATAAAATTATTTACTTTTTGCACATCCTCAATTTTTTTTAATTCTTTGCATTCAAGCTTTAAGATCCCATAGAGTATTTTATTTCTATTTTTAACCACTTTATTGAGATATTAATTGATATGCAAAAAACTGCCCATACTTAATATATACAATTTGATGAATTTGGACATGAAACCCTCACCACTCATGTGTATTTGAAATCACCATTCAAATTTTAAATTTCCATTAGAAATATTTAATCTGTATTTAGCTTTCATAAAATAGCCAGTTGAAAAATTAGGTACACATATACAGGTTGTTTCAGATTTAAAAGGTAAGTATTTTGATAGTTAACAATTACTAACAAGTATCAGCTTTTTTATTTAAATTTAATATATATAAACATGTTCTTCAGACACACTAGCCACATTTCATGTACTCGGAGCTACACATGGCCAGTGGCTGCCATCTTAGAAAGCACAGGGATTGAAGACCACAGGGACGGATCCTCGGGTTTTTATAGAATATTTTAAAGTTTTCTTGCAGATATTGTAGAGCAGAGGGAACTTTCTGGAAACACATATATAAAACTTGAAGGAATAAAATCTGCCATCTTACTGCTTAGACAGGGCTCTCTAAACATATATTAATGTCTGGTCTTCTTCAGAGTTAGAGGTTATCTCTGAGGGGAACCCCAGGAAATAGTAAAAGACAAAAAGGAGTTATCTTCCACTGAAGTTAATCTGAAAAGTGGGGTTTCAGACTTTGAATATCCCAACTTCTTTTACCTCCCTTTGGCTGAGTAAGACCAAACTCTGCTGGTTGGTCAGAGTTAAACAAGGCAATGCTTCTTGGACTCCTCCTCACCAACCCTCCTGTACCCCAAGGCTACCTCGGGAAAGAACCAGAAATGGAGGTCTGTGTATAGAAAATTTTGGGACCTCGTGGAAACCCAACCCCCAGCCCAGCCAGGCAGTATGAGCTCATTCTGCCCCAACTGGGAGAATGAGAAAATGGTCTGTGAATGTCACTTCCATTCTGTCAAAATAAGAACAGAAAAAAATACACCTCTGCAAAAGTGTTTTCTTTCAGCTTTTATTTGCACATATTCTGTATAATTATGGTCAGCAAGAGGACATTTTCCATAGCCACACTGGCAGTATTTTCCACACAAAGATTTATGCTGGCGGGCAGCCTGCCCTTGAGCTATTTACTTGTGTGGTGGATAGAAAACCTTTGGACCTATTGCCAGTTAGACCCCAGCAAAATGTTTTCATTTGGACCTCTCCTATAGCAGGGTATATTATTTTAATTTCCCCTCCGCCCCTTGTCTTTCTTCCCTAGGTAAAGTGATTCAATATGGTGCAACCACCTTTACACAACAAACTCTATGGTGTATCTTCCACTTAACTACTAATGTTTACATTTTATGATGCTTCTTCCTAGCATTCAAGATCTTAGAAGTTTCTGATCTAACTTTTTCCTCATGACTCCATCTCATTTCCCCTCTAGTCAATGGAGACTTACTTTACTCTCTCATAAACAAGCCCATTTCCTTCTTCAGGCAGTTTCTCACCCTGTGTCTATCATCCCAAATTTGAATACCTGCCTCCTTCCTCCAGCTTCTGAGTCCTGCTAATCCCTCAACACCCAGTTAGGCACTCTCTCATAAAGTTCTCACTGACTGAGGTGTCCTCCTGGTTTACTCCTTCTTCCCTGTGGGCTGGTCACAAGCTGCCCATTTTGTAACTAATAAGTAACTAGAAAAGTTGATCAAAGTATTGACAGTGGTTTATGCATAGAGCCTAACATGAATTAAATAGCTCATTTGGCAAACATCTGCTGAGCACCTTATGTCCAATCCTGAACATTTCATGTCAGAAGATGTATGAGGATTCAAGGGTGAATTAGACCTATTTTTGTCCTTGAGGAATTTGCATAGAACTTTGAGGGGAGAAAAACAACACACATGAAAGAACATTTCCAGAGCTGAGGCCCAAAATATGGTGGTTTCAAAGTAAAATGTAAATCTCCCACTAGAGTGGGAGAGGGGTTGGGAGGCAGTTGCATCTGACAGCCGAGTTTACTTTCTGCTGCCCATTGGACAGATGGATGGAAGTATGGATGGACCAACAAATGGATCATCCAAAAGGCATCCATCCATCCATCCATCCATCCATCCATCCACCCAAGAAATACTTATTAGGCATTTAAAACCATGTGCTAAATATTGAGGTTTCTTAGATGGAGAAGATAACCTTCTATGAAATTTTGGTCCAGTCTGTTGGCATGGCAATTCAGCCATAAGTCAGTCAGCAGTCACTTTAAAGTTTCAGAGAAGGAGTAATAGGTACCATTTTTTAAGCAACTGCAATAAGTAGGTGTTTTTTCAAACGTTATTGCTACAGTTCTCACTCCAGGGTACTGCAGCAAGCTCAGAGGGACTTTATAAGTTATTTTAAATTTTGAATGAAATGTAATGATACTCAACATCTGTTAAATGCTGTGCAAACTACTAGCTTAAGGTAGTTTACAGTTTTAACATGAGATCACACCACATTCCTTTTGATGATGTCATATCTCCTGGTGCTCGGTCTTTAGTAGTGGTAGCAATAAATAAACAAAAAACATATGAAAATCAACATGGAACAAGAAATGAGGGCAACGGGATCCAACCTCATTACAAAGTTTAAGATGTTGTACAGTGCCCAAGAGATGTATACCTCTCGATAATTGTTGCTACTTTAAAATGAAATAAACCCTTTTTCTTTGAAAGTATGTGTGTTAATTTTTCAGGACATTAACTCTTTAATAAGTGATACTCTTAGGTGTTTCTTAAGGCCTAAAAACACTGAGAAAACCACTGAGATATTAAGGATACCACAGATTGAGAAAGCTTGGGAACCTCTGTGTTATTGTCAATCCCCCAGGTTACTAACTTGATAAAGATCACACAGATAGTAAATTCTAGAGTCCTGACTCAAACCCAGATCTCTTAAATTACCTCTGAAACTAACTACTTGTGTTAACTACTTGTGTTCATAATAATGATGCAAGTTCTGTGGATCTGTAGGTAGTCTAAGTAGGGAACTATAAGAACTTGAGTGGCGCTTTGAGGGGTTTGTGGCAACCTCACCAGGCTCTTTGTCACCTTTTTCTATGAGACCCTGATCTGGTGGGAGGAGGACCGCTAGGAGGTAAACGACAAACAGATCCTATGATTTTCTTGGTGTTAGTCACAGAGGAGGAAAGGGTGGGGATGTGAGATCATGATGAACTGAGTATTGAGGAGTAAGTTTTTTTTGCAATTGGTTGATTTTTTTAAATTTCTGTCTGCTGTCACAGTAATATACCTAAATAACTGGTGTGTGGCATTTCAGGTACACAGAGTCCTGTCAAGATTGTAAGGAAAGTGGTGGGGCCAGGTTCCTCTACGAGAGAAACTGTGAAAGAGGGCAAAATGGAGGCCAATATCATTTGAACCTTGACCTCCTGCTCTTTTGTCCTCAGGCAGATATTTCTTGACCTCCAGAAATTCCTCTACCTCAGGGGAGGACTCCTCCCCCACTCACCTCTAGAAACCTCCAAAGTGGTTTGAGAACAGATTCAAGGAAGGAGTCTGGGGAAGCAGGAAGGCCTTGGGAGTGTGGAGAGACTGGCCTACAATAGCAAAGATCTTCAAAGGCAACGCCTAAGGTGCTGAGCACCCCAGGAGGGAATGCTCCAAAGAGGAGAGCCTGAGGGGAGAGCCTGCCCACTGAGGGGGCCTGGACAGAGAGACCCCCTACTGTGGCAATGTGCCTGCTTATAGGAGCCCTGAGAAGCCTAATTCAATTACCCTTATCAGAATGCCTCTGAACTTAACAAAGCAGATAATCAGTTCCAGAGACAGATACTGTGTGGGGGGCCAAAATTATTTTGCTTCCCCAAATTGGAGGCTGAAATTGGAGATGTTTGAGTAATGGAAAACATAATCCCTCCCTGAGCCCAGTCCCCCAGTCCCAGGACCCATACCTGAGACACCCCTACCATTTAAGCCAAGGAGACTGGGGCCCAATTTCTCTTCAAGGTACCTTAACAGTGAACTTGACCTTTTTCTGACACCTTCTTTTAGCCAAAAAGCAACTACCTAGGAACTGGAAGCAGGAAGGGAAGGGAATTAACATTTACTGAGCCACCCCCCACCCCAATACGTATGGCAGGTTCATCATATACATTAGTAAATTTAAGCCACCCAACACAAAGAAAAATATGTTTGAATAAAAATGTTAGTAGCACCACATTGCAAAGGGAAATGGAGATTTCGAAAACTTAAATCACTGCCAGGGTACCCATCAAATACCAATATCAGACTTTGCAACTCATGGTGGTACCTTTCTGCTCAACCTTGGAAAGCAAATAGAAATTCAGCTGTACAGGGATATAGGGTAACCCTCCTAGGTAAGGCTGTCTCTTTTATGGGTGAGGAAGTAGACTCAGGGAGACTAACTTTCCCAAGGTCACACAGCTAGGGAGTGTCTCATATGGGATGTAGGACCAAGTTATTCTGTAGGCAAAACTAGGGCACTCTGTATTATCTAATAGCTGCAAACCAAATAGTTTTCTGGACAATTCTCACAGCCCTACAGGCAAGCAGGATTTCTCATTTTAGCTATAGGAACTACTTAAGGGCTGGGCCTGGAGAGAACTGTCACAATGGATTTCATTTTCTTTTTTCTTTGTATGTGTGTTTTTTTTTTTTTTAAAGATTTATTTATTTATGCATACAAGAGTTGGGGTACAGGCCAGAGGTGTGGGGAGGTGAGAGAGTCCACCAGACAGAGCAGGGGGCAGAACAGGCGGATGGACCGAAACACACTTCTGAGGGGAGCAGCAGGCCAGGCAGGAGAGGTCTGCCTGGGCCATATGGGTCACCTCCCAGCCGGCAGCAGGGATCAAACTTGTGCTGCAGTGGCTGCGGTTTGCTTCATATTGCGTTGCTTAACCCACCGTGCCACCAGGGAGGGCCCTTCTTTGTATGTGTGTTTTTACCAAGTTTTTTTTTGTTTTTATTGAGCTTACGTTAGTGCACATCGTACTTGTGTCTTAGAGGTACAGGATCCCCCCTTCAGATGTTGTTACTACACCACTCCCATCACCTCGCACCCGCAGTTCATCCCATAGACCTTTGTGCTCTAGGCCTCCCTGGTGGCTCAGCGGGTTGAGCGTTGTACTGTGGGGCATCAGCAGCACAGTAGCGTGAGTTCCCTACATGGCACAGCAGACCTCTCCTGCTTCGCTCACTGCTCCCCTCAGCAGTTATATCAGTCAGTCTGCCTGTTCTGCTCCCCACTGTCTCTGGTGAATCCTCTCACCTCCCATGACTCTGGCCTGTACCCCAGCTCTTGTATGCATAAGTAAATAAATCTTTTAAAAAAATAGACTTTTATGCTCCTTCGACACTTTGTTCTTACCCTCCCCTCCACCCTCCCCTCTGATAGTCTCAGTTCTATAATCAGTTTTCTAGGGTTTGCTGTTAGTTTGGCTTTATCTCATCCCGTGTTTGGTTTCTCTATATTCCACATATAAGTGACACCATCTGGTGTTTGTCTTTCTCTTTCCGACTTTTTATGCTTAACATAATCCCCTCCACGTCCATACACTACAAATGGCAAGAGTTTATCTTTCTTTTGACAGCTAAATACTATTCCATTGTATATCTCTTAACCTAGAGATAGGTTAAGATAGGCAGACTGACTGAAACACACTGCTGAGGGGAGCAGCGGGCGAGGCAAGAGAGGTCTGCTACACCATATAGCAGGATTAATGTGGAATGTTCAGATGCTTTCTATGACTAGAGGAGAGTGTTCTCAGCAACTGTTTACCTTGACTTGTAGAACACAGTGTTAGTGTTGGATAGAAACTCTCACACCAGTGGATTACACGTACCCTTATCTATTTATTGAAATTTGCTATTTTTTTATGTAAAACTTGACGTGTACCGGGCCTCCCCTGGTGGCGCAGTGGGTTAAGCGGCGCACTGTGAAGCGGACCGCAGCCACTTGCAGCATGGGTTCGATCCCTGCTGCCGGCCAGGGAGGGGGACCCACATGGCAAGGCAGACCTCTCCTGCTGTGCCCGCTGCTCCCCTCGGCGGTGTGCTTCTGTTATCTGCCTGTTCTGCTCCCTGCTCTCTGTGGTGAATCCTCTCGCGCCCCCCATCCCCACACCTCTGGTCTGTGCCCCAGTGCTTGTATGCATAAATAAATAAATCTTTAAAAAAAAAATAAAGCAAGGAATATTTAAAAAAAAAACTTGACGTGTACCATGTAATATCTAAGTAAACTATAAAACAATAATCAGAAAACCTGTGAGCCCATCCACTCCCTCTTACCACTAAGCCACTACTACTGATGCTTTTCCCATTTTCTCTCACCTCCCCTACAGATATAATCACTACCCTGAATTTTGTGTTTTGAAATCAATTGATATTTTGTGTTTTGAGATCAATTAATGAATCAATCAATCATTCTCCAAGATTGCTTTCATAGTTTTGCCAACTGTTTTTGTGGCAGATTGCATTATTGTTCTGAGTCCTTCTGACATCCTTTGCAGTATGACTTTGTGCTTCATCCCATTAGAGGTGGAATAAATTCCCTGCCTAGTGCTGTTTGATTTACCTTAGCGGAACCCTGTTGGCAGAGGAGGGTCACCAATTCTGAGCCCAGGCCTTACAAGGCATCATGTGTTTTCACTTTCTCCTCTAATATTCCTGCCTTGGCCACAAGAGGAACGTGTGCTGGGTCCCACCCGCAGTTCCAAGGAGAATGAGGCACCTGTGGACCTGGGACCCCATGCCAAGTTGAAACTGAGTCAAAACTAAATCAGTCAACCCCTAGCCGATCCACAGACACTTGAAAGGAACATGGATGTTGTTGCATTCTGAAATTTGGAGTCATTTGTTCTGCAGCGTTATTATGGCAAGGGTTGACATAATGGCGTATCTCTTAACATCGTATTGTTTGTTTTTGAGCTTTGGAAAAATGATAATATTGCAAGTCATCATCAGCTACTTGCTTTTCTTTCCCTGTCAACGCTGGGTTTCTGAGATTTAGCCAACACCATGTAGTAAGTAGACTATAGCCATTGCATTGCCCTCTCTAGTTAGAGATGAAGAAGGACTCACAGAGCTCTTGAATGGCTGAAGGAGCCTCAGAGCCCAAGTCATTCCTTCAGCAAATATTCAAGCCAAGCGCTTCCCTCAGTGCTGGGGCTATGAAGGTGAGCCGGGAACATAAGATGCTGGCCCTCGAGGGCCTTATGTCTAAGGCCATTCATTGAAAGAGGGCAGTGGTCACCTGTGCCCGCTATCATATCACTGCCAGCTATTCCCCCTCATTCACGGGCTCCTGTCCCTGGGGGCAGATGGTGTCAATGGGGCAGGGAGAAGGGAGCAGGCAGAAAGCGTGGTGTGGATAACTCACCTGGGGGGAACTACAGGCAGACTGAGTCTTGGGGCAGCGCAGAAGCAGCTGGAAAACTGGGGCTCAAGTGTTGGTCACTTTTGGGAGGCAGGTTGACATTTCTGCAGATGGCACGAGTCTGCCGGGAACAGGCAGTTGTCTGGCCAGAGCGGACCCCGCAGTGAGCTAGCAGCTCCATGAACTTGACTTCTGGGGTGACCACAGTCATCAGCAACGTGTTTAGGAGACAAAGCAAGGAAATGTTCCCCACTCTGGAGGACTTCACAAACAAATGAGGGAAGCAGGACACACAAAACTGCCAGGCCTCTGAGCCCTTAACAAACCACAAACGTCATTGATAGAACCGGAACTGAGCGGGCCTCAGAGATGTGGAGCCCAAAGGAGACTGAGGTGCCCGGGACGCGCCGTCATTCCACAGACACGTACTTTTTGTTTCCCTGTAACGTGTGGGTAGCTCCCAGGCCTTTCAGTCCATGCTCTGGAAAAGCACAGGAAAAATCACTTCACATTAAAACGAGACTGAACACAACCGCATACTCCCTCAGTGATTCAGAAAGCATATTTCAGGGTGTTGCAGGCCTTGGGGACATCATTTAAAAAAATCAGTTATCATACAAGATTGGGAGCAATAACATCCTGACGATAGGAGCTTTCGTGGTGATTGGGTCCTCAAGAAAGAAGTTATTTTTTAGCAATTAAGGGTTAGCAACTCCTTCCAGATAAGAAAATGGAAAACTAGGGAGAAAGCTGAGTGACTCCCAGCTCTGGGGCCATGTAAGGGGGGAGCTGAGACTGCTCCCCCTCACCTGGGCTCCCACCACCACCCCAAGCACCTGAATGAACATCCCAGTGACTGCAGTTGCCTCCACCCTGCTCGTCCTTCCCAGCCTTGAGGAACTAGTGGGCATAGGCCAGCACTGGAAGTCCCTTTACAAATACATTAGTTTGCGTTCAGCCTTGGACACCAGACAGGGTCTTGTGAAGTTTCCAGCAAAACCAGGCAGAGAAAAGCCCACAGCTCTGGCAACAGGAACTTTGCATGAAGCCTGAGGCGGAGGCCCCGGCTCTGCCACAGGACACCCAGGGGTAGTGACCCAGCAGGCCAGTCTCATGACTCCCCACTGACTCTAATTAGCCCATCAGGACGCTGGAGAAAAATAAAAAGCAAATACCTGGTGTCGGTAGATTAGTCATCTTAACCACAACTAAGACTGGAGTATTCCACCCATCCAGAGGGTTCAGACTGGGAATGCACTGGTCAGCAGCTGGCTCAGGGCCGGGCACTTCTAGGGACATTGGATGTGGATTTGGTCACCTTGCCAGCTTAGCCTCTTCCACTGACTGTATAAGTGCTCCCTTCTTCTCCCTTCTTCTCTCCCGACTTCAACTGGCATCCTCTTCGCCAGCCCAGGTCTCAGCTCAGGGTCTCTGGGGCCACCGACATGGCACCCCCTGGCCCACTTCCTCCAGCACCACTTTGAACCATCATCTCCTATTCCCAGGCCTTCAGAGGGTTAAATCCTAACACTGAGCAGAGGCCTGTTGGAGCGCAGGTGTTTGCGAGGGGCCAGGTCTGCGGTCACCATCACCCCATACTAAGTACCCAGGCTATCCCAGATGTGGTGCAGGTAGGTATGACCCAGCACACACCCAGCAGGGAGCACACTCCTGCAGCTGAAATCTGGCCTGCAAACCACCAGAGGCCTCTGGCTCATTCGCCTCTAATGGCCACACGCACAGTTGTGAGTCACCATTTGTGTCCCTCCCTTAAGAAGAGCAGAGTTAAGATAGAAACTACCACGGGAAGGTCTATGTGGGATGCAAGATAACGAGACTATCGTAAAAGGTTTATAGCTGCGAGTGTGGGAGAGCCGCACGGGGCAGCCTCTGGCCTGCCACATGTGAGAAACGCTCTCATCCCACTGTCGCTGCCATAAAATCTTTATGGAAGAGAGCACAGACCTCCCACTGTCAAGTACTCAGTGTCACTCAACAAACACTCATGAAGCACCAAGGGCCTTCCCAGTTGCAGGTGTGGATTTTCAAAATCTTTCAGGAAGGTCAACAGTCCTGGCAGAATAATCTCTGTGCTGCCTCTTGGCAGGAGATTTCACTCAAATTCAAGCTTCAAATCTAAATACACTTTATTCCCTACCTTTAGTAGGACATCTGAGTGGAAAGCTAGTGCATTTTCCACCAAAAACCACTGTTTCCAAAAGGGACAGCCACACATCTGTCAGCCTGAAACCTACCCCTCTCTGCATGGAAATGCTACACTATGTCCTTCATTTGTTCATATTTTCATTGGTGTTTTTGAGCAGAGGATCAGACAAGTGAATAGGAGTTCATGGGCCTGGAGATCCATCTTCTGGATCATTCTTTTTTCATGAAAGGCAGCACATGTTTGCCATGGAGTTGTTTCCTTCGTTCAGAACTGGAGATGGAGTGTGGGGAGGGCAACAGTTTCTTTCATTTTGTTCTGACTCTGTTCCTTTTAGTTCAAGTTGGCAGTGCTTCTGCTGGTATACAGTTCCCAAGAGCATATCCCTTGCCATTGAACAAGAGCTCTTCTAAGACATTTTTCCGAAATAATCCCACCTCTGTTTTTGGCTTCTGCTGAGCTGGGTGAGGGGATCTATCATAAATTTAATCTCTGAGAGCCTTTGTGTAACTGAATGTCGTAACTTTTTAAACTTTTGAGGTATCAGCAAGAGATAGATCTCTACACCCTCAACTATTTTCCTATAATACAGCGACAGCAAAACTCTTAATCTTGGAGTTTTTGTAATCTAAATGGAAATATTCCCAAATCATTAAGTCTACATTCCTTTAAAAAAAAATAAAAAGCAGTCCTTGCTTCAATTTATCTTTTTTATTTTGCATTTTACTACAAGCAACAAGAAAATTTCAGCAAAATGTTGAATTTCATCATTTATCTGTCAATTTTTTTTCTATTAATTGCAGGACATAATTCTGGTAAACCTTCTGCCATATCTATAATAAGAATTTCCTCTCTCCTCCAGTCTCCTAAAATGTTCCTCATTTCCTTCTAATTTGGATATTATTAAAGGGAACTTTGACTTTCTCGGCCTAGCTTCCCAGTTCCTTCTGAGTCCTCACTGGCAGAATTGTGGGCATCTATGTTCTGTGAGCACCTATTCAAGGCCACCTAGATTTTTTCTTCCCACTCCTCAAAACTGCCAGCTTTGCCCACTGCCCAATTCCAAGTCACTTCCATATTTTCAGATATCAGTAACATCTTACTTCCAGAAACCAAAATCTGTATTTGATTTCCATCACTAGTATGTTATCAGGTTAAAAAAGTTCCCTTCCATTCCCAGTTTGTTGAGTGTTTCTACCATGAAAGGGTGTTGGATTTTGTCAGATGGCTTTTCTTGCCTGTGAAGATGATCATGTGTCTTTGGGGTCTGTCAACATAAAAAGACTGTGTCGAGAAAAATGAGCTTACACAAGAGACAGGAGTAGTTGGACATAGAAGTGAAATCAAGTAATTGTGATGCGACTGACCAATAGAGGAGAGGGTTCCAGAAAGAGGGAGTGGCCAAATGTTTTCAATACAGTTAAGAGGTTAAGAGAAGATGGGACCTGAATAATGCTCATTTTGATTGGTTTTGTGAAGGCCATTGGCGACCTTGGTGATCGTCACATGGTCTATCTAGTCTACGGTGAAATTAGATTACATCAAAATGGTCCATGTCAGGAGAACCCACTGGGCCTTTATATTGTGCATTTGTAATACTTTTGGCTTAAGCAGAGCAGCTTAGCGGCATGACCTTAGTGTCCAAGATTCTAGAATGGCATGCTCAGCTTTTTCTGGAGTGAAGAATTGGCACTACCAGACCCCAGTCTCAGGAACCACTTCCTGCCCTTTGCGAGGCATGGTGGGCCCCACCCGTCCCCATCCCTCTATGAAACCAACTGTGCTAGGAGATCGTCCTGTCTTGATAACCAACTCAAGCTTGGGATGAAATTCATACATGGGATCTAGTTTTTTGGTGACTCTTTAAAATGTGAAACTTTATTTTGCAGGAAGGAGTAGATTCTTGGTCTCAGGGAGAGGGGTTTCCATCCCCCACACTTGGAAGGCTTCTCCACCCAGGTCTCTGGACTCAGCCTTCTTACGACATTCTTGGACAGGGCCTCCCACTCAACGGGCCCCGGGAGACCCCACCGCTCTACTGCAGTGCTCATTTCCCTCTACCTGGCAGCTTTGTTTGATTGAACGTTTCCCTAGGATATTTATGTGGAAACCAAAGAAAATACTCTAGGGTCGTTTTTAATAAGTGCCAATCCCTCCTAGGCTATCTACAGTCATAAACATTTACGTCTAATATCCCAAAGAAAATGTTGATGCAGTCTGATGTGGGGGCGACAGCACACAGATTAGTCTAAACAAAAACATGAGGGTGACAGTTTGCTTTTTTTCTGCATGAAGCTGCATTCACTCATTTTTGACATAAAAGTATAATTTGCATATTCTTTCAAGTCTGTTTAGCTGCAAACACATGTGTGTTTGGGGCATAGAAATTTAAAATTTGTAAATTATTCAGAAACTACTGCCAAATTGTAATCAAGTGGTAGGAAAAACATTCTACACTGAATAGTTGTATGTTCAGAGGGGAGCCTTTCTCAGGCTCAGGAAACATTTTTAAATATACTGGTGCTTAATCAACTGGGGGAAAAACAGGGGGAGAAATGTTTACTTTGTTAGTAACAATTTAATATAGATGTTGGGGTTATTTTTTTGTTTGTTTATTGAACATTGCAGAATGGAATGACTTTAGTATTGTGACATTAAATAAATAAGGTACCTTCTAAGAGAAAACTAAACATTGTGATTAAGCTAAAGTAGGAATTTCTAATGCTTTTCTAAAAACTATTTTAAGCCCAGGCCCATAATTATAAAAAAGCAACCCAGTGTAATTGAATGGGCGTCTGCTATACTTTGCACGTTGTAGCACTCAGTATGCAGTAGCTGCATCTCATCTTTGAGGTCTACCTCTCTCACCATTTCCCTTCTCATTTTATGCATCTAGCAAATGCTGTTCCAACAGTCTATTTTGCAAAACACTGTGCTGGGCACCTTTGGGTCTAGGGAAGTTGCAAATGGAGACAGAGCTATAAATAAGTAAGTGGCTAAAGTATTCAGGTGGAACTATGGAGACATTGGCAGGAGTGTCGAGTATAGAGAGTGGAAGCACATGTCTCAAGAGAGGTGAAGGGGCAGTGAGTAGAGGGATCTTTTCCCTTCCCTGCCAGGCCTGATGGAGGGTGGATGGAAGATCAGAGAAGCTGGACAATGATGATGGCGTTTCTTCCATGGCCATAGCTATATGATACACTACAGAGATTGGTGAAACAAAATTCAGCTTTTAAAAATGCCAATCCAGTCCTACCTCCTTTTCCAACTTTACTGCTTGACTATTGTCAATGGCAAGCTCTGAGAAGTAAGACTGAAGTGCTGACAGGAGAGAGATTGTTGCAGCTCATCACTGAAGACTGTCCACTAGGAATGAGAATAATCCTTTAATGGGACCTCGTGGCAAATGGGAAACCAGATTATTTGAACTTTAAATAGAAAATAAATGCAAAGATCAACAGGGTAGGTTGTCAAAGATAACTGAAGGTTGGAGCTGACCTCTGCCATCCATAGTTCCATTCATTCATTCTTCCATTCATGTTTTCACTCATTCAAGGAATCTCTGTGGAACCCTAATAGACAAAGTGCAGAGTTGGACTAACCGATAGAAACTTTGCCTTTATCTTCTATTTGCTTAGATGGATAAATACAGGGAAAATTGCTCCAACAAGTTTACCAAATAACAAGTCCCATATAACCAAGAGCAAAGTTTGACATAAGCTAAGTTTGTTTTGAGCTTCTACCTTCAAGCTCTTGAGTGTTTTTGTGATTATTTAATAAGATGTACACCTGTGAGAATGGCGTGCCTCAAAAAGACCTTTAACAATAAACATTGGAAAGGAAGTAGAAAAAGAAGAACTTCCTGTCCATGTTGGTGTAGCCATTTTGGAAAGTGGCAGTGACCTCCCTCAGAAAACTAAAAATGGAAATACCAAACGATCCAGCAATCTGGATATCTGTCCAAAGGCCATGAAACCAACTTGAAGTGTTCTATGCACCCCAGTGCTTATTGCACCATTATTTACAATAGCTAAGATGTGGAAGCAGCCTATGAGCCCACTGAGAGATGGTTAGATAAAGAAGATGTGGTAGATACACACATACTATTCAGCTACAAGGAAAGATTGTCCTTTGAGGCAAAATAGAAGGAACTTGAGAGGATTGTGTAAAGCAAATTTCATCAGAAAGATAGCAACAATTATTGGATGATTTTACTCACATGTGCATTTTAAGGAAACCAAGCAGATAAGTAGACAAAACAAAATAAAAGTAAACCAGTGGACACTAAAAACTATTTCTTCCTGTTTATTTGTGTTTCTATCTGGCACTACTCCCCTTAGGTTTAAAGAGCTCCCTTTAAAGCACTTCCTGTAATGAGCACCTACTGGCTATAAATCCTCTCAACGTCTGCTTCTCTGAAAATGTCTGTATTTTGCTTTAATTTTTGGAGACTATTCCATTCTTTCAGACCATGCTTCTGGATAGCATTGTTTTTAATTTTTAAAATTCATAACTCATAGTTTTGTACCATGTATGTGATGTTTCTTTGTTGCTCTGCCTTCTTTTAGTTTTTTTTTCTCATATTTTTGAGCAATCTGACCAGGCTGTGTCTACATGTCTGTATTTATCCCAAATTTTGGGGTTTGGTAAACTTAGATCTGTGAATTGATGTTTTTCATCAAATTTGGAAGATATTTGACCATAATTTCTTTAAAATTTTTGTCATATTCCCTCCTTTCTATGCTCCAATTACATGTTAGACTATTTTGATGTCATTCTGTACATCACTGATGGCTTCTTCATTTTCAGAAATATTTTTTCTCACGCTTGATTAATTTATTCCATCCCATAGATCCTTCATCCTGTAATACCCCAATGTCCCATGTGCTTTTAATCCCATCCAATGAAATGATTTCAGATAAATATGTTTTAGTTTTAGAACTTCCACTGGGTTCAATGTTAGAGTTTCTATTTATTTTCTGAAATACCCCCATCTCATTCTATTCTCATCATATCCAGCTCTTCACATAAAATTCTTTAGCATATTTATAATAGTTATTCCTCGTCTGATTGCAAATTGAGGGATAGTCTACAAATTGCTGACTAGTACTATTCAGAAGAGGCAAGATCATTAAAAAAAGAGAAGAAGTAAGGAGACATGACAAGTAAACACAATGTGTGATCTTGGACCTCTTTCAGTTTCTGTGGTATAGACGCTTGACCCTTAAACAAAGTGAGTTTGAGCTGCATGGGTCCATTTATACACAGATTTTTTTTTTAATAAATATCATCATGGCCTAGTGGTTAGGTTTTAGAACTGTCACTTCAAATCCCTAGCCAAGGAGCTGGCCAACATGTGACAGAGCGGACCTCTCCTGTCTCGCCTGCTGCTCCTCTCAGGAGTGTATTTCCATAGATCAGCCTGTTCTGCTCCCCGCTCTATCTCTGGTGAATCCTCTCACCCACCCTCTACCTCTGACCTACACCCCAACTCTTCTGCACAAAAATAAATCTTTTTTTAAAAAAGTTTATCTCTCTGAAAGAATTAAATAAAATATATTTTAAAAAATCAATGCATAAGTGATTATATGTACAAGTAAATATGAATTGCTTTTTCACATTACATTTTCATTTTCAAGGGTTAGTAATACTTATGACAACTACAGTGGTTTGTACCCTGTACCACAATATTGATGTAGGTACTGACACATCTTTGTAGTTTATCTGGTAAGTAGTCAACATAAACTCAGTATGGGTAAACACAGTGCAGTATCTAGAATGTTTGCTCTCTGTGATTTTCTCCATGACTTTTTCTTGTCTCTAAATTGTTTCATTGTGGGCCTCCCTGGTGGCGCAATGGGTTAAGCAACGCACTACGAAGCAAACAGCAGCCACTGCAGCACACGAGTTCAATTCCTGCCCCCAGCCAGGGAGGGGACCCACATGGCACGGCAGACCTCTCCTGCCGTGCCCGCTGCTCCCCTCAGCAGTGTGTTTCAGTCGATCTGCCTGTTCTGTTCCCTGCTCTGTCTCTGGTGAATCCTCTCACCTCCTGTGACTCTGGCCTGTACCCAGCTATTGAATACATGGATAAATAAAATCTTTTAAAAATAAATAAATAAATAAATTGTCATTGTAAGAATGCAATCTACAATACCTCTAACTGTCATATATGTGTCAATCAACTGTGTTATCTGTAAGACTTCTGGTCAACAGCAGGCTATCAGTAGGGTTTTGTTTGAGAAGGGGTGTTCAAAAGATACACGACTTTTGATTGGCAGGGGGTCAGTGTCCCTAATCCTTGTGTTGTTTAAGGGTCAACCATTCACACAGCTTCATCCGGGAATATGCTTACCCCAACCCGGATCAGCAGAGCCATCATCCTACCCACTTGTTTGCATTAAGAGAGTGCTCTCCCACAACACCGTCACTGGGTGTGGCATCACCCGCTGCTCCAAACCTAGTGAATGTTTTCTGCCCAGCAGAGAAGCTGCAGTATTTCTGGCCACCCCTGCCCTGCCACCCTCACCTCAGCTGAGCTGCGAGAAGGGAGCAGTCCCAGGCCAGCGTGCCACAGATTCCCACCGCCCTCACCCTGAGTCCAGCAGTTTTTCAAGCATAAAAGCTTCTCAGATTGTTGTTAGGCCTTTGATCATTTTCCAAAGTGCTGAAATGGTTATTTTTGTCAATTTTGTCTGGCTTCATGGTTGTTTTTTTTGAGATGAGAGGTTGCCAATCTCTTCATTAGGCCGTAGCCAGAAGTCCTGCCTGAATATTTCTTTTTAAGGAATAACTGGAAAGAGAGACATTTTAGAATACATGTATCAGTAATACTATCACAAATAAATGAAGAAGAGGTGACTTATAATTAATATACTTTAACATCATAATCTTACTTGGAAGGTAAAATTTGTCAAATTAAATAAGCATAATAAAATTTTTAGAGCAACTGTTGAAAAAATAGACTTCAAACTAATGAAGGAAGCCAACAGAGGAATAAAGAAAATTCAATTGATCCATTAGAGGGTAAAAAAGTTGGGGAAGGAAAGAAGAAAAGAAAATATAGTAAATAAAATATAATAATGTCAGGGAAAAGGTCCACGTGTATTAGTAATCATGGAAAATGCAAACTAATTAAGCTCTCTTATTGTGTTACAGAAAATATTAGAAAGTTAAAATCTGGATACACACTGTTTACAAGAGGCATACCTAAAATAAGGATACAAAAAGATTAAAATTTAGGAATGGGAAAAAAATTTTACTATGCAAATACTCATCAAAAGAAGACTGGCTAAAACAGATGAAGAAGAATTATTTTTAAATAAAGGAAATAATCTATCAAGAAAAACTAACCATCATAATGTTCATGGGACTATACATCACTACAAACACTGGAAAATATTTCTTGATATGAATCAAAGGCCTTAAAAAGAACTTTTAATTCTGTTTCTTGGGATTTATCCTTAAGAACAGTTGCATGAAGGAGCTATGAAACATATAAAGTGATGTAACACAAATAACATTTGTTTAGCGATTCAAATCTTCTCTGTACCTCAGTGTTCTGTTCTGTAACTCCGGGACAAGGGCAGTGTCCACTGCACAGGGAGGTCATAAATTTAAAACGAGGAACTACACATCACATGCTTGAAAGAGTAACTGGCAAATGATCATAAACACTACCACCGACTGTCTTTAGCAAGGTCTAAGGGATCTACATGTATTCATTCATTTGATTTTTATAGGCTCTCCTCTGAAATAGGTGCTACTGTTATCTTCATTTTACAGATGCAGAGAATTAGATAACTTTCCAAGGTTATATGTTTAGTAAATGCCAGCATTTAAACCTAAGTAGGGGTCTCCTTGGTGGCGCAGTGGGTTAAGCAACGCACTATGAAGCAAATCGCAGCCACTGCAGCACGAGTTTCATCCCTGTCGCCGGCCAGGGAGGGGACCCACATGGCATAGCAGACCTCTCCTGCTGTGCCCGCTGCTCCCCTCAGCAGTGCATTTCAGTCAGTCTGCCTGTTCTGCTCCCCGCTCTGTTTCTGGTGAATCCTCTCACCTCCCTGGACTCTGGCTTGTACCCCAACTCTTGTATGCATAAATAAATAAATCTTTAAAAAAATAAATAAATAAATAAACCTAAGTAGTTTATCAGCGAGTCTATGTTCTTAATCACTATGTCATTATTACTAAACTGCAGCACTGGAAACAATCCAAATGAGGATTTGGATAAATAACTTATTCATTAAATGGGATGCTGTCTATCCATTTTAAATGCCCATGAAAAGCTTGATAATAAAAAAGTCACTAGGGCCTCCCTGGTGGCGCAGTGGGTTAAGCAACGCACTATGAAGCAAACCGCAGCCACTGCAGCACAAGTTCGATCCCTGCTGCCGGCCAGGGAGG
>JAGFMF010012281.1:12647086-12724384 GCA_019455555.1 Galemys pyrenaicus
TCTGTGGTGAATCCTCTCACCCCCCACACCTCTGGCCTGTACCCCAGTGCTTGTATGCATAAATAAATAAATCTTTAAAAAAATAATAAAAAATAAAAATAAAAAAGTCACTAAATTTTATTAGGTACTTTATTATGTAAAAGATGCTATCATAAGCCTTTATATGTATTAAGTTAATTAATCCTTATAGAACTAAGGAACTATTATTATTCTCTTCCAGTGGAGAGTTCAGAGTACCGGTAACTTGCCCATGGCAGGCAGGACTAGACCCTGGGCATTGTGAGTCTTCCCTCTACTCTCAGCGCTACCCGGGAGTTATATACACATGACCTCTTCCTCCAACCTCCCTCAGCCACCCTATAAATGGCATCCTCCGTCAGCTCATAACTATGCCCTGCCCACAGTAATTCCCAAGTAAAATCCTGGACATCATTCTCTCTTCTCCCCATTAGATCTGTAATCAAGTCTTATCTACCTCCAAAATGCATCTCAAGTCTGCTCACACTTCTCCATCCTTCTACACCTCATCTACTTGTTGTGAAGACTGCAATAATCTCTGTAAAAATCATCTTATTTACCTACTTCTCTGCTCCAGTTCACTCTTATATAGCTAGTTGCAAGGGAGATCCTTTTGAAATGGAAAGAACTTCTAAAGTATCATTTATTCTCCTTCAAATCATGGAAAGTTTTTGGATTACAGTTTGTGTACATTCTATACTCCTTAACACATCCTACAATGTCCCCCACAACCGGGCCCACTTCACCCCAGCTCCCAGGCCCCACACTAAAGGATCAGCAGAAATGTCATCTCAGAGAAACTGTTTACCTGGCTTAGGCCAAAGTAGTCACCGCTGGCTCCAGTACTCCCTCTCAGGCATTTTCCCTTTCTTTTTCTTCACACTATACCCTTTCAGCCAACAGAAATTTAAGAACACCTACGACATATCAGGCACTGTTCTAGGTGCCAGGAATATAGCAGTGAACATAACAGGGTTTGCCACAGTTTGCAATTATATTTTAGTTTATTTATGTGGTGGGTTAACTCATTTACATAAGAATTTTGCTTTATTCCCACGCATACATAAACCTCTGGAAAGAAAACATGATTCTCCTTCCCCAATTCCCAAATCAGTTTAATCTTTGTGGTCCAATGTCTAGGCTCTTGAGGGCAGCGGGTGGCGGGGGATCCTGTGTTTCAGGTATTGGTGAGTTTCTGAGGAAGCAGCTAGTGCAGGGTAAAGGGAGGGAGGATTAGAAGTCAGTGTAGTGGAGAGTACATTGAGGGGGCTGGACCAGGAAACTCAGTAAATTCTCAAGGGCAGAAGGGAGTGGAGTGAGGATTTCCTCTGGGGTTGAAAGACATGCTTCCAACTGAAGCAACCCAGGCTGGGGAGAACCCACTGTGCATGTGTGTGTGTGTGTTGAGTGGGGAGTTGGGGTGGGGGGTGGCTGCTGATGGGAACAGCAGGGGCTTCAAGGCAGAACTGGGTGACCTCAGGGACTGTGATGGGCGGGCTGAGTATGCGAGAGCTGCCTCCAATTTTCTGGCCACAAAAACCCCAGGATTTCGGTATAATCCATGGGAAAGGAAATGACCCCAACAACTAATGTTGAACTTTAGTGCAGACCTTGGCATGGATGGAGCAGAGAGTCACAATTCATGGGATTTAGGGGGAATACTTGCTTCACACCCAGTATGTTGGAGCAATTCAGACCAGTTGCTCCGGTCCTGGGTGCCCCTCCCTCTGGTCTGTAAGTTGGCCATGTTTGGCGTTAGACCCAGAACATTTAGTGCCTACAGTCTCGGTAAACGAGAGGCCAGAAAATTATACATCAAAATATTAGTGTGACTAACACTAGAGAAGGGATTATTGGCGGTTTTAAAATGAAACTTAATTCATCAGTTACAACTGCCCATGTATTTTAACCTTAAAATTCCATTAGGATTTTACCCTATAACTCCATGAGCATATGTGGGAAACCATGGGCTTCTCTGGAGGCTTTTTGTAATGGCAACAGATGGGGAACAATTCAAATCTCTATCCAAAGGAGACTTACTAAATAAATCGTGATGCAATATTATGCAGCTGAAGAAAGAATAAGAAGTCCTAATGTAATGAAAAGGAATCACAAACAGAACTGTAAACCAATGTTATCTCAATTCAAAAAAAAAAAAGAAGAAAAGGAAAGACTCCAGAATATCTTGATAAAACAACAGCACTGCAACAGTGTATGAGTGTGACATGACAAAAGATAAAACAATGGGTGGGTGTGTATTTGTGTTCGGTTTGTATGTGTGCTTCTGGGAGGTACACTTCTTTGGGGATGATGCTCATTTCTTTGGGGAGTAAATGGTGACTGGAGAAAGGTATTGTTCATTATCTTTAAAAAATTTTTAATCTCACTCATGTTTCCTATTATTAAAAACAGCTCAATACACCGATAAAAACATCATTTACCTTTTCGTTTCTTTTTTTATTTCCTCATAAATGAAAGAGTCAACTTGCATTATTTTCTTTTAATTTTCACAAAGGAAAATGAGGTAACAGGGAGCCTCCTTTGACAGAAAGTGAGATCTAGTTGAGAAGGGAAAGAAAATCTGCATCATTTTTCATCTGGAAATACGTTTTGAGGTGCCCCTCTGCATTAAGGATGTTCAACCAAATGTGCTTGAACCTTTTCATCGATGAAACTAGTCATAGGAATCATGTAGGGAGCTAGATTTTTTAAAACTTGTCCTGTGAATTCCTCTAAGTAGAAGTGATTTAAAAATCCACTTATATGGCCGTCTTCTTTTCAGACGTTATTGTCATCAACATCTGTTTTTAAAAAGAAAACAGCTTTCACCCTGGAACTGCCTCTGAGCTCTGTCAAAGCCACTTACAGAAACCCAAAGTGTCTACAGTCCAGGGGGAGCGACCTGCAGCCCACGTGCACGCCAGAGGCTGGGCGGGGGCTGCTCAGGAACAGGGCCTCAGCGTCCATGTGAATGTAGCCAGTGTGGGCAATGGGTGGGAAACCAGAGGCTGTAGGAACTCAGTGCACCTAGGATGTCATTAATCCACTAACCAAGCTAATGAGAACCCCATGTCGACTCTACTAGCCCACGTATCCTCAAAACACACCAGCACGTGATGCTCGTAGGCTGCCTGCCAAGTGGCTTCTCCAGTTTTCAGAGACACATCCTGGTTGTTGCCACCATCATTGGGTTGTTAGTGTATTTGTTTCCCTGATTTGATGATCAACACGTAATGCCTTGTTTATGCATTATCTCTGCCACAGAAAGTGTGAGCCCAAAGGGACCTTAGGGACCGTCTCTGTTTTCTCCATTTTGCAAATGAAGAAAGAGAGGTAGTTTGTCTAAGGTCACCCATCAACTTAGCGGCAGAGTCGAGCTCTGGCGAGCATTGCCTTCTTCTGTTTAGTGTCATTGCTATTGTGTGACATGGCCACCATCTTTAAGAGGGAGAGATGTGGTTTGGCGTTTTTCAAATCCTGGTGGGACTACTTTAGTTAGGGGACTTAGGACAAGTTTCTGAAATTCTGGGTCTCAGTTTGATTTTTTTTTTAAAGATTTATTTATGCATACAAGCACTGGGGTACAGGCCAGAGGTATGGGGGGGGTGAGAGGATTCACCACAGAGAGCAGGTTGCAGAACAGGCAGATCAACAGAAGTACACTGCTGAGGGGAGCAGCGGGCACAGCAGGAGAGGTCTGCCGTGCCATGTGGGTCCCCTCCCTAGCCAGCAGCAGGGATCAAACTTGTGCTGCAGTGGCTGCAGTTTGACTCATGGTGAGTTGCTTAACCCATTGCGCCACCAGGGAGGCCCGGTCTCAGTTTAATTAAAAAAGAAAAATGAAAATGAAAAACAATTCAACCTCACAGTTGAATGGAATGACCTGGGAAATAGAAGATGTTTAACAAACATGCATTGCCAATCCTACTGGGCTTGGTGTGGTTTTGTTTTTGAGGGGAGGGGCATAAATCTAGAGGAAGGACCAATGTGTGGGGCTCACTTCACTGTAAGTCTTTGCATTTTTAGGGTCTTAAACCATTTGATTAAATTATCTATCCAATATATTAATTTTGCTTGATCATTTTACAGATGATGGTTTAGTTGCAGTTCTCTCTTTTATAGTCAACAAAATCTTACCCAGATCTTTAGAGGTGTGCTAGTGAACATGGACATTTAACATGGACATTTAATGGCAGCCTAAAGCCCAAAGAGCTGCCTGTGATGTGTCAGGTCTGTGGGAGGGGCTGTGGAGGAAGGGAATGACTTGAGAAGTTGGAAAGCATCCTGGAGAAGCTGGTATCTAAGCTGGCAGCTGATCATTGAAAGGAAAGACCTAAGACCTAAAGGGGGAGGAGTACAGAGAGAAAAGACTGCTTCCCCAGAGACATAGGGTCAAGGAGGTACCCCTTAAGATCTACACTCAGTTTCCCCAAGATCAACCTCTCTTCTATAGCTACTGTGGGAGTCCAGTGCCCCCTAGAAGTTAGAGGCAACTAGCTTCAGGAAGATGAAAGATAGATTTTTACCTCCCTCCCTCTTCCCACTCTCCATCATCATCCATGACTCCTCCAAACTTGGTGGGAGGGGAAGATGTTCAGTGGGGTGTCAACTTCCATGCTCTTGGGAGAAAGACCTCTGTTTATGGATTGTTCTCCTTGAAATCTAAAAATCTAGAAGGATCTTTTGTCTAGTGTGGCCAGCTATTTGTTTGTTTGTTTGTTTGTTTGTTTATTTTGCCATGCCCCAAGCAAGGTTCACTTGGATATGGACAGAGCCAGCAGGCAGGGCCAGAGAGAGACTTGGGGAGTCTTGGGCAGGCCCATTACTGGCATCCCATGAAATGGGTAGCTTTCAGACATGCATTACACATCGTTGGGTTTAATGAAAGGCATCACCCTTGCCTTGGTTCACAAAACAAAACTTTCCCAGAGATCCCCATACTCACCTCCCTGTCTCCCCAGGAAATAGGGAAGTAACTGTCAGTTTTTGCTGCTTAGCAAATGATTCCTTCTGTTTGCAAAGCTCCCCTGGAGAGCCCTGCCTTCATTCCACAAATGCTTACTGAGTGTCTGCTAAGGGTTGGGAAGACTGCAGCAGGTACTCAGTGCTCAGTACTCCCTGAGGAAATGAACTATCATGTGCGGTTTTACAGGGCTACTTTCGATTGTAAGAATTCAGTAAATTCTTCCCTACTCAGTCACTGCCAGCATGGCTGACATAACGAAATGCCAGGAGATTAACACACCAGAAATTTTTTCTCAAAGGTCTGCAGGCTGGAGATCTGAGACTAGAATTCAAGGTGGTTGGGTGTGGAAAGGGTGGCCTGGATTGCAGATAGACAGATCCCCTCTCTTGAGGGCCGTTGCCTGTGCTCAAGGAAGGGAATGGCTCTCTCTCTTCCTGTTCTTATATGGCTATCCCTATTTTTTTTTTAAGATTTATCCATTTATGCATGCAAGAACTGGGGTACAGGCCAAAAGTGTGGGGATGAGAGGAATCACCAGAGACAGAGTGGAGAACAGAACAGGCAATTGACTGAAATACACTGCGGAAGGTAGCAGTGGGCGAGGCAGGAGAGGTCTGCTGCTCCATGTGGGTCCCCTCCCTGGCCAGGGATTGAATTGTGCTGCAGTGACTGCCAATAGCTTCATTCTGCAGTGACTTCACCCCTTGCACCACCAGGGAGGCCCCGACTATCCCTATTTTCATAAGGCTATCAGACTTAGCAGATCAGAACCCCATCCTAATGTGTTCATTTAACCTTTTTTTTTTAAAGATTTATTTATTTATGCATACAAGCACTGGGGTACAGGCCAGAGGTGTGGGGGGGTGAGAGGATTCACCACAGAGAGCGGGGAGCAGAACAGGCAGATCAACAGAAGTACACTGCTGAGGGGAGCAGCGGGCACAGCAGGAGAGGTCTGCCGTGCCATGTGGGTCCCCTCCCTAGCCAGCAGCAGGGATCAAACTTGTGCTGCAGTGGCTGCAGTTTGACTCATGGTGAGTTGCTTAACCCATTGCGCCACCAGGGAGGCCCTGTTCATTTAACCTTAATCACTTCCTGTCAATTCAGTCCCATTGGGGGCTGGGGATCAACATGAATTGGGAGGACACGATTCAGTCTGGAGCTCACACTGTGTCCCTGACACCAGGGCAGCAACTGGTAGGTGGTGGGCACTGACCTGCACTGGTTCTCAAAAGAAGAAACGGAATCCCCAACAAACCCTGTCCCCACACCATCCTCTCCAGCTCTCATGTCTAGGCACAAACTTAAGATGTTGCAGAATTTCTGTTCTGGAAAGTTCCTTGGGGCTGAACTGCCCTCAGGTCAGGCTCTGTTTCTTAGTGCTTAGCTCCTCCCCACAGGCCTTTCTCCATCTATACTGTCCAATAACAGTAGACACATGTGCTGAGCGTTTGAACTGTGGCCAGTGCGTCAGAAAAATTGGATACTTATTTCATTTTAATTAATTTTAGTTCTAAAACTGATACTGGAGTGAGGGGTAAAAGCAAAGGGAAGGAAGCACAATGGGCTACGATGGTGGACCGTGGGTGATTCGATGATGTGTATACTGCAGTGGTGCTACCTGATGGGAGAGAGCCTAACATACAGCAATAACAAAATAAATTTATAAAAACTAATACTGGATTTGGTCCTAGGAAACTGAACCAAGTTGTCTGAAAAGTGTGGAAGTGTGGAGCCCTAGTCTCAACTGCCAGATGAAATCTAAACACGATCAAGTATTTTGGATGACAATCTAGTGACTGGATTGAGATGTGCTGTAAAAATAAAGTGGACACTTGTTCAAAGATCAGAATGCAAAAGAAAAGTAAAACATCTCCTTCACCATCTTTTTTGTATTGATTCTATGTTGGAAGGAAACTATTTTAGATGTATCAAGTTGAGTGAAATATGTCAGTAAAAATAATTTCACTTGGAAATACGTCAGAAGGAAAAAGAAAGCTATCAGATGATTCCACTCATAGGAAGAATATAAGGAAACTGAACAAAGGGCAAAAAAAAAAAAAAGAAATAGATGAAACTTGCAGGCTAACTGTAGCTCCGAGGCATACAACAGAGGAGGGGGAGGGAGAGGCTACAGGGCAGGGGAGAGAAGAGCACAAGGGCCTATGGGGACAGTTCACGGATGATGTGTGGTGGGGATTTATTCACAAAAATGAATAACAATGTAAGAAAAAAATTTTTAAAAAGGAAAAATAAAATGAATAATTTCACCTGTTTATTTTTTAATGTGACTTCTACAAATGTTTATATTCCACGTGTGTCATGTATTATTTTTGTAGTAGGCAGTGGCAGTCCAAACCTTACTTTCCTTTAAAACAAATAAAAATTCTGCAGATCTTAGAAAGCAGCAAAAAGAACTTTGGGAGGACGAAAGACCCCGACAGCCTCTAGGAAGGACATGATGTTGACCTTGATCTGATAATCACTGGTTATATGTGCTAACTATGTACTGCAGGTGCATGAACTCAGGTACCACCACAGCCCCACAGAGGAAGTGGTTCACTATTGCCACTTCACAGATTAGGAAGCTGGGGCACAGAGAGGTTAAGTAACTTTCCTGAGGTCGCTCAGCCAGTACATGACAATGCAAAGTTTTTAACCCAGAAGGTCTCTGGAGTCTGAGCTCTAAACCCCCATGACAGGCTGTTTCTAATTTTAGATGGTTGCTATCAACCCAGCCCTCCTGTGTATCAGTGTCGGATTGAATTCCACTCCCCGAGCTCTAAATATTCATGCTTCCCTTCCCTCTTGCCATGTCTCCTGTGAAGGCTCACATTCCCCACCTCAGCGGCCGCTTGAGTCCTCAAGTTCTCCTGCCCACCGAGCCCCCTCTACCTGCCAGGCTCTGGCAGAGACTTCACAGCATGCATTGTTTCTGAAGAGAAATAAGGGGACTTTGCTGAACGCAAAATAAAATGTGATTTTGGAAAATGCAGTCACGACAAATAATATATTGAGTGGACATGGGGACGAAGGGAAGAACAGCTAGCGGAGATAAAGGGGAGCTATTTCTTTACACTTACAAAGTGCAAGCAGAAATGAGTGCAAATATCACAGACCCAGGAGTTGACACTTTGTCCACTTTCCAAATGAGGAAGCGCAGGCTGGGTCAAGTGAGCAAAGGGGGTTCTATGAACTGTGTGCTCCAGTGCGGGGGGGGGGGGGGGGGGGGGGGGTGGGGGGGGAGGAGAGGGTTGGGGGGAGTTCACATAGGAGGTCCAGGGTGGGATCTGCATCCTGCTGAGATGAGACTGTGCTGGAATCACAGCTCACCCAGGCCTAACACCTGCCAGCAGCGAGGGCACTCTGTCTCTGATCGCCTGCAGGTCTGCTCCCAGGCACCTGGACACCACTCCCTCCTGCCAGGGCCCCCGCGCCCAAGTTTTGCCACCTGTGTCTTCAGAGAACAAAGCAGGCCACATGATACCCCCCTCCATGGAGAGTCAGATAAGGTCGAGGGATTCGCATCAGCAAGTAGTTGGTGAAAATGTCTAGCTAGTTGGGCAGGAGGCTGGCTAAGTCTTTATATATATATATTTTTTTTTCTACTCAACTTTTCATTTTTCTAGCGAGGGTAAAGGGGAGCACTGCCTCACAAATAACCCCTGACATCATGACAGAGTCTCCAGAGTGAGAATCTGGGCTCACATCAGCCCTCCAAATAGCAATAGCCCGGTTGGGACCAGCATAATGTCCAAAAGGGAAGGTAGCTATTGGAGAAACACCTGCAGAAACTTGGATCAGGTGAGCTCTAGCTTGGGGGAAAAAGTGGCTTGGAGCGGATCTAGAGCAGCTGCTGGTTGTCTTTTCAGAAGCTATCCTGGGAGTTCACTGAACCATGAGGTCCTGAAAACTTCCCCTATCTGGGGACAACTAGCAGTGACTGCCAGGGGCCAACACACATGGTGGCCAGATGAACCGCCCATTTAGCCATCGGTGGGACCAGGGACCAAGGACTAGGATTGGAAGATGAAATTCAATCGAACAGACGTGACAGAGCACAAACTGTAGTCCAAGCTTTACGACAAAGATGTGCCAACACGCACGCAAGATGTGCAACATGCATGCAATTATAAAAGGCAAAATATTGGTGGACACACTGATGACAGAGGAACTGGGGTATTCACTGGCTGAGATGCATTTGAGCTGGGTCTTGGTGGGGACAGAAAGAATAGATGGAGGTGGGGAGGGCATTCCAGAGGGAACAGCAAAGCAAAGGCACTGAATGGAAAATCCTGGAGGACATTCCAGGAACAGTTGGTAGAGATGAGTGGGAGACAGAGCTGGGAGATGGGGAGGCACGGTTGGAGGGCCCTTTGGGATTTCTTCTGTGGGGAACACAGACATCAAGTTTCATAGACAAGGATGGCATGTTTAAGTTGATGGCAGGCGTCATGTGAAGGGAAGTGGCAGGAGAAGAATGAAGGAAGGGGAACAAAGTTCCTAGTAGCTTTCAGAGTCGTTATCCTTCATTCAATAGCCACGTTGGATTTAGCTTTGGATTTTAAAGTGACAAGCCATATCCTTTATGGTCCTCTGTGTGAGACCTCTCTGAAAGGTCAGATCTTGTGGGGCTGGGACTCCAGAGCAGGGTTTGGACCCTGCCGGGACCTGATGGGCTGGTAAAGCAGAACCCAACCATCCTGCCAGGTGGACAACAGGTGACCTTTGGCTCTGACTACTCATACCCATCGAATCTCCAGCAGCAGCATCCAATTCCCCCAAGTTCCATGCTTCCTGCTTCCACTAGTTCTAACAGCGATGTTTTGTGAATCCCAAATATGGCCAGTTTCAAATGAGAAAAAAAAAAACAAATAGTACCACACGTGGCAGAGAGTGACCAAACAGGTTATGTAAAGTATTCTGCCAGTTTCTTGGGCAAAACCATTCATTCTAAGGAAGGAGTCAAGGATTTCATAGTTTTAGTTAATCACATAATTCTTTCAAGAAATCAAAGTTGAGTTTAGTGTGTTATCTCCCCTCAGCTTTTGGGTCATTTACTCACTTTTGGAATACTTAAGAGCTGTGATAGTCTTTGGGGGGCAAATAATAATTCTGTAGTTTCACTGAGTCAAAACTTCCCCAAAAGGGACGATTTTCTTCCTGTCCCTTCTCTCCACTTTCTGAGGCAGCAGCAGGGCTGGGGGAGGGACTGGAATGGGCATCTTCTCTTCCCAACCAGCAGCCAGGGCCCCCAGTGCCCCCCTCTCCATCCGTTCACCATGAATGGCAGATTCCTCAGTCTGGGTCGAGTTTCCAATCACCATAGAAACAAACTGGAGGCAGTTTCATTAATCATTTAGAGCACGAGGAGTCTAGGTCAGTCTGATTGCAGCATATAGGGTATCATCTCTGGGCCACAGGGGACTCAGTCGATTTGAATTAAAAAAGATTAAGCTGCCCTGGGCTGCCTGGCCCCATCAGTTTAAGTTCTCATGTAACAGTGGTCTCTGGAGCCATATGGATTAGTGAGTGAAGCTATGCATTTATGTGGCAGGATTCAGTGAAACGTTAGATGGTCGCAGGTGTCTGAGGGGAAGAGCGCGGGGATCACATGCAGGTTTTTTTTATATATATATATACTTGTTGCTGTTCTTTTGAAACTGGAAACAATAACTCAGTTTTATTTCTCCAGTGACAGTTACCACTCTTGCTGACCATGAAATGGTACATTTGTTACCGGCGGTTTATGATTCAGGACTAAATGGTCTGAGAGGCCAGGATCACCATGTCCTCTGCCTGTTCCAGGGTGGTGGGTGAGGAGGCCGCCTTTATTCTTTTCTCCCTTTCCTATGGATTGGTGAGAAATGCATCAAATAAATACTGATGACATTTTAGTTTTGCTCGAATCAAGATTTATGAGCCTCAGGAAATTGACTTAGAGGCAGCTACAAATCAACGTGACTCTGAAAGAGTTGTATCGGGACCCCTCAAAACGAAGCTCCCCTCCAAAGTACCTACCTTATTTATGGGCCTCTCCAGGACTTCAAAGCAGTTCAGTAACTTAGGCCAGACTATTTTATTACTTCATGGAGCTAAGATGTTTCAGGGGGAAGATGCAGGTTATAGTGTGTTCGGGAGCCTCTCTTGGGCGGTGGGCAAAAAAGCTTTCTACATATTGAACTGCTGATCTAAAGCTTATTACACTCTGACTTCCTACAGAATCATTCCTAAATCTTAGCTGACTCGGCATTGTCTGCAGTCCCAGATGTTAAGCCCAAAATAGAAGAACTTTTGTACTCTCTCCTCTCCGTGCCTTAAGGGGCCACCACCTCAGACTCTCAGGAGGCAGCTGGACCTGGTGGAAATCAGTCTAGTGTCCTGAGGCCTGTTTCCACGGGCCTGCTGTTCCCAGCCTGATCTTCTGCTCCTCAGTTTGTATACCAGGGATGGTCCTCGTGCTTTGCTGAGAATTCCGGGAGCCAGGATATTCTGCTTCTGGGATGAGAAATGTGACAGTGTTCCTCCAGTTCTAAGGTTCTAAAATACCTTCCTACTCACTGGGCACTTGATGGCTCTAAAAGCGGAGGCATCTCACCCAACCTCCAGGAGCCCGTGATGGCTGGATGGAGGTGAGCCCAGCGAGCCCAGCGAGCCCAGCTCCTCACGTCCAGTCCTCAGCTCGCACAGGCGGGACTCACTGGAGGCCAGGGGCCAGCATCTCTGTGGCTGCTAGCCTTGGCTCTCCAGGCCACCTGCAGCCTGCTGGGACAGAGCCTGTCTTCAGACCCCACCCGCCTGGAGCAGGCTGAGTCCCTCACAGCCTCCATTAACAAGCTGCTACTTCCACTGGGTGACTTCAAGAAGCTCAGCCAGATTTGCAGTAACTGCCAGAGTTGGTTCGGAGAGAAGAACATAGGCGGTACTGTGGTACATAGGAAATCTGGAGGGAAAGCTCCCAAGAGAAGGTGCTGGCAAACTGACAACAGTACAGAGGAGGCGCTTGATTCTGGCCACTGCTCGCTGCCTGTGACTTTCGGTAAAACCATCACCTATAACAGGCGGGTGGGGAACCCAACTGCTGGCGTTCGCCACTAGAGTGAGTTTAGTCAAATGACTTTGTATGGGGATTACCTGTCCTCCAGAATTCTGTTTCAGGATGAAGGACTTAAAAAATAAAAGGAATGGCAGATGTCCCCTTGTAGTTACTGGGAGTGGCTGCTGGCAGGGAACCCTCGGTGGCCGGTGGCCAGTGGCCGGTCCCATCGAGGATAGCTCAGCAGAAGACAGTGATCTGCCCAAGATAAGACTTCTGCCTGGGGCAGGCTGAGCCACCAGCAGAGAGTCCTAGAGCCCCCTCCTCCAGTGCCAGTTTGGAACAACTCCAGGGCAATCCTGACTTGAGGGTTCCCTAAAAGAGACAACTGAGACCCTCGTTGCAACTGCATCTCAGCTCAACTTTTCCTTCTGCCCAATCCTGCTTTCACCCACTCCCTTCCACAGGCATTAAGCCCCCAAAGCACTCTTCAATACATGTCCTGCCCACTAACTGCTAATCTCCAACTCAGAGTTTGCTTGCCAGGAAGC
The DNA here is from genome assembly GCA_019455555.1 of Galemys pyrenaicus. NCBI lineage: Eukaryota > Metazoa > Chordata > Mammalia > Eulipotyphla > Talpidae > Galemys > Galemys pyrenaicus. The sequence goes on from JAGFMF010012281.1 coordinate 12,659,658, forward strand.
CTAACTACTTCACAGCTCTGAGCCACGTGTCCCCATCTGTCACACTGAGGCTACGTGTGGGTTAAGTGAGATAAGCCATAGGGACCATTTATCACACTGCCTGGCATAGAGACAAGGTCCTGTGGCTAGCTCGGTATCTCCTAATAATACAACTCCTTGTTTTGCAGATGATCTTAAAGGATGGAATATGGATCCATGGAGAAGCTATGAAGTGCATGATAGATGCTAGTACCCCCTAAATATTCTTCTCTCCTTCAATATTAGAATCCTGAATTTTAGCTGGGTCCATGATGACTTAGAACAAAAAACACATTAGCCACTTTCTCCAGAAAACAGATGTGTTCGAGTGTTTGGATTCTAACTAATGGAATGTATGTATAAGAAGGTGGCATAGGCAACTCCAACAAAGAGTCCTTAAAGACGGAAGTCTAGCATCTTCCTCCTGGCTGAAATGGGGATGTAATAGCTGGAGTTCTAGCAGCTATCTTGGGTCATAAGGCAACCAGACAACAGAGCAACAAGATGGAAGGAGCCTAAGTCACACATACCAGCCCGAAGTACCTCAGACCTTTACAGGAGAGAGAAATATCCTACTGTTTTCTTAAGTTCCCTGTTACTTATATCCAGATCTAGTCCTAACTAATAGGAGGGACTTCCAAGTGAGCAAGGAAACCAAGAGCGAAGATTCAGAGGTTCAAATATATCTGGAGCATCCACAGGGCCATATGGAGAGTAAGCAGTTAGTTATAATAGTACTGATAATACCTTCTGTTCTTATTGTGCTTTGCAGTTTACAAAGCACTCTCAAATTCATTACCACCTTTAAGCTTTGTAAGGTCAGAGACATTTATTATCTCGTTTTCTGCAGCTGAAGGAATGAAGGTTCAGAGAGATGAAATGACTTGTCCAGGTCATTGTCATCTTGTTCTATCTAACCGTGTGTGGAGCTTACTCATGCTCAAAAGTCATGCTGGCCAAACACTTTCCCTCCTCTTTCCCTGTCCCTTGTCCTGCCTACCTCAGCTCACACCACCCAGGGCCCCCCAGGCCCAGAGTTGCAGTGCCATCCTTGATTCCCCTCTCCTTGAGGCCCTACTCTCCTCACTTTAAGCCTCACCACCCAGGAGCTCCATGAGGGAGTTTCCCATCTCCCTCACCCTCAATCCCCAAAGGCATTGCCTTCTCATACTGCATGTTCAATACCAGTAAATACCACCTCGGCTTCCCCGAGAAAGAAATATGAGGCTATGCAGAATAAGAATTATATTTTCCCCATAGATTTAAAACTATGTTAGTGGGGACATATGGATAGTGGGGAGAAGGAAGGAGAGGGGTCGAGGAAGAGAAACTCAGCTGGAGGAGCTGGCCCGTTTGCCTATGGCTCTAGCTTGCCTCTGAGTTCTCATATCAAATCCTCCCACATCTGAGAGCACTCGTTGATATCTTTTAAAACAGCGTAAAAGAGTATTTTGTTAAGTGTAGAAGTGATGGGGCTACTTGGTGCTTTCTCAAACAACCACATGCTGTTCTTGTGCTCAACTCTTCTAGGCTGACAAGTAATCTTGCCTCCATTGAATGGTGGAGGGTTTCTCCTGAGTCCGTCTTACTCACAGAGCGGGATCATGCCTTCTCTTCATCCTCATCCTCTCAAACACACCACAACACATATACACATTCTCGCACTTGTGCACACTCAAGGTTGCACACATTCACTAGGCAATAAAAGGAGATTGGCTGATTTATTACTAAACATCACCATCAACACCAGTGGGCACTGTGAGATAACAGGATGATGAAAACTTGAATTTCTCATCCCAGTGTCCTTTTTCAAAGGTCAGGACACTGCCTAGAAAACTATAAGAGTACCCTACAGACTTCAGTCAGGTGGTGCCTCCCCAGTCCATCCCACTACCAACACACACACACACACACACACACACACACACAGACCTCCTGGATCTGGGCTGGCCACATTTATACATCTCAGGAAGCCATACAAAGATAATATGACTCTTAGTCTCCCTACCCCAAGCCTTTCTCTGAGGAAACACTATTAATTGGTTAGCATGACCTTGCTCTAGAACATTCCATTTAATTTCTCAAGTTTGCCCAAGAACTCCTATGTGGGAAATGTTGGAAAACTTGATCATAGACTCCAAGGCCTTTAGCATATGAGAGACAGAGGGAGTTGGGAGAGTAATCATGGTCTACATCTTCTGGAGGAAATCTAGAGGATCACCTGGATAGGGCTCTAACTCTCAGAGGGTGCTCTTGGTCAACTTGGGCTGTGGTAGCAAAATATTAGTGACTAGGGAGCTAAAACAACAGAAATTTACTTCTTGTAATTATAGAATTTGAAAGACCAAGATGAAGGTGCCAGCAGGAAAGGTTTCTTCATGAGGGGCCTCTTCTGGGATGCAGAAGATATTCTTATAAGGGCAGAGCATGGCAAAGAGGAAGTCAGCTCTCTGATGACTTATATAAGGGCACTAATCCCATTCATAAGAACCCCACACTCATGACCTCATCTAATCCTGATTATTTCTCACAGGCCTGATCTTCTAATACCATCACATTATGCAGGGCTTGGGTTTCAACATACAAATTTGAGGGGATACATTTAGTCCATAATTAGAGTGAAACAGCAGCTCCTGAGTCCTTGGATTCTCTGCCCAGGTACCTGGCCAGGGAAAACCCTAGATTTCATCCCCAGGCCAGCACACCTCCTAGACTATAAGGATTACAATCCTCAGAGGTCAACCAGTGTGAGATGCCCTCTCCAGTGTCCAAGGAAGCTGGTCCCATCTCATTCTTGATCACTTCCAGGGATGCAGGCTTCCACCCTGCCCAGCAGTTGCTAGGAAGTGATTCCTCCTCCTAGCCAGTCACAGCCGGCCTCCCTATTCCCAGGAACTTTCTCTTCTGAGAACACCAAACACAGGTGACTCGCCCTCCACACAGCAGCCCTCCAAGTTCTCTCCCTCAAACATAGTCTCAGAGTTGAACCTGATACCCTGTGTAAGAGCGCCCCAAGCTACATAAAAATTCAGAACTCTGAAGTAGTCAAAATACAGAGCTATTTCATTTCTGTGTCTCAGTTTCTACCTGGGTAAAATGGGGATAAACACAAAACCTAGCTCTTATGGTTGATATGAAGATTGCCTGAGATAATACACAGGAAACCCACAGCACAGTGCAGGGTATGCGTAACGGCCCAATAAATGTCAGCTGCCATTATCCTCTATGTGTGTTTTAGCGACATGCTTTTTAAAGGAATCATATTGAACATAATTTTTGGTAATGTGGGGTTTTTTCTTCATTCATTTAGAAAACATTGCCCTATATTATTCAATGTTCTTCAAAGCATTTTTAATGGCTGTCATACTTCATCTCAAGAGTTATGGTAATTTATTTAATCACTCTCAGAGGGATTACTTCTGTAAACTCTTTTTTTATAACCCAGGCTCCCAGGTCCGAGCCAGAAGGGCAGAGGGGTGGAGCTACTGACCCTCCCACTGGGCCCCCTGTATCCATTACCCTGGGCCTGCGTCAGCCTCCCTCGCTCCTCAGCTGGAATCAATCGCCCTCCCTTCCGCCAGTCCCTCCTGCCCCACAACATCAATCAACCAAGAAGCCACCGCTGGGTGCCCAGCCCAGTGCCAGAAACACAAGGGGCACCTGAGAGAAGAGGCATTTAACGGAGGTAAACTATTCAGTCAGAACCAGGATGGTGGCACACTGAAAGAAGGGGTGCTCAGAAAGGCAGAGAGGAGGGTTTGGTGGGAACTGGTAACCCTGGTGCACTGGGAACTGGGTAGCAGGGCACTCTGGAGGTGGGGGGCCAGCAAGAGTAAGATGCACCATGTCCAGCAGCTCCAGAGTCCAGAGTCCAGGAGGAGAAGGCAGAGGAGGGGGCTGCTTGGAGGATATGGTTTAGTGGGAGCACAGCTGTGAGCCCTGTGGGGTCACGGTCCTACAGGGGTCTGAGCTGGCAGAGCCCTCCTCTATTCCACAGCCAGCCTTGAGCTGCACTGGAGGGCCCCGCTCAGAACTAATGCCCCCGTGGCTAGGGGCAATCATTTCGAAATGAAGGTAATGATCCAATTAGTGGTTATCCATCAAGTTCAGTTATCTTTCCTTGGGCTGGGGAGCAGAGAAGCTGAGTAAACATGTGCCTTAGACTGTGACATAAAACCAGACCCCCTCATGCTGGAAATGAGTTCAAGATGTGGGCTGAGTTGCCTCTTGGGGCCTTCAGGTTAGAGCCTCTGTGGCCCGAAGAATCACAGGAACCACCAAGCATACAAGGAACAGGGTGTCTAAGACTGAAGCTCCGACCCAGGCCCTGTACCCCACTATGAGGATGGAGAGAGGTCCCTATAGGTCTGGAGAAAAGCTTCACAGCCACAGGCAGTATCTGACCTGGGTCCTAGGCATGGACTTCAGTTCAGCTTAGCCTGGCAACCCGGACCCCAGCTCTGAGCTTCCTGAAACATTAGCCATCCACCCCAGCTCACCCCAACTTTCCACATATGCTGTCTTTGCCACACATTTCCATCTGGTGTGTTCTGCCTGAGTCTCCCTATTGAGACTCGGTTCCCTGAAAACACGGTTTTCCATGTCTTTTCATACAAGGACCGAATTTCCAGCTGGAAGGCATACAAGGGAATCATCTATTCCTAGGATCTCATGTTAAAGTAAAGAAATTGAGACCCAGGAATGTGAGTCTACACTGACTGTGCATTCTCCCTTTCACCAGATATCCTCTCAAGGCTCTTTTTTGGAGACATAAGCCTGTTTAACCTTATATTCCCCAGAGAAGGGTATCAGCCATCATTTCAAAGCACCATTTGGAAATTGGCAAGCCATTCATGAGCCTTTCCCTCACTCTGCCCCCTCTTCCAAGCCCTTCAAATTCTGTTAACATCAGGTCTGGAATTGGCCTCCAGATGATCCAGTCTCCCACCACCAAAAGTTGCTCAGGCAACCAGAAGAAGACATTGTAAATGGTCCAGCTCAGTCATTTCTGCCTGAGAATCTCACAGTCATGTGTCCTCCATCCTAGGATTCATAGTGGCCTCAGGAAATTATTTTACAGAACACAATCCATACCTTTCGCTGACTTGGTTCAGCTGGGCCTGGTCACCCCAACTTACCCTTGCTCCTTTTAGTAACTGGAATTTACAGGACCATTAGTGACCACACTCTCCCTGATTTGGAGATCAGAGAATGACATTTCTAAAATGGACACAGCCAGTCCCTCTGTACTCTGTTCTCTACAATGAACCACGGAGCAAAAACGTCCTTCTTCCTAGTTTGGAAACTGCCCATCCAAACATTGCCCATTCACAAGCTCCTCCAAGGAAATAGCACACAGCCCAGTGATGACAGCTACCTCTTCGGTAGCAGGATTGCAAGGATTAAGGCACAGGGCTCCCTTGTCTGCAGCAGAGTCCTTGGAGATTCATTGCTTCATCCTCTTGGCCCAGGTGTGTGCTCATAGACCATAGGTCTTTGCTCTGGAATGCACAGGCAGGTCTGCTTCAAATGGTCACTTTCCCCTGAGCACACATCTTATATTGACCACATTAGGTACAGATCATTTGCATATTAACTGAAATGTTTTAAAATAATTATCCAATTTCCTTTTCCTGAGGCTTCTTTTAATCCCCCCCTCAATTTCTACTTATGAGGGTATAAGAGCTTGCTGAGATTTATTTCTCTGCATGTGGTTGCCCAATTGTGACAGCACCATTTTTGGAAAAGTATCTTTGCCCTACTGGGTAAATTTTACTCCTTTCTCAGAGAGAACAGTTGGCTATATTTATGGGGGTTTATTTCTGGGCTCTTTATTCTCTTCCATTGATCTGTTTGTCTGTTCTTTTGCCAATACCACACTGTCTTGATTACTGTAACTTTATAGTGAGTCTTGAAGTTGGGTATTCAGTCCTCCGCTGTTCTTATGTTGGCAAATCTGGTCTTTCACTTCCTCATATAAGTTTTATAACCTGTCAATTTTCACAAAATAACAGTCTGGGATTTTGATGGGGAAAACATCAACTCTATAGATGAAGCTGGGAAGAAATGATATCTTGATTATATTGAGTCTTCCAATCCATGAACATGGACTATCTCTCCATTTATTTCATAGTTATCTTTCATCAACGTTTGACTTCTTTGATGTCTCATCAATTTTATAGTTTTTGTCACATAGATCTTATATTTATTCTGTTAAATTTATACCTAAATATTTCATTTTGAAGGGATACTAGCAGGGACCTTTTGTGTCTACTCCCTTCTATTGCTATGAAAATCCTAGCTTTCAAACATAAATACCAGCTCTGTCACTTATATGCAGCTGTCACCCTAAACAAGTGATTTAATTTCTATGAGCCTCAGTTTCCAAATCTGTAAGGTGGGATAAATAACAAGTATCTTAAAGTACTGGTGTTAGCGCTGGTGAGCTCAAGTGCAATGCCTTTGACTGGTAAGATCAATGACTCGATGCCAGTTTGGGAGCAGGCCCTCTGCTACATGACAGTGATCGTGTGTTACAGCTTTCACAGTATTTAAAGTGCCACTTCTTCCATGATGTTTCTTCAACCAAAAATCATTTCACCCATTGCATTTTGTATTTTTTATAGACTTTTGCTCATGGTAACAGTCATTGAGAGAGTAAAAGGAATAGAAAAGATGGGAAAATTTTAAAAAGATGTCATAGTTAACAGTAGTCTGATGATAGAATGAGTTAACCTGCAAGGCAAGAGAGTTTCATTCCACATGGTGACATGATTTGGAAAGAGATTGTTTGGAGCACAAGAGAATAGTGCCGTGATCAATTAATGGTATCTGCTGTTGGCAGCGAATACTATGTAAGTATTTGCAAGTCATGGAATAAGCTACAGATATGAAGGATGTTATTAACTGGATGTGACTGCCCAAGACATTTGGTCAAAATTCATTTCATAGATGAGGAGATTACAGAGTGTTTGAAGATGTACAGTTGCATAAAATTTCTTTTTTTCTTTCTTTCATCATTGACTATTTCTTTAAACATGTAGAGCTACAGCGCACTGGAATTAAGAGATAGTAAATTATATAGTTCTGAACTACAGTTGCTTCCTGTGCCTACCTGTTTCTTCTTCAAATGAGATCCTTGGACATTCTAGAAAACTGGACAAGAAGAAACATATTACTCCATAACGCAATGAATGTTTACAATATGCTTGAGAAACTTCGTGTATAAAACCTTCAAATGAACAAAGCATGCATATTAATCCTTCTACACAAGAAGGATGAGAAGGATAGTAAACCCCCCAGTCCACAAGAATCTGAAACTTGCCACCCCATATCCTGGAGGAGTCTAATGTCTGAGAACTTCAACAAGAGAGGATTCAGTCAGTAGCCATGAACACTGTTGGGCAAAGGATGAGCGATACAGTTTACCTTGAGGTTTGGGTCCCTTATGTGTTCAAGAGCTTCCAGAGGAGAGATTGTATTATAAGTGAGATGATCCATAGGCTAAAGTTGCCATAATATGCAACTCTTGGAGACTAGCAGACACCTCAGCTACATTGCCATTCGGTCATCTCTACAACCTTATGAGATAGAAAATATTATTTCTACTTTACCTATAAGAACCAAAGCTTTATTAGGTCAATTCCCAGGCCAATGCAGAGAAAGGTAGAGCCATAGCCTTACTTGCTCCAAATCCTTCTGGACTTCTGACTTCTGACTCCAAATCCTTACATTGTACCACACTGTTTGGTAATGTAGGATGCTCTAGACATGGCGTGGGGTAGTTTGAACAAAGTCCTGCTTCAACTCCAAGCATGGAGTAGTGATGCTCTTGAACTCTGACCCTCTTCAATCCTGGTGGAGGTTTGTCCTCACATGGCTTAGGCCTGATCACTGCAAAGAATAACCCTTCTCTGATTGTATCTGGTTATCACACTGAAGAGTTCCCTGCTTCCTGAAGGAGATGCCCCCCAAGTAAGATGAAAAACGAAAAGTCCCATTTTTTGGGTTGGCCTTTCATGGCCCTACGCAGCTGGCTGTCCATGAAGATGGAGTATTCTGGTCCTCTAGCCAACCAGCTCTCACTTGCTGAGTTTCTGTTGGTGTGTAGCCATATTAAATGTGAGGTGGGATCCAACCATATTAAATTGCTTCAAACAGCCTATAAAATAAAGACAATCACAATACCATAGGAATAGCATATTCCTAACCATAAATAAATTAGGGTTCTAATTCCATCAAGGCAAACAGATGACATCACACACTGTGAGAATTGAGCTCACAGAACCACAAATCTGAGATGGAATTACCATCTTAACTTATTTTCACTTCTGGGGTCTAGGCTGCTGTGACAGATGATTTCTGAAGAGTCTGGTCCCTCCAGATTATGACCTCATATTCCACGCTTCTCCTCCTCCTCCTTACATTTTTCACCTCCCAACCCTCCCAGCTCCCCCACCCACCCACCCTTTCCTTTCTAATTTCTCTCTCTCATCCTTAGCATTCATTTCCTTCATTGTATTTTATTCTCTTAGTAATGAATGGAAGGAAGGAAGCACCTAGCAAACGGAGAAGAGATAGCAAATTCCAGATGCCGAGGAGAAGCTTCTGCTTAGTGGGGGAGGCACAGGAAGAATGAGTCTCTCCTATAGCCATGATTTGCTGCACTGCCCCAGGGCCATTTATCCACAACCTCTCTGGGGACATATAGCCTTTCCTTGCTTAAAATTTCAATTTAATTAAATCCACTAGGTGTGTTCTTGGATGTCAACCACGTCCTAGGCAGCGTGGGGCAGACAGAACCATATGGAATGAAGGAATTTTAGAGGCAGGCAGGCTTTCAGCGGTCTCTGAGTTAGTTCACCTCCTCATTTTACAAATGAGGGACCCAAGTCCCAGAGAAATAAAGTGATTTTTCCAAGATCATGTGGCTAATTAATGGCAGAGCCAAGTCTAGACTGAAGAAAAATTGGGAAACCTTAGCAACATCTGCTAGGGCCTTCCAGCAGAGTCAGAGGAATAAGACATCTTCAAGAGTTAGCTAATAACATGACAGAGAATATAATCAGAGCCAAACTGAGGGTTACAAAAACTTAATTCAGGAAAAGAAGGAAACAAAACTGGCTAGCAGGTTTGGGGCATATTTCACAGGGGAAGTAACAGTTGAGTTGGATACTGAAGGGTAAAGGGATCTCAACTGGCATAGATAGAAGATAGGGCATGACAGGCAGAGAGACGGCTCGGGCATAGGCCTGAGGGCGGGAGGAAGCTCTGTCTGGACACAGAAAGTCAGTGGGCCCCCAGTGGGAAAGATCGGTCAGTTTCTACGTATCAATACCTGATGGAGCCAGAGGACCCTGAACTTAATGAGGTGAGCTGAGGGTACTGGAGATTCTTGAACAAGAGGCGATGAACGAAAACTTGCTTAGAGCTTGACTGTGCAAAATGCCATCTGGATCCCACCAGCATCAGCTTTCCCCTCCTGGGGCCTGTTTGGAAAAGCCCAATCTCAGTCCCACCCCAGACCTACTGAATCAGAACTGCATTTGAACTTGATCCCCACGTGACTCTCAGGCCATTCCCTCCGAGAAGCCCTGCTTTTAAGAAATCCAGCATTGTGTGAATGCTGCTTTTCAGTCATTCCTGAGTTGTTTTTTGGTGCCGCTGGTTTTGGTTTGGTTCTTTTCCTGAACAGGGACCGCTTAGCAAACTTTATTACACTCAGAAATTCTTGCAAAGTGAGACAAGCTAATCAACAAACTATTTTCAGACAGAATGAAGTGTTCATGAACATTAACTTTAATAATTCATAAAAACGACAGTATTAGATTTTGTCAACATATTTATCTATTTCTGTTTTACAGTTCTCATGTTTGTATTTCAGAGCTCGTGAACTTTTTCCCAATCATCAGGCATTTTCTTAGCTCTTGAAAGCTCTTGGGCTTTCATGCCTCACAGATGAAACAGGCCATGATAGGTCCTTCAGGAGCAGGCACCCCACACGACCCAAAGCAGCTTCCTGGGTCGTGCTAAGAACTAAGCAGGGAAGACTCAAAGAATCTCTGTCCCACCCAAGACCTCTGCCCCATGCCACCAGACTTCAAGGGGCTCACATTTTCACTCACTAAAGGATGGGGGCTCTTTCCCTTCTCCAGACACCACCTAACCCAGATGACGATGCTCCCTAGGACATAGTAATGAGCAGAGCCAATTAACTGAATTTTCCACTAGTCCACAGGATGGGAACTTGGAGTTGGAGTTAAATTGACTTAAAGAAAATATATAAGTGGTGTGTGTGTGTGTGTGTGTGGCTAAATTTGTAGACCAAGATGAATACTTGCTATGTTTTCTTTATTAAAAAAATCTCCTCACCAGAGCTCCTCCAAAGGGAGTAGAGTGTGTGTGTGTGTGGACTTGAATAAACCACAAATGAAAGTCAGAGGCAGGGGAGTTTCTCAACTCTTCAACTTTAGACTGACATTGACATGGAGCAAGTGCTCCCCCTTCTACCACCAAACCACAAAATATGCGTCAAGTCTAGGTCATAGCTTCCTCTCCCAAAGGCCATCTTGAAGTGCTTGGGGTATGTTTTCATAGGCAGAAATTCCACCTGGGTCCCCTCTGCAGCAGCTGGCACTGCTCTGTTCTTCTGGGGACTCTGTGCCACTGCCCTGTCCCCACCCCTCCCCCACTTGCACTCAGGTCATCCATGCTGGGACCTGTCTGTGAGTGGACTTCTCAGATGGGTCCCTGTGACTTTCGCACCACCTGGTGACTTCCACAGTGAGGAAATCTCATGCATAGACGTGAGAACCTTACTGGGAGCCTCTGGCCTTAATTTTATATATTTTTTAAAGATTTATTTATTTATGCATACAAGAGCTGGGGTATAGGCCAGAGAGGTGTGGGGGGGCGGGTGAGAGGATTCACCAGAGGCAGTGGGGAACAGAACAAGCAGATCGACTGAAACACACTGCTGAGAGGAGCAAGACAGGAAAGGTCTGCTGCACCATGTGGGTCACCTCCCCGACCGTAGGCAGAGATCGAACTCATGCGGCAGTGCCTGCGTTTTGCTTAATAGTGTGTTGTTTAATCCATTGTACCACCAGAGAGGCCAAATTTTATCATCTTTAATTGAGATTTCATTCACATACTCTAAAATCCACCCTTTGAAAGTACACTATTCTAAGGTTTCTAGTATAGTTACAATATTGTACAACTATCACCACTATCTAATTGCACATTTTCATCACCCCCAAAAGAAACCCCATACCCATTAGCAGTAACTCCCCAACACTCCCTCCCCCAGGCCCCAGCAATCACGGATCTGCTTTCTCTCTCTATGGATTTGCCTGTTCTCGACATGTCATCTGAATGGAATTATCCAACATGTGTCCCTTATGTCTGGCTTCTCCTCTCTTTTATCTGGCCACAAGCAGACTTGTCTCAGTAATTTCTTATGAAGGCCTAGAAATTGCTAGTCTGAGAAAAATGGTAATAGTCCTGGAGAAAATTCCCCTGAGAAAAGTCAGTGACTGTTCTCTTCTCAAGTGTTCCTCAAGGTGGCTGCTGCAGGTCCCAATTGCTGCTGGGTCTGAAGGCAAGTGAACACATTTCAGTTGAGAGCAAGGACTGGCCACTGCCAGAGATTAACTCTGCTCAAATATGACCCACTTGGTCATGACCTTTTCCTAGAAAGTATTTCAATGGCCCTTCACAGTATACACAATGCCTCCTCAGTTGAGCAAACTATGCGGAAAAGGGGTACAAAACTTGCCCTAGATCACACAGGTGGGATGTTGTAAAGACAGGACTTCTGTTCCAGTGCTTTCCCTAACAGCTGCTTCCATGTTACTTAATGAGGCTGACAGCCCTTGTGGGAGATGATTTCCTCCACCTCAGACTTCTTCTTCTGAGAGACCATCCTGAAGAAAACAGGACAACTATAGGCTGAGAGAACACTCTTCCTTTTCTTTCTCCCTCCACCGCCCTTCACTGAGCTTCTCTTTTTCCACACCCTACAGTTACTTGAGTGGTCCACAAACATTGCCAGTGGCTCTGCTAGCGCTGAGGTCAACGGCTTTATTTTCTGACGTTTGGACTTTGATCCTGAGAACTTATTGAAGTACTTGTGCCTCTGATTCTTCTTTTTACAAGTTAGGATGATATTAGTAGGATAACCTTCTAAGGATGTTGAGACTTATAAATACATGCAAAGAGCTAGTACCTGACACATATCAATAGTAAGCATTTGATAAATGATGGACTTTGGAGGGTATTACTGTATATATGTATATTTAGGCTGTTGAGTAAAAAAAAACTTTAGCATAGTGCAAACTATGCCTTGCATAAAACAGATATTCATAAGTTGGAGGAAGGCGGATAAAGGAATAACACAAAGAAAAGAAACAGGGTGGAGGGATCTTCAAGCAGTTTCTAAATACAGAACAAAGATTGATCTGAAACTATTCTTTTCTTTTAAAATATATTTATATATACACACCAAGAGAAAATTCGAGCAGTGCAAAAAGGATAACTCCATTGGCAATTTATGAAATTCATATGTAATTACAAAGATAAAGACTTGGATGCATCCTCTTTGTTGGCCAAGCCCACACTATGTTGGGGAATCAATACTCAATCTTTTTAAATTCATTTGCACATCTAAACCTGCAGTTATTCTTGATTACATCAATTGCTATTTTATTAGATTCTCATTTTAGCATGCTGAGTGCCAGGAATATTTCATCCTCTGATTTGGCCAGGTATCAAGTTCTCTGTTGGGTCTATCTTCTTTTTCTCTCCTTGTGCTCTTCCCAGTGAAAATCGATGTTCTCACTGTAAAATTCACAGCATTTCCTCAGGTAAATATGAAGACTGCTTTGTTGACTTCCTTCCAACTTCTCCGTCTCATCACATCACGTCATCACATATCTCAGGTCAGGGAAGGCTCCCAGTGCCTGATGAGCCTGTGGGGAAAAGTGGTGATGTTTTGAGAGGACAGAGATTTCAGATAACTGGTTCTTTTCTTGACCGTACTACATTTACTTGAGTTCCTGGAGATCTCACTGGGTGATAGCCCTAGACTAGACTGGTCAGTCCCAGCCTCAGAAACCTGCCACACTGTCAATGCTGTCTTGACACCTCTGTTATGGGTGGTGTTAAATTGCCATATTTTGGCACAGCAGACCTCTCCTGCCTTGCCTGCTGCTCCCCTCAGCAGTGTATTTCAGTTGATCTGCCTGTTCTGCTCCCCATTCTGTCTCTAGTGAACCCTCTCACCCCCGTGCCTCTGGCCTACACCCCAGATCTTATATGCATAAATAAATTAATCTTTTTTAAAACAATAAATAAAAATCAATTGCCATGTTTGGGCCTTAATGCTTCATCTTCCCATAGCTCTAAACCCTGAAGAGCACTTAGACCAGGAGTAAACACCTGGGTCAAGGGCAGCCAATTTAAAATAGGGATTGTGCCCATCAGATTCTCTTTCTAAGAGTTTGAACCAAGAAATGCCAAGTGAAGGATGTAAGTAGCAATAAAACTAGAACAGAAAGTTTGTGATGTAAGAAGAAACCAGAGAAATCATGATAATTTAATGTAAGCCAGAGTCACATTATAAGAAGCAGAAGCCAGATGCAAAGAGTTCCGAGGAGGAGGATGGGGAAGGAATGCCAAGCCATGAGACCCAGTGACTGAGGTCTCATGCAAGAGGTCCAGGCCAGCACCTTCAGTTCAGACCACATTCTGGGCCAGACCAGGAGCATCCCTAAGACAAAACTGCTTTTCCCCAGAGGTAACCTAGTACGTTTCTGGTTTTTACCACCGGCAGGACATAAATGGCACCTTTCCATCCCCCTGGGCTCCCCTGACATTGGGGGCAGGTCTCCTGGGGCCCCGCAGACTATCAGTTGTGACAGGTACCAGATCAACTCGCCACACTCTGCACTTGGCATCTGGAACCCAAGTTAATCCAACAAGTGTGGAATCCAAGCCTGAGGTCTGTACGGTATCTGTAAAGGTGAAGGTGCATAGGAAAGCCACTGATGTCAAAGAACTTATGATCTAAATGGGAAGGACAGTGTGAGAAAGCAGAGAAGTAAGCCTTTCCAAAGCAAAACCAGTATGTGTGACAGTGAAAAATAATGCTTTGGAATTTCAGGGAAATTGTGTTCACGTGAAGATGTGGAGGCTCAGGAAAGGCTACTGAACTGTGGGTGCAAAGGAAAGATGTAAGAAATATGCAGAAGGGCCTCCCTGGTGGCTCAGAGGTTAAAATCTCAGAGCTATCAAGCTATCACCAGCTGCTGCAGCACGAGTTCGATCCCAGCCGGCCAGGGAGGTGACCCACATGATACAGCAGACCTCTCCTGCCTCACCTGCTGCTCCCCTCAGCAGTGTATCTCAGGCAGTCTGCATGTTCTGCTCCCCACTCTGTTTCTGCTGAATCCTCTCACTCCCACACACACCCCAGTTCTTATATAAACAAATAAATAAATCTTTTTTTGAAAAAAAGAAAATTGCAGGGGACTGGCAGAGTTTGGCTGCTAACTGGCTGTGAGGAAGTTGAAGGATGATGGTAAGGCTTCAAGTGACATTGTCAACAGAGGCGATGCTGGTGACAGGGCCCAGGACGTGCTGCCCCATGTGAAACTTCAGCCTGTTGAATAGCCTAAACCTGAGGGGTTTAAGACAATGACATCTGCTCCCCACATTACCTTTCTTCCTTGCAACAGACCTTAAAAGGCCCACGTGATTGGTGCCCTCCCTGTACCAGGAGGAAGGAAGACATTTTTATCACCAGAGAGAGGGAATTCGAGGCCAAGAGATCTGTATAAACAAAACTTGTTAATTAGCTCTCACCTTATACTAGTTAGTTCTTCACCATTTACACCTCCTAGCCCAACCCATCTGATCAATTGTACACAAACTTACTGATTCTTAATCTAAAAGGTGTGAGTCTCTAGACATCGTCACTTCTTTGGGTCTTCATGCTCTCGAGCCGGCATCCACATACATGTAAAATTAACACAATGTGTATGCTTTTCTCCTGTTAGTCTGTCTTTGGCAGTTTAATTTTAGATGCTAGGAGGTAGAGGAAAATTCTTTCTTTCTCTACCCAGGGAAGGGGGAAGTCACCCACAAGCTATTTTTGGTGTGCTGAATTTGCAGTGCAGGCCTGCAGAGAAAGGTCCAGCAAGAGACAGGCACCAAGTACCTGTGCTTAGGAGAGCAATTTAGGAGCCCGGATGCTGGGGCCATGTGCAGAGAACTGAAGGCGAGCAAGAAAATAGGGATATTGTGGGACTGAAGAGCGCTACCTAGGAGAAGGGAGGAGCCTTAGAGCTGGCAGGAAGGGGGAGAATATGGGAAGGAACAGAAGGGTAAACAGAATTGGCAATGGCATGAGAAAGGCTTGGCAGATGGAGTTGGAAAGAGCTAGGAAGGGGGAAGAAGGGAAATGCAAGGAGGCCTGTGTGCAGAGGAGAATGCATGACTGAGCCACAGGAGGCAGAATAGTTTTACTTGAAAATGATTGTGTATTTTCTGATTTTAGAAATGAAATATATTTCTGGTGTTTAAAGAAAATTGTTCAAATAGGCAAGAATATATCAAGTAAAACATGCAAATGTGCCATTAATCCTCCCTTCCTAAAGATAAACCCAACACATCTTTTTCCAGAATGACCTATACATGCAAAAACACAATTTTCTCTCTTTTAAGGAAAAAAAGAAGAAAATATACATGCTTGACTTCTTAATTGAGTATAGTGTGGACCTTTTCCCCGAGAGGCATGTATGGACCCACTTCATCTATTTTTAATAATCATACAGTGTTCCCCTACATGGAGTACCAGGTTGCTGTAGTTAATTTAACTAATTCCCAATTGATGGACAGTTAGGGAATTTCCAACTTTCTTGCAATTGTAAATATGCCGAGTACATCAGTTGCTTCTACAACTGTGTGAGTATTCCCACAGGATAAATTCCTATATGTGCAATTTCTGGTTGATAAAATGTATGAACATTCCAATGTTTATAGCCAATGCCGAATTGCTCTCCCAAAATATTGCACCATAGACTTCCACCCCCAGCATGGAATCTCTCTTCCTCATCTTCACCAACCTGCATATTAGCAGCATTTGCCATCTTTCCTACTCTGCTGGAACAAATTTAAAACTTCCATAGTTTTCATTTGCCTTTTTTAATATTGGAGAGACTGAGGGCCTTTTCATAGGATTTGAGTACCTAAAATTTATCTTCTATTAAATTCTACTGTGAATTTGTGTAAAAATTCTTTTCCCATTTGTCTAATGGGTTGGTGAATATTTTTTCCATTCATAAGAAGATAAAATTATTAAATAAAAGTCTACAGGGGCTGTGCTAGGAGATGTTACTGTTCAGTGATGCAGACAGCCACGCCACCTCCACCAGCTAAATGTTTGGCCCCTGGAGGTGACAGAAGAGCTAATGCAACAGAAACAAGGTTAGCATTGTCTTAAAGACTGATCTGGGGGCCCTCCCCTGGTGGCACAGTGGGTTAAGCAATGCACTATGAAGCAAAATGCAACCACTGCAGCATGAGTTTGAGCCCTGCTGCCGGCCAGGGAAAGGACCCACATGGTGCAGGAGACCTCTCCTGCCTTGCCTGCTGCTCCCCTCAGCAGTGTATTTCAGTCAATCTGCCTGTTCTTCTCCCCGCTCTATCTCTGGTGGATCCTCTCACCCCCAGCACTTCTGGCCTATACCCCAGTTCTTAATATGAATTAAAAAAATAAATAAATCTGGGGCCTCCCTGGTGGTGCAGTGGGTTGAGCACCACTCTGTGAAGCATCTGCAGCACAGCTGTGCAAGAGTTCGATCCCCGACCAGGGAGGAGACCCACATGGCACAGCAGACCTCTCCTGCCTCGCCTGCTGCTCCCCTCAGCAGTGTATTTCAGTAGATCTGCCTGTTCTGCTCCCCACTCAGTCTCTCATGAATCCTCTCACCTCCTGCAACTCTGGCCTGTACCCCAGCTATGATATACATAAATAAATAAAATCTTTTTAAAAAACCAACAAACTAGTTTTAAAAAATAAATAAATCTTTTTTAAAAATTTTAAAAAAAACACTGATCTGGAACACCAGAGAAGTCAATAATAAGAACGTTTTGCAACACTATCTCAGCTTCCAGGGAGGAGTTGTTCAATGAGGAAAATAGCTGTGACACAGAAGCAGGTTGGCTGATGACACAAGAGCAGGACAGGTGCTGCCTGGACGCCCCTCCCCAGGGAGTGACGCGCACACTGTGTTTGGAGGACAGGTCTTAACCAGCAGGGTACGGTTGCCATTGTGTATGTCCATGACATTTGTAAGTGCTATTGCAATATCGATTTCTATCAGTGTGTGTCAATTAGTTTCATAACTGTGTATTCACTTATTCCATTGTGTGTTTGGGTCTTCTCTACTAATCCTTTGCTATCCTTACAAAGTCCCGAAGGATCCTTATATTTACTGAGGGATGATACCTGAGTGAGGGGAATATATAGGTGTGAATGAAGAGGATTAGGGAAGAGGGGGTGTGGCAGGAATAGAAATGACCAACCAACTATGCAGTCACCATGCTAATCCCCAGAGTGGACAGAAAAGTCATCTCGGAAGATTCCAGAACCTCACCTATTCCCAAGTGAGTACAACACCATTTATTTATCCATGGTGCCTAGGACCAAATATATATTCAATAAATATTTGTTAACTAAGCTGAAATTTGATGGGGTAGGGTCCCAAAGGAGTTAAAGGAGTAATCATTTTTTAAGTAAAATCAAGCACACACAGGTTCATTTTCATTTTGTTCTTAAAGAGCATTTCTCCTCAGGGGACTTTATTTTCTCCTACGGATTTCAATTCTTCCTCACCCAATGCACACTCACTTCTCCCCCTCCCCCGGGTGGTATGAGACCAAGGTATACCCTACCGCTACTCAGCCTTGCTGTGGCAAACCGTTCCATCCTTCTGAAGTGCCAGCTGGTTGCAGGGCTCTCTCTGGTAACTGATTAGTCCACAAGCACAAGCATTGCTTTCTCCAATGCAAATGACTGAAAACATGCCTTTCCCAACAAGGAAAATATGTAAGATTTAGTTCCCAAGTTATGTTTCATGTTTACAACGGTCTTCTCATCATCGTTAGTTGGATTAAATTTAGTGATTACAAAGATTTTTGTTTTTATCAATAATACCCTTGATCTTGAAAAACAAGAGCAATTTAAACAGACCCAGATGCTCTAAACTCCACCACATGTTTGTTGTAGTTTTTAAAATCGCATTGTGTTTGAGGCTGTCATTTAAATCTATTAAATATGAACGTGATTCCTATGGTCACGTTTCCCTGGCTTCTCACACGAAACCTTTGCTGTTTTTAGTTATTCGATTGCAGAACCTTCGAAGAAAAATGTTTTATGTTAATTGCTAGGCTCTCCCCAACATTCTTGTGAAATAGGTGGATCCTCTTACCAAAGGCCGTGCAGAAGCCAGCACACAGCCCAGGGGAAAATGCTCCTGGCCCTGCAGGTCACTGGATTTTAAGCCACTACTCTCTTTTTATCCCCTTTCTGAAAAAGGAGTTTTCCCCCCTGAAAATGAATCATCGGTTTCATTCTCATCGCTATGTTTGTCAGCGACTCTTTCTGTCAATGTAATTCAACCAAGGCTCACTGAGTGTCTACGGGCTTCCTATAAACATTTCCTGTGTCTGTAAATAGGAGTAACTTCAGCCCTTTGGGTCACAGTAAATTCTAGGGGCAGGAGGAGTGAGGAGTGGGGAGGAAGACATGAAACTATAGCATGGCAGCTGTGTGTACGAAATAAACAGAAGTGGCGTGGCATCGGGAGACATGAATCCTAAATTGAATATTAGTCAATGACCTTGGCATTTCATTGAACTGGATGTGAATGTTCATTTTCTCACCTGTGAAATAAGGAATGTGCATTAAAGTCTTTGTGAGAAAACTTCCCTCCAGGCATATCAGTCTGAAATAAGGCATAACAGAGCAACATGCTCCCTCCACAGTGGACTGGCCCATGGCTGACCCTGTTTGTGCCACAGAGGCATTCTCTGGGAATTGGGGTTCCTCCTGGGTCCCTCAGTTCTTGCAGATGAAGGGAGAACCTGAGTAACATGGCTAGAACCAGGATGTTCTAGTTCAGCTCAGATTGGCCTCCAATCAACAGAGCAAACCAGCCAACATGACCCCTCTTTGTGATGTGAAGCCTGGGTCATCTTGAATGGACACCAAGGCTAAGACCTTGCTCTAGAACTTAATCTGCTGCACAGGGTCACATATCTTCCACTGAGTGTCAAAAGGCCACTTAAAGATCCGGGTAATCCCCTTTGCCATCTATTCTCATCTCTGTGCTGCACCTAGGAGGGGAGTAGGAGCATAGTAATAAGGGGAGTGGGAGCTCAGAATTCCAAGCAGCCTGCTTCTAACTCCTTAAATGCAAATAGTAATAATAACAGCTACTAAACGGGTTTACTTTTCAGAGCATAACGTACGCCAGATGTAGAGTATTCTATAAAGTCTTCACCATAAATATATGCATGTAGTCTTGCTTTCCTCATTTTGATAAACAGCCTGAGACTCCGAGAAAGTGATTACTCACACCCACATGGCTGGAGACTGGGAAAGGCAAGAGGGAAATGTGGACTTGGCCCATCCCCATGCCCCCAGGCTGCAGTCGCCTGGCATTCGTTAGGTTTCTTGTGGTCAGTGGTACCAAACACCAACAGTGACTGGCTAAACAAATAAGTCAATAAATAAATAAGAGGGTAAGGAGGAGATTTAGTATTTAATGGAAGATTTCTAGAAAGGCTCTCAGAACCCAGAGGAGAGTTGCTTTCACAGGCAGGATGGAAGCACTTGGTGCCAACTCTCATCTTCGATGGCACAAAGCTACCAAACTGGAAAGAAAAGGTCTAGCCCAGCCTGACCAGGTACAGGTGCTGGACCAATTAGCTTTGGCCAGCAGGTCAAGGGCAGCAGAAACACGAGTGCGCCCACAGGGCAGGGTGGCACGGCACCATCTTCCTGGAGAAGGAGCTGGGTCCTTCCTGGAGAAGTGAGCTGGGAAGCTGTTTCTCTGCTGGGTCCTTGTGAGCTGGGAAGCTGTTTCTCTGCTTCTAGAAGATCAGTGACAGAAGATGTCATAAGGGGGGCAAGAGGCAGGCATGTCTACTCTCCCTTATAACAATTTGGGAGACACGGGAAAATCTTCCCTGACTCCTGGCTGGAATCGGACACCCACGAGCTGGACTTGTCTGACCCTGTCCTCTCATATTGCACCTGCCTCCAGCTCTTCCCTCGCCCTCACAAGGCTACTCTGTAGGCGCCTTTGCTCAACTGGTTCCTCACATCTAACTTACTTCTCCACCTCCTCCGGCAACTCAGACCTTCACCCAGATTCCCTAAGTAGCACCATCCTTTGAGGTATGTCCCATTCGCCCAAGAAACTTTATTGGCCCATTGCCCTCCCCCTCTTCCTCCTATGCACACCCAGAGCTCTCAGTGTGCCTCCCCTGCACCATTTCTGCCCTTTCTAGACCGACTGTTTCTCTGTCTTCTGCCACCTGCAATAGACTCTTTAAGTGCCTTATTTTCTCATTCCTTGTATTTTCCCTCAATAACCCAGTATTCAACTGAATGTAATAAAAATAGCCATAAAATTAGTAATTCTCCTTATGTAGCCTATTCAAAAGGCTTTCTTATGTCTTATTTCTCTTGATCCTCACAATTCTGCAAATTAGGAAATGAAGCTAATACCCTCTGGGCTCTGCCTTGCAAGTGAGATCTGGGACCTCAGCTGGAGGCAGGACCATCTGGTGGCTGGTGCTGGCTGGGCTGAGGCTCAGCTGGGGCTGTGGGCCAGAGCACCCCCTCTCTCTGGAAGGCCAGGACTCCTCCAGGCATGGCAGCCTCGGGGCAGTGAGATTCTTAGATGGGGTTTGGGGTTCCAGAGGCGAGTGTCCCAGAAGAATTAGGCCAGCTCCTTGTGGCCTTCTCTATCTAGACTCTGAAGTCTTACAGAGCCACTTGCTACTGCTCCATCAGTGATGGGTGAGTCACTAAGATTGGCCCGAATCAAGGTTAAGACATAGACCCCCACCTCTCAATGGCAGGATCATCAAAGAACAGGTCCACATTTTAAAACTGCCCACGTTAGACGGATAGACAAATGGAAGCTTAGCGAGGGTGAGTGACATGCCTGAGAGTGGACCACAGCACAGTCAAAGTGCAGGCTGCGAGCCCCCTCTGGCACCTGCAGGGTGATAGGTAAGTGGATCATCGCTGGGTGGGTGGCAGCAGGGCCAGGAAGGATGTGTCTGGTCGGATCTTTTGGATCCTTCCCCAGCTGTCTTCTCTATTTCCTGGGACGCATCTGAACATTTGA
The DNA here is from genome assembly GCA_019455555.1 of Galemys pyrenaicus. Classification (NCBI taxonomy): domain Eukaryota; kingdom Metazoa; phylum Chordata; class Mammalia; order Eulipotyphla; family Talpidae; genus Galemys; species Galemys pyrenaicus. The sequence continues at coordinate 12,681,101 of JAGFMF010012281.1, forward strand.
GACGCTAGCTAGAGGCGGTCTCAGAGGCAGTCACTTTCTCTGGACTGAGGAGTACCTCTCTTTGATAGCTAGGAAATAATGAACATGAGACATCACTGCCAGAGGTGTATGTTGTATACTGAACAAAGTTTAGGGAGCAGATATGTCTGTGGCCTATTTTAGGGGTCCATCTACATAATCAAACTAAAGGGGCTGGGGAGAAGGTGGGCTTGGAGCCTGGGACCTGGGGGTTGGGGGCTGGGCTGGAACTGGATCTGGAGTCTGGAGTCTGGGGTCGGGGCAGGAGGCCAAGAGTGAGGGCCTCGGCTGGGTGTAGGGGTTAAAGACTGGGAGAATAAAGAATGGAAGTTGAGGTCTAGGAGTAGGGTACTTGGCTTCCCTAGTTTCCAGTATACTCAATCTAAAGCCTTTTCTCACATCTGTTAAGCACAGGCCTGTAATCACTTAGCTCTTATTATTGGACTTGTCACTATATTAATGTAGCTGTACATTAAATTGACTGTAATTATAAGTTTCCTGAAAAACCTTGGAGTTTTTGCAAGTATCAATTAACTGATGCACTTAAAGACAATTATGTGACCACAGACCTGCCTTTCTAGTTCTCCATGTCAAAAATGGGGGTTCCAAATAGTACATAGAATATGTGGAGTAGTATTTCACAATTAAGGCCAATTGCCATTTGGAAAGGAAAGACAACTAACTCTCACCTGTAACCTCCCAACACATTTCAATTAAGAATACAGTTCTCTATAAACTTTGTAATCTGGACACTCAGAGAACATGTTAATGAAGCTACTGATAAAGAGAATCATTAACAAAATAAATTAGAACCCTGGCACCAAAGCTGACATGCATCTGATGTCTCCAGGTTAAGAAAGCTAGTATTTGGGAAAGTTCATACAAAGACCTTAATCAGCAGTAAAGAAGAGTGGGGAGTCCCCCGCCCCTGAATGGGAAGCCCTAAAAAGAGGAGTTAGCTAAAAGGGCTTTTCATTCTTTGTCTGCAGCTTCCTAACTATGTAACTTTAAACAAGGGATTGTGTCTTCATTTTCTCATACACTCAGGAAGTGTCTGGAAATAAGGAAATAAGATGTGTCAACCTCATATCATAGTGTACATGAATTAATATATGTAATGTGCTTAGTACTTCAGCTGCTGTTAGGATTCAATAAAAAGGAGACGCTGCTGTCATGTTCATTGAGGCCAGAGGGGAGAATGAGACCCAGAGGCAGGATCCCAGCTGTGTAATCTGGGCAAGCCCCTTCCTCTCCCCGCCCCCTCAGCCCAGGCGGGCCCGTGGACTGAGCTAGAGCCCTCTCCTTCCAGCTGCCCTCCCTGACTCTTGCCCACTGTGCTGAGGTAGGATGCCAGCAGCTCCTTCCCTCACATGTACCATAGGCTCCTCCAAAGCCTGGCCCACCAAGGTAAGAGATGGAGGCTCCTGAAAGTGGAGGATCTTTCCATTGAGTGAGGTCTGCCCAAAGTCAAGGCGAGAGAGCAAGTAATCCCACAGCCCACAGCCACATTTGTGACAAGGCTCTGCCTCCATTCCCCGGGAGGAAACTTTACCACAAACCCATAGTTTCCCTGTGTTGTATACTCTAAGTCTCAGGGACCGTTAAACTCCCCCAAACAACAGATTTGACCCTAAGGCCCATTTTCAGAGTCACCCAACACTATTAACTTCTACATGTGTGCAGGTGACAAGAGGTGGGGAAGGGAACCCAGCTCCCCCCACCTCTGAGTCACTAGATGAACTGGGCCCACCCCAGCCTCTCCAGCCTTAGTTTTCTCCTCTGAAGATGAGGGCTGATGAGAGGATGTCCAAGGTGCCTTGTGTTCTCCAGATCATTTTGGATTTCTTTCTTATCTGATCCAGATTTTTTTTTAGTTTTAGGAAGTCAAAGACTCAACAGAGGAGTTCAACATTCCTTTCCTGAAGACATTTGTCCCTAGCCCTGGACTAGGGCTGTGCTATACATCTCCAATAATGGGGTTTCTGTCTCTGACCTGTCTACCCCACGTAGTTTGTTCCCCAGTCTGTCACCAAGGCTCCATGGGGTTGCTGGCAGGCTGATGATCAGGATCCGGCCAATAAAGTGGGGGCTGGATGGACCCTCTGCTTGCAAGGTCAGCAGCCAGCAGTAACTTGCAGGATTGAGATAAAAGGGCACCGCTCCATGAGTAGTGATGGACAGAGAGGAAGGAGGTGTTCTCCCATGTGACTGTCTCTAGTCCTGACTCCGTCTGGGACACCGTTGCCTCTGTACTCTCAGGAGAAGGCAGAACCAGTAGGGAAATGCAACTGGAGCCAGCTAAGTTCTCAGTGTCCTTGCAGAGAGAGCTCCCCTCTGCCTACCGATCCCATTATTCTCCCCTCTTGGGAGTCAGTCCATCCCCATGCTTCTGCCTAATGCCAGCAGCTGCCCACGCCCAGCAGGACAGCAGGAGGGATTGGGATTTTAGCCTAAGCTAAAAGCTGTCTGCCCCTAACATACCTCTTCACATGCCCCCCATAGGCACTTATTGTATAAACTCCCTGCCTCCCAGGAGGCTGTAGAGCAGTAAAGAGATGACAAGGAATGCAGAGAATTGTTAGGAAGAGAGTTCTTGACTGTGAGCCAAGAATATGGATTCTGGGGGCCTCCCTGGTGACACGAGGGATTAATATACAGCACTATGAGGCTTTCCACAGCCACTGCAGACAAGTTTGATCCCCAGGCAGGGAGGCGGCCCACATGGCGCAACAGACCTCTCCTATCTTGCCCACTGTGTAGTGTATTTCAGTAGCTCTGCCTGTTCTGTTCCAACATCTGTCTCTGATGGATCCACTCACCACCCCCACACCTCTGGTCAGTACCCCAGTGCTTGTATGCATAAATAAATAAAAGAATCTGGATTCTTTTGTTCACCCAGTCAACAAATATTAGGAGCCAATCAAGTGCCAGGCTCTTTTCTAGGCACTAGAGATAAAGATGTGAACAAAACCAATAAGATCCCTGTCCTCACAGAGCTTGTACTTTAGTAGGCAAAGAGAGACAGTGAGAGAAATAAGTAAATAAAGCACAGAACAGGAGAAAAATCAAACAGGGAAGGTTCCCAGGGGTAATGGGTATGGTGAAATTTTAAGTGGGTGATCAAGAACAGTCTCATAGTCTCGCTGAGAAAGTAACCTTGGAGCAAGACCCGGCCTGGGGAAGCTTCCATTCTGACCCCCACTGGCTTCCTGGAGACTCTGGCAAAGTCACTTCCCTTCTCTTGGTGTTCCTGGAAAATAATCAAATCAGTGGGCTGCCCTGAATCAGCAACTTGCAAACCTTATTTCCTCTGCAACCTATTGCTTTAATCAAATAATTCTTTAGTCAAATAAAGAATTCCCCACAGTCTATAGGTTAGAGTGCCAAGATAAAACATATGACAATCAGGTAAATTTAAATTTTCAAGGAAATAGTGTTTTTTTAAAATATAAGTATATCTTGGATATTTGAAAAGAGAGCAAACATTGTAAGAAAATATAAATAAAATACATAAATATATAAACAATATAAAAAGATATAAAATAATAAAAAATAAATAAAATAACAATATTAAAAAATATATAGGAATATCTCAAATATTGCATGGGTCATGCTTAGACTAAAAAGTAGTTGCTATTTATCTTAAAATATCTCTGTCCTGTGTTTCTATTTGCTAAATCTGCCAAATAATTTTATTTTCTAAATCTGACAAGTAATTTTCTAAATCACTAAGCAAGGGAGCAGGAAAGTGCTTCTTGGGGCTCTGGACTCTCCAGTGGTGTCTCTGTCCTCAGCTTCCCTGTGGGAAGGGCTGGAAGGTGTCCTGGAGAGATGGTGATTAATTCCCACCTAAGAGCAACTGATCCCAGCATTCCAGGGGCGACACTCGGCCAAAGGCAAATCCAGGGCCAGGAGCTCAGAAAGACTTCCCGAATAGACCGAGAGAGAAAGCTCCTGGCTCAGCACCTGGTGCGGTGGGTGCCCAGAAAATACTAGTTTTGTTGCATCTTAGACAATCACCTTTGCCCTTTCACAACCCCCTACCACTCACTTCCCCGGCTTTCTGGGGAGCAATTTCTGGTCCATTTTTCCCAGATGGTCCCCAGTCCCATGGGGCCAGAAAAAGGTTGGTAAACGTGTACTGAGTCTGGGAAAAGGGCCCAGGAGGGCTTGGTGGTTTTCTCTCTTCCCAGAAGCTCGCTCATTCCTGAGTTGGAAGCTGAGCTGTGTTTGGCTCAGAAGTCCTTTTACCTTCATTTGTCTTGGAAGGACTGGCCTTGGGCTATCCCACCCAGAGAGAGTTTAATTGAAAAAAGGGGTGACATTTTTTAATGGAAAGTAAAAACAACCCTGAAGCCTAGATAAAGAGCAGAAATGAGCACAGCAAAATATCTGCAAGCTCTTGGCAGGCACTGGAAAGGGCCCCTTAATGGCATGAAGCAGAAGCCAAGCCATCAGCTCTTCCAGGGCCCACAGCTTCAGAACATACTGTGAGCAGCTGGGCCACTCAGTCGGCAAGAAACACTTGTCTTCTCCCTGGGGTGAAATCAGTAGCCAAGTCAGGCTGCTCTCAATTATCCGTCTTGTGCTTATCTGAGATGGGGTGAGGGAGAAGGGGTCTGCAGACAGAGGGAGAGGGTGACAGGGTGAGGGGGGTCTTGACTAGCATCAGGGTAGACCTGGAAGATGCCACAGCATGCATCTGTGCCCACTCCATTGCTGCGTAAGAAACCACCCCCAAAATACAGCGGCTTCCAGCGGCAATTTATTCTCATTTCTCATGGTTCTGTGGGTTGAGTGGCGCAGCTGTGCTGTGCTCTTCTTGGGTTCCTCATCGTGTGGCTTGCAGGTGGCCGCAGGATCTGCAGTGATCTGAAGCTCTGACTGGCCAGGCACCCAAAAACTCTCCTTCACACACGTGTCTGGCACCTTGGCTGGATGTGGAACAGCGGGGCGTGATGGCTGGGCTTCCCACGTATGGCTCAGCTTGGGCTCTTTCACAACATGGCGGCCTTGTAGTGGTGGACTTCTTGCACAACAACTGTTCCTAGATCTAGTTTCCAGAGTCCAGGACAGACACTGTGAGGCTTCCTGTGGCCTCCCTCAGCCGCCACACAGTTCAAAGGACCAGCCCACATTCAGCACTGGAGCAACTACAGAAGGGGGTGAATTCTGGGAGAGGACGTTCACAGGGAGCCACTTTGGAAGAATTAGCTACTGCTGTGTCCTTGCTGTGGGGCAGGGGCAGATGACAGCAGCAGGGGAGGGAAGTGGACCATCAACTCAGCTCCAGGCAGAGCAGAAGCTCTGTGACAAGGAGCCACTTTGCTCACAGGCAAATGAAATACTTACACCTGGGAAGTAGAGCTACGCAGTGTCAAGAACTAAGACAGCCAGTTCCCTGGCCAGCCCTGGCTTGTCCTGACTGTGTGTCTTTGAGCAAGTCCCCAGACCTCTCCAGGACTGCTTTTCCTCATCTTTAAAATAAGACAGTTAGATGATATCCCTCGAAGTTTCTTCTTAACCTCTGAGATCCTGTTTCATAGGCTCATCACAGAGCCCCAGTGTCTTTCAAGAGGTAAGGGGCACAATCCCAGGCTCTTCTCAGAAACAGGGAAACAAGAAGTGCCAAGTTACCCAGTACCGAACTTCCCACTCTGGAGCAACAAGACCCATGTGGCTAATTGGTATGTCCAAATCAGGGAACCTACACTTCCCTTCCTGACTACGTGTTGTGTGTGCTTATGCATGTGGGTGGGTGTGCACCCGTGCACATGTGTGCATGTGCCAGGCATGTATTGCTACGCATGTGTCTGTGTGTGTGTGTAAATGCCAGGCAAGAGTCCCACTACATGTTGTGTTTCTGCTCTGGCAAGGACTGCCGAATGGGTAGTTTATACTGGAAACAACCGGGAATATCGCACTATTTAGGTGACTATGTCGTATGGCCTTTTAATTTAGCCCTCATTCCAAATGCATGACACGTCCTTTTGACACCTTGAAGAAATGTTTCATAGATGGCAGGCTGGGCACAGCAGCTCCAGGCTGCAAAAGGAAAACACACAGCCCTGAAAATTAAAAGTGATTTAGGTCCTCTTAGGAAATGCCTTGCTTCAGGCTACTTGATGTGGTCATTTATTAAGTGACTTAATCAGAAAAGTAATGCAGTCTCAGAGCAATTAAGTCTCTTTCTGGGCACTCCTGGATCTTCCCAATTACAGGGTGGCGGCAGGGGGGTGGGGAGGTATAATGTGTTCTTAATGGGACTATCAGAGGATAAATCACCTCATCGGCTGGGGAAAAGGGAATGGCTGGGGACCTTAAGTCACTGAATCACTGACTCCAGGGAAACTTCCCATTGATTGAATTCAAACAGTTTTTTTTTTTTAAGATTTATGCATAGAAGAACTGGGATGTAGGCGAGAGGTGGGGGGGTGAGAGGGTTCACCAGAGACAGAGTGGGGAGCAGAACAGGCACATCTACTGAAATACACTGCTAAGGGGAGTAGCGGGCGACACAGGAGACTTCTGCATGCCATATGTGGGGTTTCTCCCTGGCTAGGTGATGGTGCTGAGACCTAACTCCTAGGCCTTGAGGGAGGCCCAGAATTCAGGCAGTTTTTAACTTGGTTCCACTTGCCCTACAGTGGGAGAGTATGATATGTGATATATTGATAAAAACAGGCTCAGGTCTTTGTCCCGTTTAAAGCTCTGAAAATCCTTGCATTCCCTAAGTGACACGATGAGTTGTCTATTGTTATGTTAATGAGATGGCTTTTGGAGCCCACCTAAAGACAAAGGTTGGTTGCCAAGAAAATGAACCAGGTGATGATCAGAGGTGGAAACTGCAGTCTAACTGCCACCTCCAGGGAGGAGAGAAGGGCCAGTGGTTGAATCAATCATAATGGCCACTGACTTGATCAAACTTGCCAGTATGATGAAACCTGCATACAAACCCCAAAGGAGAGATCATCTGAGCCCCAATTGTGTGTCCCGACACTCCAACCAGTGTCCAAAAATGGGTAGGGGGAGAAGTAGTCCTGTAGACTGAAGCCACTGGAAGTTCTGAAGTCCAGGCTTTCCTGTTAGAACCTGCTTGCTTCCCCCGGTCCCTCTAGCGCCCCCTGAAGTACTGTCGTGGAAGTACCATCTCCTCTGAACTAATTTTCAGGCCTAACAGCTGGGCAAAGAGATTTGAAGAGAGACCTCTTAGACTATTCTGCAACAAAAACTGCTCTTCTGAGCTAAAGATCTTGGATCCAGGGCCTCCCTGGTGGCGCGGTGGGTTAAGCAACACACTATGAAGCAAACCGCAGCCACTGCAGCACGAGTTCGATCCCTGCCGCTGGCCAGGGAGGGGACCCGCATGGCAGAACAGACCTCTCTTGCCTCGCCCACTGCTCCCCTCAGCAGTGTGTTTCAATCCGTCTACCTGTTCTGCTCCCCACTCTGTCTCTGGTGAGTTCTCTCACCGCCCTGGACTCTGGTCTGTACCCCAGTTCTTGTATGCATAAATAAATAAATCTTTTTTTAAAAAAATATCTTGGATCCCAAAGGGAAAAAGCTGTTTTCAGTCTGGCATCTGGGAAGGGGTGTGTGCACAGCACTGGCTCAGCACCAGCTGTGCCAACTCTGGGTTCCTGAAGACTGAAGCCTCTGCCAGCCAGGAGTGATGGGCATGGCCTGCTGATGGGCATGGGCATCCCACTTTATAGATGGGAAAGCTGAGGCCAAAATAGATCTGAACCTTTCAGCGTTTCTCAGAGTTTCTTTCTATAAGGTCTGGCCAGGGCCTCTCTGAGCAGATAAGTGAATTAAACCTTCTTCAAAATACCTACAAGCCTATAGAATCCCTAAATATATATGGATTTCACAGGGGTCCTTAGTCAAATTTTGTGCCTTTGGCATCTGGTGAGTCCTAGGCATCCCTTGCCCAAATCATATTTTCAAATGCATAAAATCAAACATTCATGATTGCAAAGAAAGCCAAGTATGTTGAAATAAAGTTATAAAAATAATTTTTAAAGTGACATTATACTCTATGTGCTTCTTTTTTTAAAAAAGTTTTATTTATTTATGCATATAAGAGCTGGGGTACAGGCCAGAGGCAGGGGGTAAGAGGATTCACCAGAGACAGAGTGGGGAGCAGAACAGGCAGATCTACTGAAATACACTGCTGAGGAGAGCAGCAGGTGAGGCAGGAGAGGTCTGCTGTGCCATGTGAGTCCCTCCCTGGTAAGGGATCAAACTCGTGCTGCAATAGCTGCAGATGGCTTCATAGTGCTGTGCCTTAACCTCTTGCGCCACCAGGGAGGCCCTCTATGTGCTTCTTTACTAATATTTTAAATTGCAAGTTCTAGCAGTAGGTCTAAGAAGCACCTTAATTTCAAAGTCATGATGCATGAGCATAAGTACTTCAAGACGTCTGCATCAACTATCATGTGCTATGGAAATATCCGTGGTTTCTACAAGAGAGGACGTCATAGATATCGCCTAATACGTGAGAGTTGAGGCCTCCGTTCCTGAAGGAGCTGCTAAATCTCAGTGACAGGTCAGTGAAAATAAAGATGCCATTTTTTCCATCCACATTCGCAGACACCTTGAAGGCTATTCACTGACCCCTTGGTTAGCATGTTCTCAAAGTGACTACTTAATTGTGGGATTGTTGGCAAAAGTCTGACATTCTTCTACTCCAAACTTGGTGCCCAGTTAACTTCTAGACACAGTGTACTGAACTGAATCAAATGCCTTTGCTAAGCCCTCCAATCTATAGCCAGCTCATTCTTGAAAGCCAGAGGCTCTTCATAGAGGGGCTTTTTATTTTCACTGGAATATGTTTGGAAGCGGAGGGAGGTGTTAGATAACAGTCCTTGTGACTGCCGAAGGGAGACCTGTGCAGCGGCAGGAAATGTGCAGGAACAGTCATCCTTATGAAAATATCCTCCCTCTGACACCACCTGGCCAGGACGCTCAGGAGGGGCACTCAAATGAATCTCATTTCCAGAATGAGCCAGTTCTTTCAGTGAGATGATTTCCTTCCCACCCGGGCTGTCACTGAAATAAGATACCAGTAAGGTGTTGTTGCGCTGGCTTGTCCTTGCATCCCAGCTCAGGTCACCCCAGGAGCTGCCTGGAGGAGGGGCAGCAGGTCCTGGTCCTGCAGCTACACCAAGGATGGGCACTGATTAGCCTACCCAGTGTCTGGACAGGTCTTCATTCCTCCCTTTTACTTCTGCTGAATCACGGTAAGTTCAGCACTAATTGAGCACTATATTGCTCAGAATAGCAACATAGAATAGTGGTAACATGCCCCAACTCTGTAAATTGACCTTGGCTCAGTCCCCTGCAGTGCTACCCTCTGTAAGATGGACCTAGTAATAACACATCTCTTAGAGTTGTCAGGCGTCAGCGACGTCCTGCTTCTAAAGCCCCTAGTTCAGTGTCTGCACATAGTAAGTATTCAATAAAAGATAGCTACTTAAAAATTTCTCTGAGCTCCTGCTAGGACAAAGCACCATGTTGTGCCCTAGGCCTTAAGAATGGGCAAGGACTGCAAGGAGACTTTGTTTAATCCAGTTCATGACAAACGGCTGCAGGAAAAGGACAGTATTGGGTATCTGAAGAAATTGATCATAGTAACTAAAAGTTAAAACAGGGTCTCAGCCCTTAATGAAAAGGTGGGCCCTCTGGGACTGAAGAATGGGGTGGGCTAATACAAAGACTCTTCCATCTACTTCTGTGCCTGTCCTGGTAGTGACTCTGGGGGGAGAAGAAAGTTCCTCTTGATCCCAACAGCATGCTGGGAACTCCCAGGAAGCAGAAGGACTTCAGTGTGTGGCTGTGCCTAGCAGCCCTCCCAGCATGCACCCGCCATGGGGCTAACGGTGAACTCAGTGCCAGGGCCATCTGTGACCCCTGCAACCGAATGCCACCTTTATGTGTATGTGCAAGAGAGCATTTTCATGTGGGGAGGACTTTCTTCACATTTCCAATGGAGTCTCTGACCCCAAAGTCTAGAGCCACTGCTCTTCAGATTACCTTCATCCCATCTCACAAGGTTTTCAAACTACACTGTCAGTGATCAGACTTTATGTACTATCCAGGCTGTCCCCAGTTAAGTCCAGAATAAATTCACATTGGTGGATTCTGTGTATTTCAATACAATTTGACTTTCTCCAGAAATCCCACTTGCTTTCTCTTTGGAGACCTACTGAGGGATAGCAACAAACATAAACCCTAGGAGGTCTGTTGCTTAAGAAAGACAGTGTAGGGACAGAGGAAATTTTTACTTATCCTTCTGGGATCTTCTTAGGCTGATGGAGCAATGAAATTAACATCAGAGAGATTAGTTGGAGAAAAAAAAACAAATTTAATTCCATGTATATGGAAAATCTGCATGGAGAAGTTTCTAAAGTAAAAGGAGGAAAATGAGCATACAGAGATTTAGATATAGACTAGACGTAGATCTATATATGTCCTGAGCTAAGAAATGGACTAGAGGCTTGGGGCTTCAAGGAGAGCAGAGCACTCATATGATGAGAAGAGGGTGACTCGTATGATGAAAACCAGATATCCCATAATTAGATATTTGCCTTTCATATGGTTCTCTAGTAGAAAAGGCTATTTCTGATAAAATTCATAATGATGGGTAAGACTGCCAATTTTCACTCTTAGGTAGATAAAGGAGCCTTAAATGTTTCTCATGATCCTTCAGGACCTTGACTGACTTCAGCTCAAAATAATTCAAATGCCATTGTGGGGCCTCCCTGGTGGCGCAGTGGGTTAAGCAACACACTATGAAGCAAACCGCAGCCACTGCAGCATGAGTTCGATCCCTGCCGCCAGCCAGGGAAGGGACCCACAAGGCGTAGCAGACCTCTCCTGCTGTGCCCACTGCTCCCCTCAGCAGTGTACTTCTGTTGATCTGCCTGTTCTGCTCCCCGCTCTCTGTGGTGAATCTTCTCACCCCCCACACCTCTGGCCTGTACCCCAGTGCTTGTATGCATAAATAAATAAATCTTTAAAAAACAAATGCCATTGTGACCTTTCTTGGCAAGCCCTACTCTGGACACCTTGGGAAGGCCATCTTGGGGAGGCTTATTTTTCAGCAGCATCAGCCCTGCATTCATCCAGGCTTCAATTTGTCCTGTTCCCATGTCTCCTCTCTCTTAATTCTCCCTCTTGTTCAAAGCCTAGATCAGGATCACCTTTCCCTTGCCCACCCAGGCACACAAAGTTTCCTCTGTCTCAAGCTCTGTTCCCCAATCATGGCGTAAGAGTGGCGGGTGGTATTGTTTTCTTTAGTCTCTCACAGGTTGGTTCTATTGCCCAACTGCCTATAAACATCTAGAGGGAAGATACGTGTCTTTGTCTCTTCTAGACAGACTCAATCATAGAGTAAAACCCTCTAAGTACTCTTTAAACTGAAATTTAGGATAAGTATATTCTTTTCATTGACTGGAATGAAATGAGATTGAATTAAATTACTGGTGGTCATTGCCAGTATTGATGTGGGTGACAATTAACTTTTCAGAAACTTCTCAAATTAAATATGGGCTCAAAAAAAAAAAAAAAAACTAGTAGAAACTACAAATTCCTTAAGAACGACCCCAGCCTCAGCCACGTGCCACAGTAGCCACAAAGCTTATAATGCATTGAATATACAAATTTTTCCAATTAAGAATGCTTGCTATTCAGAAAGGGAAAAAGCTCAGTAACTGAATGGACATTTCTTACCACCTAAATCTCCCCCCACCAACTTCCTAAACCTCCAAATCATGATTAAACTCTCATAAAGAACTGGTTTGGGAGTGACCCAGGGCTATATGGCACATTAGGGTGAAACATTTCCCATGATTTCAAGAATTAGTTCCTCATGTAAGTATGAATGTGTGTATCCATTTCTTACAACTAAGTACCCATGTGTATGTTCATATGTGTATGTGGGCACAAGTACTGGCCTATTTGAACATTTATTTTTATGTGTGGGCATGAATGTTCCTGTTTGATCCTGTGTGTGACAGAGTTCTTCTGTATACTCTTTGAACAAGGACCCTAAATTAAAGTATGCTGAGATGACAAAATGTATTGCTTAATAATCTTGTGGGCTTAACGTAAGTCTTTACCATGAGCAAATCTCATTTGTGAAATGCTCATGGATTTCACGGTCTGAATCTGTTCTTTTTTTTTTTAATTTATTTATTTATCATACAAGAGCTGGGGAACACGCTAGAGTCGCAAGAGGCAAGAAGATTCATCAGAGACAGAGTGGGGAGCAGAACAGGCAGATCAACTGAAATACACTGCTGAGGGGAGCAGTGGGCGAGGCAGGAGTGGTCTGCTGTGCCATGTGGGTTCCCTCCCTGGCCAGGGATCGAACTTGTGCTGCTGTGCAGTGGATGCTTCACAGAGTGGTGCTCAACCCACTGCGCCACCAGGGAGGCCCTGAATCTGTTCTTGACAATGACCGTGTGACCAATAGTGCCTTTCCCCTGGGACTACCCTCACCCCTGCCCCAGCTCCAATCTTCCCCCCAACCCTTTCCATAGTCTCAGCTGAATACAATGAACCCTTATCAACTCCTACCTCACCCTTCCTCCCCTTAGACTATTTTTGTTTAGTCTTTGACATTAACATATTGTTTAAAAGTATATAAATTTTACCTTTATGTTCTACATAGAAAGTTATAACATATGTTCTTTGAGAAATAAATATGTTGGCTGATGATATAATCTACTGAGAATCAAGAGTAGAATCAAGGCCTATAAATATTAATCAGACACTGACAGAATGGGGGAAGAGATTCGAGTGCGACAGTGGTGAGTGAAGATGACCACACACACTGAATTTGTAGCCTACCCACAGAAGGCCCTGAACTCCTGGGATCAGTGTGGGAGAATTACACCCGGGTGATTGGGAATATGTACCCAACAGTGTGTGATTTCCTGCTTCTACTTAGTTCCATGAATGTGCAAATGTATGCCTGAATGCTATTTGTGTGTGTGTGTGTGTGTGTGTGTTGGCCAATGCCCCGTGATCTCTGAATCTCTGAGAAGGCTATTTTCAACAATTTCCTTTATGCCCAGATATTGGATGTTAACTTTGGTCAACATAAATTAACTGAACTAGCATCTAGAGTCAGAAATAGTGAGTCACATGTAGTAAGAAGCTCAGAACACCTTCAAGGACTTAAGTCATGCTAACACTAGTGGAATCTACCACATTTACTTGTAAAAGCTTCAATATCCACCCATCTGTTAGGACAAGATGAAAGTGTCTTCCTCTTAAGGCACAAGGGGTTAAGTCTCAGCACTATGAAGCTATCCGCAGCCACAGCAGCATGAGTTTGATCCCCAGCCAGGGAGGTGACCCACATGGTACAGCATACCTCTCCTGCCTCGCCCACTGCTCCCCTCAACAGGTATTTCAGTAGATCTGCCTGTTCTGATTCCTACTCTGAGTTAGTCTGGTGAATCCTCTCACCCCCACCTCTACTTCTGACCTACACCTCAGCTCTTGTATGTATAAATAAACAGAAATTTTAAAAAAGGAATCATTTAAGATCTGTGACCACATGGTGATGTAATCTTTTCCTGTGGCTGTGTAACAAATTACCATAAATGTGGTGACTGAAAGCAGAAATTTATTCTCTGCTTTGGAGGCCAGACATCTAAAATCAATATCACTGGGCCAAAACCAAGGTGTCAACTGAACTGCACTCCTTCTGAAAGCTGGAACGGAGAAGCTGCTCCTTCCCCCTCCAAGCTCCTCATGGTGGCCAGCGTTCCCTGGTTTGTGATTACATCCAACCTCTGTCTCCATAGTTGCCTTTTCCTCTGTCATAAAATCCCCCTCAACCCCTCTTATGAAGTTGTCTGTGACCTCATCAGGGTTCATCTGGATAACTCAGAATCATCTCCACCTTTTGTAAGCCTTAAACTAATCATGTATACAAACTTTGCCTATAAGATAATATGTATAGGTTCTAGATATTGGGATTTAATATCTTTGGGAGCCATGGGTCCTACTTGAGGTTATAATTTTTTGTGAAAATACATCATAAACTATCAGAACAATTTTATTACACTTTAATGTTGAGGATTATCGTGTGCTACCCAAAGTCATATGAGCACTGGAGGATATTGTCTCATTCAAGGTGAGCCTATCAGATTCTCTCTCTCTCTAAAGAATCTGGGGAAAGGGTAGGGATTGTAGAGTGCCAATGAATGTCTAAACCAGGGGGACATGTTGAGGGCCAGGGAGCTATTAAAAGGAGCAGGACCAGGGAACATTGCTCTTCAAAAAGAGCACAAAGATGCTCACAGAATCAGAAAGGAGAACATTCTGCCACCCAGAGGGAAAAAAAGTGGTTGCCTAGAGCCCCACCTACTTCCAGTTTCTGGTTTTACCTTCTTAAAGACATTGGTGCTCATTGCCCTTGAATCCTGAACCTTTATAATAGTTATTATTTTGTTTCTTCTGTGGTTTGAGTGGATTTCTGTGGCATGTACCTCAAAGTACCTATACAGTGTCATGTGAGATAGCCCAACACCTTGCTCAAAAGAGGCAGTCAGTCAATTCTTCCTATTGTGATTTTTGCTATGCCAGAGTGACTAAAAGCAAAAAGGTTTATGGTTTATAGTACGAGTTTCAGCATCAAAGACTGAAATTTCAGAGGCTCTTTATCAGGTGTATGACCTTGGTCAAGAGTCTTAACCTCCTAAATCTGTCTCCTTTGTAAATACTGCTACTACTCACTTCATAGGACTTTTGTCCCTATTGCACATTAGTGCAATGCCTTGTGCATAGAAGATGCCCTAATTGTGGAAGCTACTTCTAATTTCTTGCTGATACACTTGGGTGTCTCCCACGGCACAGAGGGCTGGGAAGGAATCTAGAAGAGGAAGGGATGTCACTTCATTTACCCTCGGTCAAAACACACAACCCACACCTGCCTACAGAGCTTTCAGTGTGAGATCTGCTTTGTGCTCAACTCTGAGAACAAAAGCAACAGAAGAAGCTGTGGTCTCAACCCCAT
Source organism: Galemys pyrenaicus (assembly GCA_019455555.1). Taxonomy (NCBI): domain Eukaryota; kingdom Metazoa; phylum Chordata; class Mammalia; order Eulipotyphla; family Talpidae; genus Galemys; species Galemys pyrenaicus. The sequence goes on from JAGFMF010012281.1 coordinate 12,696,156, forward strand.
AGGAACATACGATGTCCACTATACACAGTACTGTCTTTTGCTTTCTGAGAATTGTCCTAATGAGATCCAAATCCTGGAAACACCATACGATAATGCAAAACACTATGGCAGCTGAAGTTTGGTTCATGGCCAAACAGGGACCCATTCTTTTCACATGTTCATTTTCTCTTCCCAAAACCCTGGGAGCAAGGCATTTGTTATGCCTGCTCTTTATCCTCCCTAGACTGTGAAGCCTACTCCATAAGATTAAGTCACTTACCACTGGAAGCACTGTTACTAAGTGACAAATGCAGGATTTAACCCACATAGTCTGACACCCAAGCTCACACTCTCTGAGGTTTCTGTGGGCAGCAAACTGCAGAGGCCAAGGGAGTTGAGTATGCGAATTCTTGTCTTTTCAGCTGCTTCCTCAAGCCCCCAGTCACTGTCTGAACCTTTCTCACAGCACAGAGCCCAGGTCTGGACCTAAAAATAGAGGCTTGATTATATTTCTCACCTGGAAACTAAATCTGCCTTTTGACAGTTAGGTCAAGTGCCTTCTGAAATAACACTAATTGTTTGCAGGTACACAAACTCACTTTCCCACCCATCCTGATGACAACAGCATCAGTTACAGAGCACCTATAGCCAGGTGTTTCATAAACTTTAACCCCCAATGCAACTGGATTCAATTCAACAAGCTAGTACACCTCCTGTATGTGTCCAGCACTGGGCTGTTATCCCGTTTACAAATGTGCAAAAGAAGGCCTGGGGATGGACTGACTCACTGAAGAGAGTGAGTTTGGATCAAGGCCTGTCCCAGGCATCCTCTGCTCTGCCACGCCTCCCCTTACCTTCCCTATATAGGAGCATCTGCTAGCAGTGAACACTACGTGAGAATGGTTGGGGCAAAGAAGGTGACTGACAGTGCTGACCATAACTGTTGTCACAGCCAGGCTGCCACCTTGAGACTAGAGGCCATCTAAGTGACACTGACTGTGACCTGGTCCTCTGCAGCAGCCTACGCACAAGTGTCCCTGAGCTGTCTGCCCTCCCCAGCAGGACCATATCTGGTTTCTACCTACTTTATTAAAGTGTTCTCACAGCACTGTGCATAAATTAATTAGCACACATTCTTCTATAAAACAACCCCTAGATTTTAGCCTTAATTCACAGAGACAACAAAATAAAGTATTGGATTTCCAAGTTAAGAACAATGCTGGCTTTTTCTAGGTTCCCTATTAAAATGCAGAACTTGGTAGAAACCCCTGTGTGGCTGCCTCCAATGGCTGGGTGGGGGTGTCCTCTTGCCCAGGTGCTACCCAAATCAAGAGAGCCAAGAGCAAGTCACCAGCCAAAAAGCTGGGGGGGAGGGGGTATCACTGATGAATGGGGCTGATGCATTGTAATTAATGGTAATAAAAAGAGATACTGCGTGAGGGAAGTGCCAAGCCAGGAATCCCTACTCACAGATAGAATTTCTCACAGGTAATGGAAAGAAGTAGGGGAGTCACTTCTTACAGGAAACCTGATCTACACATTGCCTACAGAGGATTTTTGTAAAGTCAAGTAACTAAGGAAATGCAACTAAAGACAGCAGTCCCAGAAAAATTACAATCACCCTACTAAAGAAACTAAAGAAACTTTCTTTCCTGCAACCGAGGGGAACCTGGTAATGCATGCTCTGGGCACTTAGATCTGGATTTTGCAAAAGACGCACCTTTTGTCTGTAATTTCTGTGCAACCCTGCGGATTATCCGTCACTTGGTATTTCTGGTTGGAGGAAGCTGTCACAAGTCTCAAAGATTTCTACATAGAGGAGACCAAGAAGGGGAATGGTATGGAAGAACTGAGGAAAGAGAAAGGCAGCGGGTCTTTCTCCTATTGGTCTACTTTCCCGTTGTTGATGTCTGCCAGATCCCATTGGTCATTCAGACATCTATTCAACATTTCCTGGTGCCCACTGCATGCAAGGCAGTTGGCGCTCAAGGGAAACATGTGACTGTGAAAAGCATGTGTCTGGACCCTAAGGATGGTGTGACAACCCTGGCAACCCAGTGCACCTTCCGCCTTCCGGTGTGTATCCCCGAGGAAACGCGCTCCACCAACGCACCCCACTTCTCCGTGCTCTAACAGCTCAGACGCGACTAATGCATTAGCGCTGGGCATGGGGAGGAGACAGGAACCCGGGAGGCCCCTCTCCCGGTTCCAAGAGAGGCCTGGAGGAAACTTCTCACGGACCTGAGCTCCGGAGCCTGCCGCGTGGGGGTGCTCGCGCGCAAACCTGTCACTGCGGGTTTGGGACGCACCGGCCTCCACCGCCCCGCCCGAAAACCCCGAGGCAGACTTGAGTCGCTTCCGGAACCCGCAGCCGAGAGTCGATCGCCCGATGCCCGGCCCAACGCGTCGTGGTCCCCTCGAAGTGCCCCCCCAGTTCCCTGCCAACCTCAGAGGGAGCGCGGCGCGAGTAGGAAGGGACGCCAGGACCAAGCCGAGACAACGGGTGGAGACTGAAGGTCGCAAGTCTTGCCGGGCGTCCCCGGAGGGCGGCTGCGCCCGGGGCCTGCGTACCCCGCACACGTCTCGCCCAGCCCTGGCACCGCCTCGGGGCGATTCCCGGCTTGCTGGCTTCCAAAACGGTCCCGGGCCCTCGATCTCGCTGTTTTCGTTTGAACAAGACCCCCCGTGAGCCCACGGCCTCCAAGCCGTTTTCTCGTTAGCCCCTCCGGGACGCCGCGGCTCGGGAGCAAAAGGCCTGGCGGCAGGGGGGCAGCGGTGCCCGCGGGGTCCCTGGCGCGGCCCTTCCCATCCAAGGCCGTGCCAGCCACGTGCGGCGCGGGCGACGAGCCGTTTCCGGAGGGCAGCCGCCCGGGGCACCGTGCCCACCGACTGGCCCCTCGCTTGGAGCGTCGGGAGATCCTTTTTCCGAAACGAAAAATTGATGGGAGCAGAATCCCCGCGCCTTGATCTCCCCAAATATTGGACAATGCAGAAAACCGTGGGGTGCAGGGGTTCACAGATACCCCGCTGTTTCCAGTTTCCAGTGGGTGCGAAGGGGCAGGAGGCAGGGCAGATGGGGAGGCTGGGAGCGCCGCCTGTCCGCTTTCAACGAAACGCACCACAGGAGGCCCTAGCTGGATACCCGATCGGGGCTAGAGTGCGCGGGGAACAGAGCTCGGGTCTAGGCCCACCCTGGGTTCCACAGCCCCGAGCTGGGGAAGGGCGGACGCCCCCTACCTTCCCAACCCCAGCGCCTAAATGCCCCAAGAGCTCTGAGGCGGGATGCAGAACCACAGGGAGGACCTGTGGCGGGAGGCACCAGTCAGTCTCCCCAGGGACAGCTGCAGAATTGGATCACCTCATCTTTCCGAAATGGTCCCAACCCAAAGTCGGGTGAACCCTTGGGAGGCTGGTGTGGCTATTTTCTCCTTTTCCTCAACACCCCCCCAATACACCACCACCACCCCACCCCCGGGGTAGACAAACCAGCTCTGGGCTGGGCAAAAGATGCGGGTGGGTAAGGGCCCTCAGACTTTACTCTGGGGGGCTCCTGGCCCAACTCCAAGACTGTCTTTGACCAAGAGTGAGGAGCAACAGCATCCTCTCAGTGTGAGCTCAGCCACCCACCCCTCCTGCTGTCTTCCAGAAAGTCTGAGCCTAGCGTACTCCCAAGGCACCTTAGAGGTGAGGTGAAAGGAGACATTGCACTGAAGCCCCAAATTTCAGTCTCCAGAAGTTTTCACCTCCTAATCATAGAACTTCTCTTATTTGTGCTTGATGAAGCAGCAAATGCAGCACTTCTCAGCATGTCTTTGGGGAGAAAGGAGCACAGGATTTCTCAGATTGGGGTGGGATAGAACCAAGTTGAGAGGTGCCTGGCACCCTGAGGGCTCTGGTGCAGCTGCTCTGAGTACTCAAAAGGAGGGGGTACTAAGACTGTTTTAGTCAGGCTGGCATCTAACCAACCTTCATCCAGACACTTCCCAAGTGCTGTTCTGTGACAAAGGTTGACAGGGAGAGGGCTAGGCAGGGAGGGGCTGCAAAATGTGAGGAGACCCCAGCTCAACTGGTAGCCTTTTTAGGGCAGGCACACAGCTGTCACTGCTGGTAAGTGGTTCTAGCCCAGACATGCTAGAACCAGTTTCCTACAAATATGGGGTGGGAGGGAGGGCGATAACTGTTGCCTATGGACACACACCCATACATTGGGTAATGGTGTTATGGATTTTCTGTGCTTGCTCTGTAATGACTTTCCATATGGCACACACTATACTATCCCAAGGTGGCAGGTCCCACCTGGCAGGGCTGACTCAGGCTTAGTGCCCCAAAGAAGGCAACACTAGAAGGGACATTGAGCTTGGGACCAAAAAAGTTCCAGAAAATCCACCTTAGCTAAACATGGGCAGAACCCAGACCTGGGGGAAGTTTAATCTTGAGGCTCCAAGGGTCTAGGGATAGGCATCTTTTCTATGAAGGCTGAGATTGCAAAGATTACCCACCTTTTCAAGGTCAGTATTCTTTAGCGCCACCCCAGCCCAGAAGCTGAAAGATCACACAAGCCTTGTTTAATAGTGGGAAAGAATGAGTCAGAGCAGGCCATAAACTGCCCTAAAGTTCACACTAGGAAGTTACTACCCAGTCCCACTCACCCCAGCTGGTCAGGGCACCTACCCCACCCCCACTCTGGTTGCACCAAGATGTAAGATGTCTATGGCCAGGGCTGGACCAGTCTGCCAGTCATTAATCATGGAACTGAAAAAGAGGTCTTGGGAAGACCTTGGCCCTTTCTCGTGGGTCAGCAAGGTGGGCTCTGACCCTTGGGGCTGCCAGGGGTAAAGTCTTTCCCTTGTTGCTCAGAGTCCTCAAAGCCTGACTCTGGGGCAATCCCTGGCAGCAACAACAGGGGTTGTGTGCCCGGAGGCAAGAGGGCTCATCCCAGGCTCATCACCTGGATTTCTGCAGAGAGCTAACCATGGCACTGGCTCAGAATCTACTTTGACAGTTTGTGACTTCAACATACCAGGGCAGGCCCCCAGGAACAAAAATCAGACCAAGTACAAGATTCCACACTCTCATGCCTGTGACACCTTCAGAGAACTAGAATAAAAGAGTAGGAGGAAAATCTTGCTAAGGAAACAGACACTTAGAAGAATAAATACCAGCCTTTCCCTTAGATAACAAGGACAGCCGCAGCTTGAACCCAGAGCTCTGGACCCCCACTCCAGTGCTCCGAAAACAAATTACCAAGAAAGCCTGAAGGGAAGAGAAGGAAGAAATGTGACCTAAACTCCCGTTCCAGAGCCCTAGGTTGAAGGTGGAGCCAGAGCTCAGCCCTGGTTTGGGTCCTGGCACTAGGAGTGGGTCAGTTCGGGCCTAGAAAATTGGGGATTAGAAAAGTGGAAAGGACAGGAAGAGAAGGAGCTAAGCCCCGGCTTTTCAAAACCATAGAAAAAGCAGCAACATTCCCTCCCTCCCGTCCCCAGCACGCTCACCTCCTCCGCCTGCCCGTCTCCCAGAGGACCAGCACCACGTGTTTCCACACGCACCTTGACAAAGAAGCAAAAACACTACTCCCTTTTAAAGCCCCTCTTTCCGGAACTCAGCAACTCGGTTGCGGAGCTGGACGTGGTCAGAGCGAGTTCGAGCTGGGGGGTTGGGGGGGGAGGGTGCAGGGAGGATCAGGGAGATAGAGACAGTTACCTCCATTCTGCCCTACCAGACCACCCAAAGGGGAAGCCCCTGGACAGCCTAAACTCCCTGCCCCCTACCCCCGTGGGCAGACAGCCGGGCTGCGCGGCTCCCGGTTCTGTGTCGCCACTGCCGGACGGCCCCAAGTTCCGTAGAGGCCGCAAGGAAGTGCCGAGCGCTCCTAGGCCCTGGGCCCCGTGGGGTTAAGTCTGAGTCCCCGCCCGGCGAGGAGCACAGAACTCCGAGTCGGGGCGGGACTGGCCGCGGGGCAGCCGGCCGGGTTAGGAGAAGGCGAAAAGGCGGGATCCTCCAAGAAGTAGATTCTCAGGCGTCCGCCCGAGGCCACGGCCAACATCTCTTTCCTTCTCCCACCCACCCCGCCTTCCCTCGAGGACCGCTCCGGTCCGGTGTTCTTAGGATGGGGGTTGGGCGCTGACAGCAGGAAAAACCGACTTTGAGCGACTCCCGGGCGCTTCCCAACGCTCCCACCCCACTGGCCGTCTCCCGGAAAGAACCTAGCCCGCAAGCAGCGGCCCCGGGAAGGGGGGCAGTGACCGGGTGGGGGCGGGGCAGTGACGGGGTGGGGGCGGGGGCAGCGTTGCTCCTTGCGAGAAGCTGCTCAAAGTTTCTGCCCCCTCGAAGCTCCCCCTACTCCTCTCCCTCCCCTCCCTCTGGCACCCCTTAAACAGTCCTCCGCCTTCGCCTCTCTTTCCTCCCACCTCGACCCTCCCCTGCTCTTCCCCCGCGTCTCCACTCCTCCTCCCCCTCCGGGGTCCTTCTCCTCTCCGGCTCTTTGGGCGTCCGCCCCGTCAATCACCGCCGCCTCCTGCCCCTGCCCGGCCCTCTCCGCCTCCCAGGCTCTCCGAGCGCCTCCGGCTCCCGTCTCGGGCCGCCCTCCGCTTTGCGCGGAGCCGGGCGATCTGTCAGCGGAGCCGGCCAGGGGGGAGCCGCCCGGCCCGCCCGGGCTCGAGTTACCCGTGACTGACAGCGTCTCCATGGCGAATAATTTGACTCCGACTATTGTCTGGCGCGGGCAGGCCCCGGGTCAGATAACCAGACCAATCAGGGCGCGGGCCGCCGCGCCTCATGCCCGCTTAGAATAATATTATTAAAAAAGCAGCAAGCGAGCTAGACGGGAGGGAGAGCGAGCGAGAAGCAAGCGAGGGAGCGGCGAACGGGCGGGCGCGGAGCATGCGGAGCGGCGCCCCAGGCGGCCCCTGGGCTTGGACGAGGGCGCGGGCGAGGCGCGCAGGCGGCGGGGGCGCGGAGCGGCGCGGGACCTGCGGCCGGCGCGGGACCGGACTGCCGTGACTCGGAGATCGTCGGGAGCCAGTGCCGGGCCAGGGGGCCCGCCCCGCCCGCCTCTCGGCCCCGGACGGCCCGGCGGGGAGGCGCCCATGCCGGCCCGCGAAGCTCGGTGAGGGCGCGCGCGGGCGGGCGGGGGCTCAGCCGGCACCATGTCCATGCTGCCCACCTTCGGCTTCACACAGGAGCAAGTGGCGTGCGTGTGCGAGGTGCTGCAGCAGGGCGGCAACATCGAGCGACTGGGCCGTTTCTTGTGGTCGCTGCCGGCCTGCGAGCACCTCCACAAGAATGAAAGCGTGCTCAAGGCCAAGGCGGTGGTGGCCTTCCACCGCGGCAACTTCCGCGAGCTCTACAAGATCCTGGAGAGCCACCAGTTCTCGCCGCACAACCACGCCAAGCTGCAGCAGCTGTGGCTCAAGGCGCACTACATCGAGGCGGAGAAGCTGCGCGGCCGGCCCCTGGGCGCTGTGGGCAAGTACCGCGTGCGCCGCAAATTCCCACTGCCGCGATCCATCTGGGACGGCGAGGAGACCAGCTACTGCTTCAAGGAGAAGAGCCGCAGTGTGCTGCGCGAGTGGTACGCGCACAACCCCTATCCCTCACCCCGCGAGAAGCGCGAGCTGGCGGAGGCCACGGGCCTCACCACCACGCAGGTCAGCAACTGGTTCAAGAACCGGCGGCAGCGCGACCGGGCAGCTGAGGCCAAGGAAAGGTACGAGTAAGTAAAGTTTCGGCGCCAGCTCCCCCGGGCCCGAGGGAGGGGGTCGCAGGCCTTGCACCTAGCCTACGAGAAAGGCCTTATCCGGGCCCTCGATCCCAGACAGATCCCAGACACGGCCCAACTGACCCAGAGGGCGCTCAGCTCTTTTGGGAGACCGGGAACCTAAGGGGTTTGTCTAAAGCGGGCAGAGCAATCGGGGAAGTTGTCAGCTAACTCCCCGGTCGGTTGTGGACAAGCATGGAATTGGGGAGTAAGACAAGATCGTGGGCCCCGACTCCCCGTAAGGTGGGCACAGCAGGCAGAATCGGATTGACCTCCCGAAGGATGGTGAGGTTTCTGCCGAGGATGCTTCAGAGTTGAGGATTTTGGAGACTGGCTGTTGGAATTTACCAGCACTTCCCCGAACTCTCCCCTAGGCCTCACTCAGTTCCCAAAGCATGAGTAGGGGTCAGGACTGGAATTAGAACTTCCCTAACATGACCCGTGTGTGCAGAGGTCTGGCTAAGAAATTCCCTTAACTGGACATGATCGTGAGAGCCTTTTTCACCGCACAAAAAGGACCAAGAGGTGAAAGATTTGGGAAGTTGCTGCTGGCTCTGGGAGAGAAGCAGAGAAACACATCCTCTTTTTGGTCTCCCTGGACACACAACCCATTCCCTGGCCCGACAGGTCCTGAGCTTTCCCTTCGGATCCTACCTACTCTGGAGGCAGATTGGTGGGTCTGGGGTGAGCTGAGAGCAGCAGAACGGCAGGGAGCTGCTTGTCCTGGAGGAAACGGGACAGTTCAGTTCCTGAACTAACTTCGTAGTGACCATTAGGGCCTTGTGGCTGCCAGCCCTGTGTCTCTCAGCACCCCGAATCCGGAGGGGGGAAATGGAAGAGAAATTGATTGTGGCAACAGAATGTAGCCTGCTCATAACAAGAGGCCTGGGATGGAGGTGTGGGTCGTTTGCAGCCCAGAGTTTGAACTACCAGGGTCAGGTTTGGGAGTTCTGAGCAGTGGTCCCAGGAGCTTGGGAGTAGAAGGGGAGTGCTTCAGGCTGAGCCTGGACTCAGACCTTGAGATTGGAGTATCCAGAATGATGAGGTATGACCTGCCAGGCCGCTAGGAAGTTTCCTTCCAGGAAAACAGGAAGAAAAGGCCTTAGGAAGCCAGTGAAGAGAGAATCTGGACCCAAGATTTCAAATCTCCAAATCTGGGCAAGGACTGTCAGTTAAAATCAGGGCAGAAGGAGGGTTCTCCTTACTGGTAACCCCCTCTGGCCCTGGCCCCTTGGTATGTATCCAGACTGCTGAGGAACTGGGTTCTCAGGCGACCCGAGTATGGGTTACAAAGTCCCTCCTCGTTTCTGGGATGGCAGAGAGGTCTAGGCCAGGATTCACAATCTCCTCCCGTCTTCTCCTTTTTCCCAGGAGCTGCCTTCCAACCCCTCAGCTTCTTGCCCCTGTGCCACCAGGGAAGGGAATCCCACATACTTAAGGCCTTGTCCCTAGGCCCAAAAAGGAGAGCCCTCACAACTCACCAGTTTGGAGCTAGAGGGGACAAGGAACAAGTCCTTCAGCCAGCAATTTCCTTCAAGCAGAGAAAAGGAAAGGGTGAGGAAGGCCTGTGAGATCCCCAACTTCAAATGGGACCCTCCTCCTAAGATCTAGGGTCCCTCACTCTCCTAGGCAGTCTTGTATTCTACAGAGTCGGGTTTGAGGAACTAAGAGTGAGCTGAAGAGTCAGGCCTCCTATTCCGCACCCCCCAACACCAACTCCTAAATGTTAACAACTCTTTGGGGTGGTAGGCAGGCCAAACACACCGAGTAGGAAGGGTATTCACGAGATTGAGTGTGCGATGTGGGAAGATCAAGAAAGATGATACAGGGAGAAAGAGCAGAGATACCAGTTTTTGGAGAGATTGTGAGAACTGGCAGGAAGGAGAGCCCCCGGCCGGTCAAGAATATGGTAGAAACTGAACACACCAGCAGGCAGTGCCCAAGGCTGCTCTGATGCTGAGGCTGGTGGCAAGCTCTGGCTCCGGGCGCCACAGCCTCCTGTCCTCGCTGACCCGGCTGCTTTGCTCCTGCACTTGCAGGGAGAACAGCGAGAACTCCAACTCCAACAGCCACAACCCGCTGGCTGCGTCGCTAAACGGCAGCGGAAAATCGGTGCTAGGCAGTTCCGAGGACGAGAAGACGCCGTCGGGGACGCCGGACCACTCGTCGTCCAGCCCCGCGCTGCTGCTCAGCCCGCCGCCACCTGGGCTGCCGTCCCTGCACAGCCTGGGCCACCCTCCTGGCCCCAGCGCCGTGCCGGTGCCGGTGCCGGGCGGAGGGGGCGCAGACCCGCTGCAGCACCACCACGGCCTGCAGGACTCCATCCTCAACCCCATGTCGGCCAACCTTGTGGATCTGGGCTCCTAGAGTCCCGCCTGCCTCATAGCGCTTGCGACGGGCACTGCGCGGGGACCTAAAAGAGACAATGTCGCGAGGGCTCCCAGCGCGGGCCGCCCCACCAGGTACTGACAAACCCGCAGGCTGAGCAGGCAGAGCCGCTGGCCGCAGGCAGGGCTGTTGGCTCTCTGGTTTGGTCTTGTTTGGCATTTATTTTCAACAAGTTGCTTTTTGAGAGCCTTTGGAGGCATTGGACCGGGTCTTGAACCAGGGAAGGGAATAAATTATACACAATTCTCACACCCTATTTCTTTTCTCTCTTCCCTCACCTTCCTAGCTCTTTCTAATTCTTCCTTTCCCTTCCTTCCTTCCTTCCTTCCCTCCTTTCTCCCCTTCTTGCTTGCCACCTCTCCTTTGTCTCTGTTGGTCTTCTATATTTCTGGCTTCTCTCACAAACTTTCTATTTCTTTGTCGTTCTCCTCCCCGCCACCTCTTGGCGCTCCTGGCTGCTGGATCCAGACCCCTCAGTCTCTCTCCTCCTGCCTGGCCCTTAAATTGCCCTCCTTCATCTCTCACTTTCCTGGGGCCGAGATGGGAGAGAGAAGAGCAAAGGAAAGACAGGGCCTTTGAACTGGGCGCTGCCAGGGTCAGCCAGCGGTGCTGCAGGTGTCCGCTCTGCCATAGTAGCTAAAGCGAAAGAGAAAGGGCTGCCGCAGCCCCTGCCACTTGCTTCTCTCCCTCTGTCTCTCTCTCTCTCTCTGTGTTTCTATCTCTCTGTGTGTGTCTCTGTCTCTCTCTGTGTCTGTCCGTCTGTCCGTCTGTCTGTCTGTCTGTCTGTCTGTCTGTCTGTCTGTCTGTCTCTGAGGCCCAAACACGTGCTCTCCTCCTGCTCCTGGGACCGTGGCCACAATGCTTCCAGCAGAGCGTGCCTCCCGAGCCTTGGACTTGCCGTCTCCCCTTTTATGCCCTCATGTGAATGTTCTTCGGGAAATATTTCTGCTTTTATTTTATAATAAAATTAGAAATCATAAATATATATATGGATATATACCACAAGCCGGCTAACCGGGAGTGCAGCGTGTCTGATTTCCCTACAGGGACTCGACACCCCGGATGGACCATTCTAGGCAGTGGTACCTGCGAGAGTCCCCCAAGCCAGGAGATGCCATGCTATAGTTATAATGCCTGTCAGTCCCCAGGCAAAGGACTGAAAACTCTGAAACCTGGCCCACAGCTGGCTGCCCCTTCTCTTGTTAGAGAAGCTCACCAAAGTAGTGGGGAGGGCGGTCTGCTTCTTTTGGAGACGCCTCTCCAGCCAAAAGCCACTGAACAGTGCCCTCTTTCTCCACCTCTGTGGTGGGGTGGGAAATGTGAGGCTGTGTGTGGAGCATGGGTGCATGTGACTTCTGTTTGGAGATACCAGGACTGGGGAACAAACCGGGAGGTGTGTGTTTCCTGAAAGGCTGACTCTGGCATGGTCACGGTTTGCAGAACCAGGCACTAAGCACTGGGCACATTGCCTGGGCCGGCCGGCAACTTCTGACCCCCCTCGATGGCCAGGCCGTGGATATGGTGGTGGAGCAAAGGTTTCCAAACTCAGAAATCTGTTGGTTTGGGGTGGAGATGAAGGCTGGGGTTGAGGAAAGTCAGAGCCTCCGGAAGCTGGTCAGCAGGGCACTAGATCTAAATGGGTGCAAGCAGCCAAGCCAAAAGGGCACCTCTGCAGGCCGCGTGCCCCAGGGGCCTTAGGGACTGAATGTTAGTCTCTTTGGAGGATCCCACCTTGGCGACTCTTTGGGGCAGGGCAAAGCAGATACTAAGTAGGCAGAGCACCTCCAGGAGGAGCTTTTCTACCTCACCTCGGGAGGCTGTAGGACCAAATATGTCTCTCCTCGGCGGCCAGGATGCTAGGGGCCAATGTGCTGTCCCTAACCGGAAGGGCTAGAGGGGATGAGGCGCTCTTCCGCTCGGAGATCCTAGAGTGCGGAGATCGCCAAGGCGTTCCTCTGTGGTGAAATCAGCGACCACAAAGGCCCTTCCGTGCGGACTTTTCAAGTATCAAAGATTCCGCAGGCGGCTGGGCGGGCAAACTTGGCTGAGTGGACTAACTTGGCTGGGAGGTTACACCTACCTTCTTTTTGTACTAACCTGGAGATGGAGGGAATCCCCTAAGATCGCGCGGCTGACTATAATCCTCCGCCTGCGGCCCCACCTGGCATACTTGAGGGAGCCTACCCCGGCAGTCAGTCGGGCTGCCCCTGCTCGCGGGGGTCCACTCAGGTCCTCCTGAGATCTGGGCTGCGCTTTTAAGACCCAGGGGTCGGACTAATGCTGACTGGCAGGGTAAGGGCCTCTCCCTGCCTGAGGGTCTGAGGCTCTCGAAACCGCAAAACCTGGGTCAGCCCAACTCAATGGGCCAGGCCCAGGCTTACTTCTGGGAAAATTGGGAACACAGTTCCCTGTGTGGAGCCCGCATCACCCCTATTTTCCAGACACTCACCAGGCGCTATATACCAACTTTCACAAGGACATGCACGTTCAGTTATAATGTTATAACACTCGATTCACAAGTGTTGAGCAATGGTTATGTGCCAGGCACTGTGGGTGCACCAAAACCCCCCACTCCCCCCAGAGATAGTGACCACACAACAAAACATACTGACTCTGTCATACATGTTGACACACACACGCAAACACACACATAGACCTTCAACCCATTTTCCCAGACACACTAGTGACCTAGGGCAAAACAAACGCGCTCCTGTGGGCTATATGCCCCAGCTACTTGCACAAATGAGCCCTCCTTGTATGTGCGCTCATACACAAATACACCTCACGCTTCTCCCTAGAAGCGTAAAAGTCCACTCTCACAGGTGCCCTGCCAGCAGCCTTCTCAGCCCATCGACCCGCTGGATCTAGCGTCCTGCTTTGAAGCACAGCTTGCCCGGAAGGCCTGGACGCCCTGTGGCTAAGTCCCCCCAAAATAAGATGGTCCTAGGATCCTGAGGCGACAGCGGGTGAGGGTTCCCCCAGCAGCACCTTCTCGAGGAAGGCGCAGGTGGGATCCGCAGAAGTTTGTCGCGAGCTCTCGCTCGCCGGTAGGGGGCGAGCACCTGCTCCCGAGCTCTGTTCCGTGAAGCCAACCCGCGCACCGCCACACTACTTGTTGCAGTTTCGTCTTTCCCTCCCTTCTGGAAAGCTAAACCCAAAAATATTTTTCAAATGGGAAAACTATACAGAAGTTCTGAAAACAAACCCAATATCTACTTGCCCACTACATAAATCTATACAAGCCCCCACCAGAACACGTGTGGCCCCCACCAGAACACGCCAACGCTCTTAGTTTTTGCACAGATGTTGCTAGGTGAATTCAGTCACTCCCCAGCAGAGTCCACAGGGTCCCAGCGACTTATCACCTGCCCTCCATTCCCACCTCTCAGTGGCCGTCGGAGCCAAGATGGGACCCTGAAGGCGTTTGCCTTTCTTTTGTTCCCATCCAGGTCCCATACCGAGGCAGCAGACCATGCTGGCTAACCTAACAAAGGTAGAAGAACCTTGACTTCCAGGACAACTGACCGGCTCATCTGCTTGGGGGCATACAAACTGAAGGCTGATGAAAGCAGGGTAGACTATGGGGACCCACCACATTTCCTCATCAGTTTCCTTCTCCTGAGCTGGGGAGGGACCCTTTCCAGTACTTGGGTCAGGTACTAGGGTCACCCTAGTGTCCCTTGAGAAAATGGCAGGACCACCTGGAGGCAGGTGGTGATGGTTGCACCAGACAAGAAAAGGCTAAACAGAGCCAGGGAGATCTGGGGAGAGAACATTCAGTAACTCAGTCCTTGGTATTCCCCAGTCCTTGTGGAAAACACCATTGTGGCCAGTGAGAAGTGCAGGGACCAGTGGACCGGAGACTCTAGAGACAGAGGAAGGGAATTCAGCATCCATGTCTCCGCCAGTGCCTACCTCGTACCTGGATGCGGCCCGGGCTCCAGAAAGGAAAAGTGTGATAGTTTGGGGTTGAGGAGCAGGTGAGAAGGACCTAGGAGGAGCTAGGATACAGAAGGTCTTTTGTTGATTTCTCCATCCCATCGCTGTGACTTTGGCCCCCTGGGTGCTCACAGCTGTTTGTTGCAGTTCCCACCAGAGGCGAACCAGTGTGTAAAGATGCACTAGGATGTGAGAAGACATGACAATGTATGCGCGCAATGGGGTGAGAAACTTGCGGGTGTGACCAGGTGGACGGGCACCTTGGGAGGGTGGCTGTTCCTGTGTAAATGGATGTGCTTCTGAGCCATGCGCTCCTAGGACACGGGGTCGCGGGGCATGTTAAGCCAAACCTGAGCGTTCCTGCTGATAAGCGGAGGCCTCTCCGCTCATACCCCTGAAACCCAACTGACTCAAGCTGATCTGGATTCCTCGCTGCTGGCGAGGCGGGTGAGCCCGGAGGAAGGAAGGATTTCTGGGTCGCTGTAGCGGAGAGCCTGGCGGTGGAACTCATGCAGTAACCCGAAAGACGTCGGGACTTAGGATCAGGGTCAAGCCCCTCCCCACCCCAGCCCTCAGCCCCGCCCCCTCCTCGCCGCCTCAAGAGCGCCTCTTTCTCTTATTCTCCGCAGGTTCTGGAGAGGCTGGAACCCCTAATGGTTTCGGGGTGGGATCGGAATGGAAGGGGTCAGATTAGGTGTCCTCCAGTGGGGTGAGTTTTTCACTCCTTTCCCCACCAACTCGGTAGCGAGACTGCTCCCCCACCAGGTAGGTGCCTGCTCGAAGTTGCCAGGCGGTGGAAAGAGTCTCAGTAACATCGCGCGGCTGAGCCAAAGAAGGTTAGCCTAGTGAGGCCCACCTGCACCCCTAGTTGCCCCGGAAGGCTCTCACAGACCCGAGAGACAGGACGGCCTTCTTTAGAAGAGAGGCGGTCCTAGAGCGTGCAAGGGCTGCATCGAAAACTACCACCTGCGGAGTAGCTTGTACTAGCCGAGCGTCTGGGGCTGCAGAGAGAAATTACCCCGGGCCTCCTACGCTGTCGAAGTCCCTTTGGTGCTGGGTGCAGGCCCGATGCGGGACCGCTTTCTGGAGCACGTAGCCTGAACTGAACATGGTGCGAATTCAAAGAGCTGGGACCTGAGGGCCGGGAAGTCAGAGACCGGCTGTCCCATTCCGCGGCCCAGCGTCGGGCTGGGGTCTGGGGGTCGGAACGCTCCAGGATGCACGGAGGGCGACAAAAGCGTCCTCAGCGACATCTGTCCTCCATGGTAGTCCTCCTGGCTCAGGAGACTCCACCTCTGCCGGTCCGGGACACCCGGGTCTGACGGGCTCTCCCGCGATTCAGCAGTCTCGCCTGGAAGCTCCCTCAGGCCCTGGCCCGCGAGTCGGACTAGAGCCGCCTGGGGTCCTATGCTGGGAATGACGGATCCGCCCAGAATTGTCAGTGCAGTCGCGGGGGAGGACTTTATAGAGTTGCGGGCCCTCCATTCCCTTGCTTCAGGGCTTTTCCAAGGGAGGTGGGGTGCCCGAGCCGGCGCGCGCTCTCAGACGCTCATTTGCTCGCAGAAATACTCGGGTAACTGGCCTCGGGCCCTGGAGACTCAGCGCAGTGGTGACCGAGCGATAAGTCATAACTGCTATTTCCCGAATGCTTAGAACGCTCAGGCACTTTACACACCCGGTATCTGCTTAATCTTCACTGAGGCCACACAAAGAAGCTATTATAGCTGGCGGACGAAACTGGGACGCCAGGTTCCCGAACTTGCCCAGTCCTCCACGTCGCTATGGCAGAACCGGCGTTTGAACTTGGTCTCTGCGAAGCCGCAGCGCACGTTCTTTGCAGGATACCCGCTGCGAGCGAACGCCGTGCGGAAGATTGGAGCGACGCCTGGTCCCGGGGCCTGAGGGGCAGAGAAGGAGAGGGGGTTGGGGTGGGATGGGGGTGGGGGCTGGAGTGAGTGAGGAGGTAAATGACTCCGGAGTCGGTGGGGGCATTCGAAGGCTGCTCTTCACAGCGCCGGGCTTTGCATGCCGCGGTGAGGGCTGGTCGGCGATGGCGCTGAGGCAGCGAGAGGAGAGTTGGAAAAAACCGGGATAAGCGCTCTCTTTCCTCAGTGGTCCTCTACTATGTATAGACTGGACTTAGGGTCTTTCCCACCTTAAAGTCAAGTGCCACGGCAGGGGCTTTGAACAGTGAGGAAAAAGAGGAAGCCTTGGGACCCCAGGGCCACCTACTGCTGGTGCCGCCCCTGCCTTCCTCATCTCTCCCCTTCCGAAGATTTGGCCCCATCTCTGTCATTCTGCTCTGGAAGATGAAGCCGCTGGGGGACGCTGAGAACAGAAACCTTGTCCTTGGAATCTCTTTGCCTTCTCTTCCCTCCACCTTTCCCCCTTGCCCCCCCACTCCCCATTATTCAGTAGTAGACAAGGTAGTCAATGGGGGGGGGGCGGAGGGGCAGTATATTAAAGTGTTATTCCAATAACACAGGTTCACCCTGGGATTTGAAGAGGTGGGATAGGGCGGAGACTCCACAACAGACCTCCAATGCCTTCCCCACCTGACAACCCTATACTTAGGCCCCACTGGGAGCCCTCAGCTCCTTCAGTTCCTTCTGAGCTAGGTGATTCTGTCAGTTTCAAAATAGTGTGTATGAAATAGCTTGTTGTTCCAGGCAGAGCTTTTGGCCACCTGGGAAAGCGACCCTGAGACACCTGGACTAATGCGAGAGGTCGTGGGCCCAGGCCTAAGGAATTGAACAAGTAGATGGGCACAGAGTAGACTTAATCTAGAAAGCCTTCCCAGAAGTGTGAGTCATTCCTACCTCTTCCTCCCCTTGAAGGAGTCACACCCTGGTGAGGATGGGGTAGGGGAACAGAGGGAATCAGAAACAGAAAAGCCATATTGCACAGTTTCTAAGAACAAAATAATATAGCTATTCCTTGCACTTACAAGGTATCCTGCAGTATCAGTTACCCACCAATCACGATTTATATAGGTTAGGTGGGAAAGTGAGTCTTTAGTTGGCAGGTGAGCTCAGGACAGGTGTTATGTGTGACTTTCTGAGGTCCCAGAGTTAGTGAAGATTCTTTCCTTTCTATTCTATTGTCAAGGTGACTTGTTGAGTTTGGAGGAAATAGCAGATACCACACCAGCCCAAATGTTCCCCTGGGGTTGAAGGAAGCGTGCAGAGAGACAGCAATCAACAGAGCCACCCAGATGCTGCCAAATGCACCTCAAACTCAAAACAACAAGTCCATGAAATCACCAAAAGGAATGCCTGAAACAAGTCTTTTCTGACAGTCCACTTCCATACACAGGAAGCTTGGGGAAAATGGGCAGAGCTGAGAACTAGAGCTTTGCTTTCTCATTGGATATAGGACCTGTCATTAAGACTGCAGGCAAATGAATTGGGAGACAAAGGTTTCCTCAAAAGGTAAATAAGAATTCTGTGGGTGGCTCCAAAAAGGCTGTAGGTTAAAAAAAAAAAATACAGCAAAAATGAGATGAGACAGGAGACTCTTGTTTACTCTGAAAAACTAGTCCCTGATGTCAGTTAAGAGACATAGATGAAGAAGTCAAGACTCACTCTATCACTTACCTACACTTCTTAAAGGAATATAATATTAAATTGGCATAATATTAAATATGAAGAAATAGGGAGGGGGCACTGGGAACAAGGTGGGAGCAAAGATGAGGCTTCATAGACAGGCTGAAAGTCTAGAACAACTGGAGCTAAGTCACAGTAGGCTGAGCAGTGGGCAGTGCCTCCCTCCCTAGAGACCTGGGACAAGGAGGGGGCAGGAAAGCACAAAGAGGGAGTGCCACATCACCCAGAGGTACCTGGGATGTCTTGGGCATCAAACCAGAGACCAGGAGAGACTACAAATACCACCATACCTGGTAGCCTGCCTCAGGCTCAAAATCTACACAACACAGGTCCATGCCGAGGTAAAACATGGCACCTCATGAGGCAGAGCGGAAAGAGACACTGTGCCACGTGTGACTATAACAAATAAATTACCAGCTATGAACTTATTTCTCACCCACACAAAAATGGTCAGCATTTGGCTTCTCACTGGGGTGATCCAAGGACACAGGCTCCTCTATCAGTTGCCTCCACACTCCTCCAAGACCTCCGAGTTCTCTGCATTTGTTTGCTAGATGAGTAAGGAGCATGGAGGACGAGTGTGGGAGCTGTGGGTGCGTGTCACTTCTTCTCATATTTCACTGAATGAAGCTTAGTCATATGACCAGCCCAACAATAAGGGGAACTAGGAAATGAAGATACCTGGGTGACTATGAAGAAATCCCAGGAAATGACTTTACTGAGTCTGTGTGGAGAGTGAGTCATCTTCAGTGATTTTAGAAGAGACAGTGTGTTCTGTACATTTCCCTTGTTCTATGCATCTATATATTTACTATTACAGGTTAGGACTTGGTTTTGGTTTTTTGTCTTACTTGTTTTTCTCTAATAGAGATACCATCACCTTATAGATCACAAGTCACTTTCCCTCTCTGAGTTTTGGTTTCCTCAACAGCTATATTGTGTATTGATTAGAGTAAGAGTCAGATGGAAGTTATGAAAGACCCAAGTTTAGAGTGGTTTAAGCATAATTGAAGATTATTCCCCTCACACACTAAAGCCTCAGCAGGATGGAGAAAGGAATGAAAAAAGGGAAAAGTCATAGGCACATTGCCTCTTAAGAGAAATTTCTAGAAGTTGCCATATTGCCTTATGGCCAGAACCTAGTCACATGATCACACTGCATAGCCAGTGTGAGATTTATTCTAAACAGGCAAAAGCAGTTGTATTGCTGAGGAAGAAAGGGAGAATGAGTATTGAGGAGCATTGCATCTGAATTCACAGGGAGATGGACTTGGTAATCTCCAGGGTCCCTTAATGATGTTTTGTGTTTCTATAAAAACAATAACAAGCAAAACATCAACAAAGTATTTAAAAAATTATTTAAAAAAATAATGTGTTAACAAATACCCATGACTAATTTATCTGCAAAGTTAAAACTCACACCAATAAGCATCTTCATCCTTTCTCCAACCTACAGAATGTAGTTCCATGGTCCTATTTATTAGAATTGCCTAGAGTGGGACCATTTAAAATTATTTCTCCATGCATCTGTATGGAGATGTTTCCTGGGGAAAATTTGGGAAACTTTGCAACCACTTTCACTACTAATAGACAATCGAGGACTTCAAGAAAATTTCTCTAACTAGCCATATAGCCATAGAAGGATGAATCCATTCCTTCACTTATTTATTAATCCATTCATCCATTTATATATCCCCTCATTCAGTAAATACTTACTGAATGTAAATATACAAATATATCTAGTGCCTGCTCAGTACTAGATGTGAGGATATAAATATCATCTTTGCTCATCTTTGTTAATAATAAACTGTAGCCTGGCATATGGCTGTCTGACATATAACCTTTCCCAGCCTCTCTTCTTAGGGGGCACCTTGTGACCATATTCTCCCCAAAGAAATGTGAATGGACAGGATGTGGCCACTTTGAGGCTTACCCAGAAAATCTCCCACTTCAGGCTTTTTCTCCCTTTCAACACACTAGAACAGCATTAACTAGTGTCACCTTGAAAGTCAGTTTGTTTTCTAACAATACCCCTAAGTACTACCCAAAGCTCAGAACAGGCAGACTGACTGAAACACACTGCCGAGGGCAACAGCGGGCGAGGCAGGAGAGGTCTGCTGCACCATGTGGGTCCTCTGTGGCTGCAGTTTGCTTCATAGTGTGTTGCTTAACCCCTGTGCCATCAGGAGAGGGCCCTCCAGGGTGGATTTCTAAGCAATTCTCACTTTCCCTAAATTGGAGCTGTCATAGTACCCAAATCAGTGGCAGAGAAATTTCATTGACCTGACCCTGTACCTCTATGCCTTCTCTGCTGATTGACACTATTCTGATGGTTTCAAAGACCATAGCTTAACACTGGCCCACATAGGCAATATCCCCCACCCTTGTGTCCAGATTAGTGCTACAACTTTGCCAGAACTTCAAGAAGAATCTCAAGAAAGACTGATCCTTCTAATGTTCTCTGCTCTCTTCTCCTTGGTTCTGTGCCTACCTAGCTCCATTCTTTCCCTAGATTCCTGCAGCTACCTAGCCCACCTTCTTTGTTTAGTTGCTCATCTGAATCTCTTCCCCTCCCTCTTGACAATCCCTTGGTTTTAGAAGAATCCAGAAGGAATCTCCTATGTGGACATTTGCACCAGACACTATTCATTTTCCCCATCTCTTCCTAACATCACCAGATTTTTCTTTGGAGATCCACTTGTCTCCCCTTACACAGCAGCCACAAAATTTGGGTGGAACTGACCCTAGCCCCAGCTTCAGAGGAGGGTCCTAATTGTTATCATCACTATCATTCAAGCCCTCTTGTCATGGTTAGTGGTTGAAAGGATGGTCATTTAACCCAGACCTAAGCCAACATCACATTTTTCACACAGTCATGGTTGGTTTGAATTTTTTGACTTACACAGAGATGCAGGGGGTATGGACCCAAATCAATAAAGGAAAAGAAGACTACTTTTGATGAGAGAAATAGGAGATTGTGGTCTAGAGCTGCTCTAGCCACGTTTCCCCCATGAGGGAAAGTAGCCCAAAGGGCAACACAAAGAGGAAGGTAGTCTTTTAAAAATTCCAGAGAAGCTAAGCCTGAACCTTGATCCAACCAAGATCTTCCTACCTGTGAAGTTTTCATTTATGTGAATCAAAGAATTGCCTAATTATTGGATATTCTGTTATTTGGGAACAAAAACACCCCATTAGATACTAGAGACATCCTACTAGTCTCAACCCCAGGGCTCCACAGGCCTTTCCCTTTCCTTCCATCAGGGAGAGGGGTTCATTATACCCATGCTGACCCTCTGAAGAGTTCTAAGAGTGACTCCCTATACAAATACCAAATACAAACAAGAATCATATCTTAGAACAAGAGCACATGAATTCTCATCTCTGATTCCTGCTGCTAAGTTTCCCAAGCTGGGAACTTCTTGGTCAATATTTCTTTTTTTTTTAATATTTATTTTATTTTTGCATACAAGAACTACAGGCCAGAAGTGTGGGGGGTGAGAGGATTCACTAGAGACAGAGAGGAGAAAAGAACAGGCAGATCCACTGAAATACACTGCTGAGGGGAGCAGTGGGTGAGGCAGGAGAGGTCTGCTGCGCCATGTGGGTCCCCTCCCTGGCCGGAGGCTGGGATGGAACTCGTGCTACAGTGGCTGTGGTTTGCTTCATAGTGCGTTGCTTAACCCACTGCGCTACCGGGGAGGCCCTTGGTCAGTATTTCTGCAGCCATACCCACTATTTATAAATAGCCTATCAACTCCTGGGATGAGTTATAGTCAGACACCATAAGATACATAATCTTACTGAGGGAAAATGGGACCATTCCTTTCCATAAGAACTTGGAAAACCTGCTCAAAGATATTTATTCTCTCAATAAATGAGTGGGGAGGGTGATTTTATTTCCAAGTTAGGGAAATGTAAAGGGATCTTTGATGAGACAGAAAAAAGGGACAGGGACTCAGTCATCGTTCTGTGCACTGAAACTGCGCTCCAAGAAGCAGTCAGTATTAGCAGCAGATGGGTCTGTTTGTTTTGTTGCTACGGGCTCTGTGGCTGAGCCAGGAAGGGCTGTCTTCCTTCATGTTCTACAGCAGTGTGATGACTGACAGCTGAAGCTGGAGCCTAAGAGGAGGAGGAATTAGGACGTTGAGGGAAGGGCACGGGGTTAAAAGATGGAGGCCTCTGTGGTACTGGGAAAGGAAGAAAATAAAAGATCAGAGAGGAGAAATAGCCCTTCTAAGTGAAGGATTAGTTGTAAATACCAGTTATGATGATGTGGTAAGTTACAAAAATAAGAACTGTAGTGGTCATGAATAACTTCTTATGAATACTTTTGTGTGTATGTTTATGTGTGTATACACATACATACTGTATATATTTAAGCAAGTATCTTTGGTTTTTCACCCTCTTATTCCCTTATCCTGTAACATAAGCTGTATTGACTTTATAATATTTATGTATTATTCATTCTATATCATGGTTTTTAAGCATTTGAGGGATGTCAAGGAGAAGCATGAACATCGTTAAAGGCCTTGACCTCCTCTGAGGAAGGGGTTAGTGTGTTTTCAGTTGTGTTTGGAGTGTTGTGTCACGTTAGGTGGGATAATGACCTCGTTATTGTTTTTATTTTTTTTAAGATTTATTTATTTATGCATACAAGAACTGGGGTACAGGTCAGAGGTGCAGGGGGGCGGTGAGAGGATCCGCCAGAGACAGAGTGGGAAACAGAACAGGCAGATGGACTGAAGTACACTGCTGAGGGGAGCAAGGGACGAGACAGAAGAGGCCTGTCTCGCCATATGGGTCACCTACCCAGTCAGCAGCAGGGATCGAACTCATGCTGCAGTGGCTGTGGTTTGCTTCATAGTGCATTGCTTAACCCACTGCGCCACCAGGGAGGCCCTCGTTACTGTCTTTACATGTGGATGTAGCGTGCCTGCAGCAGATGCATGTGCCAACTTCAGGGGATAGACTTGTGATAGCTAATTGCATGTGTCAACTGGACTGGGCCACAAGGTAGCCATATTACTGACTAAACATTATTTCTAGGTCCATCTGTGAGGTGTTTCCTGAAGAAATTAGTATTTGGTTCACGGGCTGAATAAAGCACAGTGCCTTCCCCGCTGTTTGAGGCCTTCACCTTCCCCCCTCAGCATAGACCTTTGTCTTCTCCCCTTTACTCAACCCCCACATCTTTCTCCTATAGAAGCTGCATTTTATAGCTGTGCAAGGGATAGCCCAGAGTAAAGATGACATTCTCCATTCTCCAGCCTTCCTTGCCATGAGATGTGCCACATAACCAATTTTTGGTTAATGAATATAACTTGTACAAACTCCAGCAGGTATTTTCCAAGGAAGAGGATCCCTTTCTTCACTCTTTTTCCTTTCTCTGTGCCTGCTTGCTCACTCCCTCCCTCCCTACCCTCCCTTCTCTCTCTTTCTTTCTCTCTCTCTCTCACATACACACACACACACACACACACACACACACACGACCCGTCAACCACCCTCTGGTGGGAGTACAGTCCTGCCGACACCTTCACTGTAGCGTGGTCTAAAGACTTTGCACACCTGCCCTCGAGAACTGTGAGGGTAAGTCTCTGCAGTTTGAAGCCACCAAGTCGGTGGTCATTTGCTACAGTGGCCATAGGAAGTGAGTACAGAAGGTATTCTGTAAGCTTAGTGAAGTGAACGTGGGTCCCCTGCAGATATGATGTCCATTTACTGCTTCTGTAGACTGAGGGCTTGATGTGTGTGGCCCAAGGGCACTGCACGTTTACTGAGAGGGAGGCCCAAGTCTGTCTCCCACCTTGGCTTTCTTTCATTGTCCAGTGCACATTACAAGAATTAAATGGGGGGTCGGGAGGGTCTACGAGTTGTCACCTTTCAAAAGTTCCTCAGGTGACTCGTTTATGCTACTGAGGCGTGAAAACTACCCAGATGGGATTCTTCGTACATGTTACTGGTCTTCATAATGCCCCCAAGGGCTTAAATGTATGAGTTGCTTCAGAGTTGGCAAAGTATTGTTGCCCCTTGAACAGCACAGGGATGTAGAGAGGCCGACAACCTACTGCCCCCGCACACCAAACTCCTGGGCGATCCAGGCCTGAATGTGGACTTTCCTCTCCACATACCTGTGTTCCACCCACAGAGAGGGAGTGACTTTATTGAAAACAAGTCTTCCTGTAAGTAAACCCACAGTTTAGGGTCAACTGTACTCTGAACCCCTTGACCCCCAACAGCAGAAATTTGAGGCAGGCAGGGGGATGCCAACCCCTACTTCCAGGTAAGTAAGGATGTCTAAGAGAAATAAGACTCAGAGGGCCTCTTGGGTTGACTAAGGGTTAAATCTCAGCGCTATCACCACTATGGCCTGAGTTCGATCCCCAGCAAGGGAGCAGACCCACATATGAGACCCTGTCTCCCTGCTGCTCCCCTCAGCAGAGTGTTTCAGTCCATATGCCTGTTCTGCTCCCAACTCTGTCTCTGGTGAATCCTCTCATGCCTGCACCTCTGGCCTGTACCCCAGTTCTAATAAAAGAAATAAAAGAGCAGTCCTCCCCCTGCCCTCACCAGCATTCTGATCCACATCCCATGTTCCCAGGACAGCCCCTCAGCATCACCCCCTAAGCACTGCTGTGTCACATGTGCATCTAAAAATATCACATGGGGGACCTCCCTGGTGGTGCAGTGGGTTAAGCAACACACTATGAAGCAAATCGCAGCCACTGCAGCACGAGTTCGATCCCTGCTGCCGGCCAGGGAGGGGACCCACATGGTGCAGCAGACCTCTCCTGCCTTGCCCACTGCTGCTCTCGGCAGTGTATTTCTGTTGATCTGCCTATTCTGCTCCCGGCTCTGTCTCTGGTGAATCCTCTCACCCCCAACACCTCTGGCCTGTACCCCAGTTCTTGTATGCATAAATAAATAAATCTTAAAAAAAATAAATAAAAATATCACATGGATTCAACTGTCCAAAGATTTGGGACCCTAAAAACATGAATATATTTATGTATTAAGTCACTTCAAGAGTGTGATAGGGGAAGAGGTAGGTGAGGTTTGAGATTAGGAGCCTTACGACACTCAGAAAGTAAGTGTTTCACTCTGACCACAGGGTCATCTGTCACCTCCTCCTTGAAGCAGCCCAGAAAGGCAGAGCCCACATCTCGCTTGTATGTGCCACTGGCACCAGGTATGGTGCTGGCACGTCATAGACTCTCCCAATTGAACGGAGTTGAACTTCTGGACTACACCTGCTCACTGGTGACTGTCTTTGGAGAACAGTTAAGTGTAGTCAATTTACCTGCACCTACAGCTCCCAGGCCCACAACTTCAGTTTAGTGTCCACCGTCAGCCTGTTAGTTGCCTGCTGTAGTGCCCTGTCCCTTGTCTGTCCACTCGCATGCCTTTTCAAGGTCTTCCTGATCTTGTTTTCATTCTCTCACGCCTTTGTCCCCTAGAACATAGTGTCATCTGCAACCCTAGAGATTTCACTGTGACCCTCCGGTTATTTATAAAAATGGCCCACGTATTGCACCTACAGGCTGCCTTCATGGGGTGCGTGGTCTAGTTTCAAGTGTCACCAAAAGGGGTTTGGAAATAGTCTCCTTCCCTGCTCCCTGAGACATCTGCGCAAATGTGATCACTCTGCTTCGAGACCGCGACAGAGCTGGAGGGGGTCCGCAGGAGGGGTGGAGCAAGAGGCGAGCCTCTGCTTACACGCGTTTCGCCCTGACCACAGGATTATCTGTCCCCTCCTCCATGAAGTACCTCCTGATTGTATTGTAGGGCACTCTAACTTAGTGCCCTACAGTAGCTTATAAAGGATTCAGCCATGAACTTTATTCCAACTACTTTTTTTTTAACGTATCTAACCTTTCAGTGCAAAACACACAAAGGCAAATGCCCTACTTATTTGTGTATCTTTAGTGTTTATTGTAGAATTTCGTATAGCACATGCTCAATATGTGCTTATAAATTAATGAAAAGGTGGAAATATATTCCATTGGTCTCTAATTTTGGTACATGTGCTGCATCAGAAAATAGTATTTGATGGGCTTCCCTGGTAGTACAAGGAGTTAAGTCACAGTGCTATGAAGTTATCCGTAGCCACTGTAGCACCTCGATCCTCCTCGGCTGCACACGGGGAGCTGAGCCACAAGGCTCAGCAGACTTCTCCTGCCTCACCCGCAGCTCCCCTTAGTGTATTTCAGTCAATCCACCTGTTCCGTTTCCCACTTTGTCTCTGGTGAATCCTCTCACCTCCTATACCTCTGACCTATACCCCAGTCTTTGTATGCATAAATAAATAAATCTTTTTAAAAAACAGTATTTGAGCATGTTCCATATGTATATTTTAAATACATTGTATACTGTTATGTACATTAGAACATGCAAATTATAAAACAAATATAATAATATATAAGCAACAAATATAATAATATATAATAAATAAAACAAATATAATGCAAATTATAAAACATACAAAACTAATTTAAATTGAATGAATATAAAATTAACTAAATTTTTAACATCTCATCTTTTTTAAAGATTTATTTTTATTTATGTATGCATACAAGGAATAAGGTACAGAACAGAGATGTGGAGGGGGTTAGTGAGAGGGTCCACCAGAGACAGAGCAGGGAGCAGAACAGGTAAATTGATTGAAATACACTGCTGAGGGGAGCAGCAGATGAGACAGGAGAGTCCTGTCATGCCATGTGTGTCAACTCTTTGTCCGGGGTTCAAACTCATGCCCTAGTGGCTACGGATAGCTTCATAGTGCTGCACCTTAATGCCTTGCACCACCAGGGAGGACCCTATATAGATTATATTTTATTTATGTGTCTGTTTGTTTTAAAGATTTATTTATTTATTGCATACAAGAACTGGGGTACAGACCAGAGGTGTGTGGGGGGTGGTGGTGAAAGGATTCACCAGAGACAGAGCCAGGAACAGAACAGGCAGATCAACAGAAATAAACTGCCAAGGGCAGCAGCGGGCAAGGCAGGAGAGGCCTGCCGCGCCATGTGGATCACTTCCTCGGCCAGTATCAGGGATCGAACTCTTGCTACCATGACTGCAGTCTGCTTCATAGTGCATTGCTTAACCCACTGCGCCACCAGGAAGGCCCTATAGACTATATTTTAAGAGCAGTTTTAAGTTGACCAAAAAGGAAAGGAAGGCGAGAGTTCCCATATACCATCTGTCCCATCAACATCCCCTTCCAGCATGGTATCTTTGTTACAATTGATGAACCCACACTAATGATTATTATCACCCAAAGTCCAGAGTTTACATTAGGGTTCCCTCATAGTGTTGTACATTCTATGGGTTTGGACAATTGTGTAATGTCATGTATCCATCATTCTAGTTTCATGAAGAGTAGTTTCCTGCCTTAAAAATCCTCTGAGCTCCATCTATTCAACCCACACTCTCTCCGTCCTTGGCAACACTAATCTTTTTACTGTCTCCATAATCTTGCCTTTTCCAGAATGTCATCTAGTTGGAACCATTCAGTATGTATCCTTTTCAGATTGCCTTCTTCCACTCAGCAGTATGTATTTAAGTTTTCAGTTTCCTCCATGCCTCCTCATGGCTTGATAGCGCATTTCCTTTCAGTACTGAGTAATATCCCATTGTCTGGATACTCCATAGTTTATCCATTCAACTACTGAAGGCCATCTCAGTTGCTTCCAAGTTTTGGCTGCTATACATATAAATGTGCAGGCGTTTATATGCACGTAAGCTTTCAGCTCCTTTGAGTAACTATCAAAGAATATGATTGCTAGAGTTCATGGGTAGAGTGTATTTGGGTCTGTAAGAGACTGCAAACTTCTCAAGCGGCTGCACCATTTGCATTTCTTCCAGCAAGGAACGGGCACCCCTGTTGCTCCATATCGTCACCAGCTTTGGTGCTGTCCCTGCTCTGGCTGGTGCCTTGGTAAGAGGTGGTAGTGGAGTCTCATTGTTGGCTCCATTTTTCCCACTGCTCTACTTGCATTAATTATTTAGCTTTTACTCTAAAGATAATTTACAAATTTCTTTTGATCTTCCAAACCCTTTGAGGATGGGTAGTTTCCCTCGGTATGAACCTCCTGGCACTCAGGCATTCCTGCAACTTCCTGCAACACGAGGAAGAGAAAAGATTAAGAGCGCTGCTGCCAGTCCTTTCAGGACACACGCGCCTCCTTGGAGTGTCTGGTATACAACAGGTAGCACCTTTCTACCTGAAACATGGCCAGAAATAGCTTCAACCTATGTATCAAATATTAATTTAAATATTTATAAGTAAAATTAAAGTATGAATAAAAGTTCTGTCACTTTCTGGCCCCACTCCAAAGGACCATTATGTGAATTGGGTTATAGATCTTAGATATGTAGAGGGGCTGCCTTCAAACTTAAAAGATTCTTTGGGGCCTCCCTGGTGGCGCAGTGGGTTAAGCAACGCACTATGAAGCAGACCGCGGCCACTGCAGCACAAGTTCGATCCCTGCTGCCGGCCAGGGAGGGGACCCACATGGTGCAGCAGACCTCTCCTGCTGTGCCCGCTGCTCCCCTCAGCA
>JAGFMF010012281.1:12724589-12736435 GCA_019455555.1 Galemys pyrenaicus
GGCGACAGGATTCACCAGAGACAGAATGGGGAGCAGAACAGGCAGATTGACTGAAATCCACTGCTGAGGGGAGCAGCGGGGGAGGCAGGAGAGGTCTGCAGTGCCATGTGGGTCAGCTCCCTGGCTGTGGATCGAACTTGTGCTGCAGTGACTGTGGATGCTTCATAGTGTGGTGCTTAACCCCTTGTGCCACCAGGGAAGTCTCTAGAAAGGCTAATTCTAATTCAACAAGCATGGTCGTTTCAAAACCTAGTGACAGATTTTTTTTTTTAAGCTCTTTCCCATCAAGAGGTGGAATTTCTCTCTTTTCCCCTTTAACCTGCATGGGCAACTGACTACATTGGCAGACAGAATACAGTAGAAGAGACAGAGATGGCTTACAAGATTAGGTCATAAAAGGTCAGGCAGCTTCTGCCTTGATCACTGGAGCATTCTTTCCTGGGGCACTGAGCCTTCAGGGAAGAAGCCCAGCTACCCTAAGGCCTCTGTGCTGGAGGGGCCACATGGGCCAGTCCCACCTACCAGAGAACTAGCATGCATGAGAAGGCACCTCCTCCCCCCAGACCAGCACTTCAGCCAATGAAATGCCAATACATGACCCCTCGTAATGATACATGGGACAGAAAAATCGGCCAGTGAGTGCTCCCTGAATTCCTGAGGCACAAAACTGAAAGACATAAGAGCGTGTGGTTGTTTTTTTTTTTTAAGATTTATTTATTTATGCATACAAGCACTGGGGTACAGGCCAGAGGTGTAGGGGGGTGAGAGGATTCACCACAGAGAGCGGGGAGCAGAACAGGCAGATCAACGGAAGTACACTGCTGAGGGGAGCAGCGGGCACAGCAGGAGAGGTCTGCTGCGCCATGTGGGTCCCCTCCCTGGGCACAGCAGGAGAGGTCTGCTGCGCCATGTGGGTCCCCTCCCTGGCCGGCAGCAGGGATTGAACTTGTGCTGCAGTGGCTGCGATTTGCTTCGTAGTGCGTTGCTTAACCCACTGCGCCACCAGGGGAGGCCCGCGTGTGGTTGTTTTAAATCCCTAAACTTGGGGGTCGTTGTCATGCAGCAGAAAATCACTGGGCAGTAGAAAAACGCTTCTCAAAAGTCAGAGCTACCAAATGGTGCCACCATCTTCCTTGGGGGGGAGCGGCTGAGGGCAGCTTCACTAAGAGCTGGACGAAGTTGCCAAGGTGGCTGGGAGAAGCTGTGCTGTGCTGAAAGCAGGCTGCCCTAGAAACAGAGGCGCTGGCGTATCCTGACCCTCCAGTACAGCGACCCCTTGGCCAGTCATTTCACTGCCACAACGAGCAATGACAGAGATGCGAACACCATCTGCAAACTGGACAGGGCCCACCTCACTGAGGCTGTCATATTGCAGAAGGGATTCTCGTATTGTGTGAGCAGTTGACGTAGGTAAATTAGCTTAGAGAGGGGCCTCCCCAGTGGTGCAAGGGGTTAAGCACACTGTGATTTCCATTAGAAAGGCTAATTCTTTTTTTAAAGATTTATTTATTTATGCATACAACAACTAGGGTACAGGAGCTGACCCACATGGCGCAGCAGACCACTCCTGCCTCACCCACTGCTTCACTCAACAGTGTATTTTAGTCAATCTGCCTGTTTTGCTCCCCACTGTCTCTGGTGAATCCTCTCACCCCCCCACACAACATGAGTTCCATCCCCAGCTAGGGAAGTGACCTACATGGTGAAATAAGACCTCTCCTGTTTTGCCCGCTGCTCCCCTCAGCAGTGTATTTCAGCCTGTCCGCCTGTTCTGTTCCCCACTCTGGTTCTAGTGAATCCTTTCACCCCCACACCTCTTGCCTGTACCTCAATTCTTGTATACATAAATAAATAAATCTTTTTAAAAATTAGCTTTGAGATTCTATAAAAAGAGAGGTCATCTTACTACTTCAGTTAGTAAGTCAGAAACCTGAGTAAAAATGCTTGCTCCCAACTCTGTTGGTCAGGATTGCTCATAATTAAATCCAAAAGTTAAATCCCTTTAGCTTCCCCAGCCTCTGAGCTATGAATGTGTACATCAGGTAAGGACTACCACTATTAGGTTGAAAACCTAAGGAGATATTAGAAGCTCTAGATCTGGATCACAAATCTCTCTTTAAGGAGGTGAGGGTGTTTGGGGGAAATGCTAGAATATTAGATGATAGAGAATATAATTATGATTTGTCCCAAATTCTTCCTAAGTACTCCAGGATTCAAAGGAAATTCAGTAGGTATGTATGGCAAGTTCATTTACTACACTCAGACAAAGAATCAGAAGCATTGTGGGCACTGGGAAGAGAGTGGTATGCAGTTAGTTTGCTCTCCTAAGGGACATCCAGGCATAAATACTGAGAAATCGAGTCTCAGGGTAAGATTCACATGCCTCCTTTGGGAACTCAGAGCTGCCTGTCCCTGCAGTAGAGGCGCCGAAGGTAAAGTTATGGTGCCACCTGCTGGACAAATGTAGGCACGACTCACTGCGCTTGCAAATTCTATTCCTCAAAAAAGTCTGCCTGGAAACTTCAACCCTCTAGTTGCCAGATCTCATGGAAGTCGCTTAGCAGTGAGGTAGGTGACTACTGTCCTGCTTAAATCAACATGTCTTTACCCTTTCAAAGGCTGTGATTTTGGGGTGGAAGAATTGGGACATTATAAGCCTCTCAGTCTCTCCCAGTAAACCGAGATATGGCCGTTTGAAGTCTCTTATAAAGGTAGTGGTCCCCTGCGGTTGCTCTGTCTGCAGAGCCCTTCCTGCTGCCCGCCCTGGTGAAGGCCCTCTTCACAGAGTCTTCTGGAAGGATCCTGCTGTGACTCTAAGGGACGAGGCATAGGCTGGGAGATAGGAAGCACATTTACTGGCACAGGAGGGAGAGATCCAAAGCTCCTCCCACACTGCGGATGTGCCAGCGGAACTGTATGGATTGGTCTGCAAGGCCCTGTGATGACCCTACAGTGGCCCTGAAAATGGCTCCCTCCTCTAGGAATCTTTAAAAGCTATTAAGGGTGTCTTATTAGTTCCTAGTGCTAATAAAAGTGCTAATAAGCTAGACAAGTTTTTCTCTCTTTTATGGAGATAATTAGAGGACCAATTACTTTTTATGGTCATTGAGGAGTGAAACCTTAGCTGCCAGCTCTGCACCTGTACTTTATTCCACACAGTCGCAGAAGCTGCTCTGGAACATTTAATTATGTATTAACAGGACTCCTGGGGATTTAAACTTTGAACTGCTGGTCCACCATAGGTGGAGGATTACTGTAAAAGAAGTAGAGAAAACAGAGAGGGTCACCAACCATCCTTTAGGACTTTGGGGCTGAGGGGTCGAGTCGGACCCCTCAAAATGGCCTGTGCCATCGCCTTCAAAATTGTGTTCCGCCTGCCGCTAAGACGTTCGTTCTCAAACTCTAGCACATCGGCACTCCTGGAGGGCGTTCAAACACAGATTGGTGTACCCCCACCCCTATATTTCTGATTCAGTAAATTCAGGGGTTGAGGGGGGACTTAGGTTTCTAATAGGCTCCCAGATGAGGCTGCTGTTGCGGGTCCTGAGATCACACTTTAAAAAACTACTTTTTTTTTTAAGATTTATTTATTTGTGCATACAAGAGCTGGGGTACACAGGCCAGAGGTGCGAGAAGTGAGAGGACTCACCAGAGACAGAGTGGAGAACAAAACAGGCAGAGAGCCTGAAGTACACCGCTGAGGGGAGCAGCAGCGAGGCAAGAGAGGCCTGCCATGCCATGGGGGTCCCCTCCCTGACCAGGGGCAGGGATCGAACTCGTGCTGCAATGGCTGCGTTTTGCCCCACAGTGCCTTGCTTAACCCATTGTGCCACCAGGGAGGCCCTGAAAAACTACTCTTAAACAAGTGTTTGCAACATGGAATGTGTAGATCCCTTCCTACCCCGCCCATCCTCCCCAGGAGATTAATGGTGAGAACTCAATGGGGTCCTTGACTTTGGTTAGAAAAGATCTGACACCTTCATCTCACTAACTTGCAGCTGAAATTCCGCGTTTTCTTAAACGATGTCTATAGACCACCAGTCAGAGCAGCATTAGCGGCGATCACAGGTATTTCGCATCCCATCACAGCTGTAGCGGTGTCTGCAAACACCGTCTCCACGCATCACCGCTTCTAAACTCCAGTAGTTACTAGCCGTGCCAGCAGATCTTATTATTTTATCCATTAATGGAGAAGCACATATATTACTGTATCACTACTTTAAAAAATATTTTGATACCTGCATTTCAAAATGATTGCTTTCATTTGAGGTCCTCTGTGTTTTCTTTTATGCGTTTGAAACCGTCGTTCAGACTGCCCAGGGAGGAGGGGGAGGGAGGCAGAGCCCACCCCACAGCAAGAGCAAAAACCTTGTTTCAAAAGTGTGAAATTAATCCTCAGGAAGAACTCAGAGCTTCCTTCATGGAGAAGTTGAAAGAGGTGATGTTAGTCCTGGATGGGTGAGAAGGAGGCGGAGCTGGAGGTGGCCAGGCGGCAGGGGTCTGGGCCCGGAGACCCCATTGTTTGCGCCACCGCCATCT
The DNA here is from genome assembly GCA_019455555.1 of Galemys pyrenaicus. Lineage (NCBI taxonomy): Eukaryota > Metazoa > Chordata > Mammalia > Eulipotyphla > Talpidae > Galemys > Galemys pyrenaicus. The sequence continues at coordinate 12,729,129 of JAGFMF010012281.1, forward strand.
CCACCTGCTGGACAGATAGCGGGTTGGGTCAGCTCGGCTGCTTGCTCACACCACGGGGAGATCACGCTTCTTCAAACAGCGCCAGCTTAGGTGGGCACGAGCAGTAGCCATAGCGACGCTAATGGAAGTCTTTACAATATGATTAACTTTACGCAGGAGTCACATAACTTAATAAGGACTTTCTTAAGATAGAAGATATGGGGTCTTGGGGCCTCCCTGGTGGCGCAGTGGGTTAAGCAACGCCCTATGAAGCAAACCGCAACCACTGCAGCACGAGTTCGATCCCTGCTGCCGGCCAGGGGGGGGACCCACATGGTGCAGCAGACCTCTCCTGCCTCGCCCGCTGCTCCTCTCAGCAGTGTGCTTCCATTGATCTGCCTGTTCTGCTCCCCGCTCTGTCTGTGGTGAATCCTCTCACCCCCCACACCTCTGGCCTGTACCCCAGTGCTTGTATGCATAAATAAATAAATCTTAAAAAAAAAAGAAGATATGGGGTCTCCCTGGTGGCACAAGAGGTTAAGCACTGCACTGCACTATGAAGCATCCGCAGCTACTACACCATAAGTTCAAACCCCGGCCAGGGAGGGGACCCACATGGCACAGCAGACCTCTCCTGCCTCGCCCCAGGCTTCCCTCAGCAGTGAATCCTTGTCAGTCTGCCTGTTCTTCTCCCCACTCTGTCTCTGGTAAACCCTCTTACCCCTATGCCTCTGGCCTGTACCCCAGCTCTTGTATGCGTAAATAAAGAGGTCAGAACTGTATGATATGCAGAAACAGAAGGAATCCCTGCATCTTGGGAAAGATGAGCATCCTGCACTTGCCAGCCAGTTGAAGGGATGAGGCTGTGTGTGTGTGTGTGTGTGTAAGTGGAGTTGGTAGATATGCCCCTGTCAGGAAATCCTTCTTTATCTCTCCTCTAGACTAAACAGAGCTCCCCTCCCCTACTGTGGTCCCCCACCCCCCATGAGGGAAAAACCTGGGCTCTGGAATCAGATAGACTTGAGTCCCAAAGTCAATTCTGCGGGATGAATTTGTGTGATTTAATTATCCCCCTGAACCTCAGCGTCCACATCACAGCGACTCACAAGGCTGTGGGTACACTGGGGCTCAGGAGGTGCCGCCCTCCTGGTTATTTACATCCACCCTTGCTCCCACGACGTCACCCCATTGTGCTCTCTGCTTTCCTGTCCTTTGTTCTTTCTGCTTGGCCACACCAACTCCATCTTCTTCTACCTTGCCCCAGTCTTGCTCACGCCTAGATCTCCTTCCCCACACATGCCCAGTTGTGTGCATCTGTGAACGGGGCGCCTGGTGTCTCCAGCAATGCAAAAGACAGACTGGTTACATATCCTTGGAAGCTCGCAGGGACCCAGTGGCTATTGCCTGAAGAGAAGCGTTGGTACCCAGTCAGAGGCAAGAGACCAGTCTACCCCAAAACAGTTCACATCTTTCCAGCATATTTCTTAGGCAGAAAATATCTGGGACTGCTTCTGATTTTTTTTTTCTTCTCTTCTCCTAGGTGTGTCGAGACAAGTCTCCCAATCTGGTAGCTCCGTGGCCTCCTCCAGACCTCTGCATCACACCCCTTCTCAGTCCACCCACCTTTTTTGGCTCAAGAGATACACTGGAGCTTTGTTTAAGAACTGGGAGGAACCTGCAGTGTCAACATCTCAATGTCCTGCATTCAGACACATTAATCCTTTTATTTGCTCTTTGTCCTTAAGCAGGTTTCACAGGCCTAGGGTCAGCATGTCCTGGTAGAGGGAAGAGATGGTTGATCCATTTTTCTGCGTGCCTTAGAAGGGGCGATAGCAGGTTCAGATTAATCACTCCAAAGAGGGGCCATTCAAGTTTATAGAGAGTGATGATTATGTTTCTATTCCCAAGATTCACAGTGCTTTTCCCATCTACCCACTCACCTGCCCACCCAGCCATCCGCCCATCCATCCACTGTCCACCCACCATCCACGCATGGACCCGCTAACCCATGCATTCATCCACCCATCCAGCCACACAGCTACCCTTGATACCTGCCTTAAAAAGAAAAAAAAAAAAAAAAGAACTCTTAGGCTTTTAATGTAATATACAACAGATAGACATATGTGCAAAAATAACACCATGTTGTAGTAAGTGCTCTCTTGGACTTGTGTAAAATCACTACACATTCAGGAGAGAGGGCTCCTTCCTGGGTGGGCAGCTGGACTCACACTCCATGGCACGCTGGTTTGACGGTGGGCTGAGGGCGAGGGAGGTGACCTCACATATTAGGGGATGATGTACCATTGACTAAGCTGGAGCGTTTAGGAGGGAAAGCAAATTACAATAAAGGAAGAGAGGAAAAATGAGTCCACATGGATGGACACTTGCTTGGCATTAGGACTAGGAAGTCAGAGCCGGCGGCTCTCACCCAGGAGCACCTGGACCCCAGGCCTTCCTGGGCATTCCTGAGGAAGACCGTGCCAGAAGACAAGTGTAACAATCACAGTGATGCTTCTTTGTCAGCACCTATGAACATCCAGAAACTGGCTCAGTGTTTTCCTTTGTTACTTAATCCTCACAACAAACCCACAAGATGGGTCTTATCACCCCCATTTCACAGAGGAAAACAGGAGCTCCAAGGGGAGGCCCAGGGAGCTGTTACCACCACCACCGTGTGCCTAAGCCCTGCAGTGGGGCCTGGTGGGCACTGAGTGGGACCTCTCACCAGCCACCAGCCACAGAAGCTAAATGGCCCCTTTGCTGACCCCTCCCAGGTTGACCCCAAGCTTCAAGGTCTCCAACCTCCAAAGGTGAGAAAAAGGCCATCTTGTCAGAAGGATCCAAGAGCAACAAGGGAAGCCCAAGCCTGGGAAACCAGGTGGACACCCTCAGGTGCTGGCAGCAGGCCCAGGCCCACCTCAGCTGGCCAAGGGCATTAAGCAACTCAACTGGGGGGAAGGGGGAACACCCAGGAAGAGCTCCCCTGAAGGTGGCCTGACAACACTGCCCTCAGTTCAGCTTATTTAGACCCCCTCTCTTGCTCGACTAGGGGTCCTTGCCCAGGACCCTACCCCCTTACTGAGGAGAGTGGGGATGAGGTTGAGAGATGGGGACCAGAGAGGATCCTCAAGACCCCTGCTTCTGCTCTTTCTCCTGTTAGCCCAAAGGGGTCGATTGCTTAGCCTGAGATACTAGCACCCACCAATACCCCCGAACCCAGAAGGAACCTTCCAGTGTGTCTGTATCTTACCTCTGCATTCCCTGAGCAACTAAGGAGCTTTCCCTGGCCCAGACCAGGTCGAGGGGCATGCCCTGGAGAGGTTTAAAGCAGAATCAAAAGACAGGCTGCAACCTGTTAGTTCCAGAATCCCTGAGGGACCAGACGGAGGAGCCATGTGCCCACAAGGCCCAGGCGGGAACCAGAGCCAGGCTGGGGGCTGCTTTGGGCCAGCCGAGCCAAACGTCTCCCTCAGGTGCTGCACTTGTCCCTTCCCACCAGCCCATCTCAAAAAATCTCCTAGGCAACTCCGAGAATGTCAGGACACTGTCCTGCCTCTACTTCCCCAGTGGGGATAGGGGAGCTGCTGCTGCTGGGGATCGGACATCACAGTGGCTCTGCTTACCTGAACTTTTGGGGGGAGCCTTAAAACCTTAACCTCTCTCGGCCTCAGTCTCCCTGTCTGTACAGAGGGGGCTAATGGATGAAATGGGATAATACAAGAAGCCAGGACAGAGCCTGATTCACCTGTGGCTGGCATTCTGTGTGGCTGGGGTCAGGTTCGTTGCTTTGGGTGCCTGGTGGTGCAGGTATTGTCATACCCATGCAGTGCCCGCTTTCCTTCTTGGTGTGTTCTGACTCATCAGAGCCCTTGTGAGGGTTCTGATGGGGGAAGGTAGGGAGGTGAGGATGGAGGCAGCTCGGAAGAGGCACTTAGAAGAAAGGCTCCAGTCTGGTCTGTAATAGGGGTTGGGGGTCTGGGGTCTAACACAGCTATGCTATGCAGACCCAGGTTAAAGAGCTGGGTGTACTAGTCTGTGAGGTGGACTCTCAATGTTTAGACTCTACCCATCTCCCCAGATGAGGCTAAGCCACTACACCATTGCCCTCCCCCCTCCAGTCACATACATACGCTGCACCAATAACCAGAAACAGTAATGACAATAGCTGTAATAGCTACTGCAGCTAATTGAATGCCAGCATTATCTCCAAGAATCATAACCATTTAGAAACATAGGTATTGACTTCACTTCATATGTGACAGAACCTCCCATTGAACCCAGGTGACCAGGGTGGAAAGCCCAGTCGGTGTCACAGTGCAGGCTCCAGCCCAACTGTAGGCCCAGGTCCAGCCCAACTGCAGGCCCATGGGAACAGGGAGCAGAAAGCAGCAGCTCTCACCCTCCACCCACCCACCCCATGGGTGTAAGGTAGGTGAGGAAGTGCCCACCACTATGCCAGGCTGTGCCAAACTTGAGGGTAAAATATAAAGTGAATTAACGAGCCAGGTTGCAGGGGGAATTCTCCATCTGATAGCAACACAGTGTGTGTTGTTGGGGAAAAGGGAGACACTCCATGGGACCATATAAAACTCACACTCTGGACTGGAACAGATGTTTGCACACCCATGTTCATAGCAACATTGTTTGAAGTTACCAAAAAGTGGAAGCCACCCAAGTGTCCATAAAACTCACTCTGGACTGAAACAGATGTTTGCACACCCATGTTCATAGCAACATTGTTTGAAGTTACCAAAAAGTGGAAGCCACCCAAGTGTCCATAATGGAGGAATGGAAAAATAAAATCTGTTCAGTGCATAATAAAATAAATAAAATGCATGCAGTGGAATATTATTCAGCCATAAAAAAGGAATGAAATGCTGATATGGGCCACAAGATGGATGAACCTTGAAGACACAATGCTAAGTGAAAATAGCCAGCCCCAAAGGGACAAATAATATGTGATTGCACTCATGAGGTGCCTAGAACAGTCAAATAGAGAAATACACAAAAGAGAATGTGGTTGCCAGGACTTGGGGGCAGGGAGAAAGGAGAGCTAGTGTTAATCGGCACAGAGTTTCATTTGGGGAATTTGAGAAAGTTCTGTAAAGGGATGGTGGTGATGACTGCACAACATGAACATACTTACAGCCACTGAACTCTGCACCTGAAAATGATGAAAACTGCAAATTGTATGTATATTTTACTTCAGGAAAAAAGCATATAGTCTAGAGTTCTGAGACTGAGTGAGGAAGGCTCTATATGTTTCTTTGTTTTCCAAAGATGCAGCCTACTGGCCCTTTGCCATGGGCATGTGTCCAGCTAGGGTGGTGGCTGGGACTTAGGCCTACTGGTGGTGGGGAAAGAGAAAACGTAGTAGGACTTAGAGGAACCAACAAGAGGTCCAGGATAAGTACTTGCTGGGTGAGCGGGGACCAGAGTGCCAGGAAATGTCTGTTGGCCCCTTCACAGACATTCACAGATCCAGGGCATGGGAACCTGGCTGGAGTGTTGTTGAATGGAGCATGGAGTTGGCAGGTGCTTGAGGTGGCAGCTGGAGGAGGAGTGGGAAGCTCCCTGGAGACAACAATCTGGAGATTTCCCTCCCCTGAGGAAGCGCCTTTCCGTGCCTGAAGGGGAATCTTGCAGGAGCAGCAGCTCCAGAATTCCTACGGAGGCCCAGGCTGCAGAGGCTAGGCTTGGGGCAAGCGCTCTCCCTGGCCTGGCATGCAGGATCATCTGCTGTCCCCACTGGCCCAGGGAGGAGCAGCAGGCTTTGCATTATAATCCAGGAGGAAACAGCAGAGGCTGCTTCTGAGTCCCGACAAGGAAGAACTGTCCAGAACAACTAGAAGGCATTGCATTACCTGGGGAGGAGGTGAGTTCTCCATTACCAGAGGAGTTTCAAGAGAAATAGTCCTCTGCAGACTCAGAGCATCCTGTGTTGGGGGTTGGGGCTGCTGTGGTAGGAGAGGGGACAGGAGAGCCTCAAAGAGGAGGTACAGTTGGGAGGAGTGGCTGTGGCTTTTTCAGAGGAAGCCACTAATCCTTGCAGGGAGTCTGTCTGGCCCAACTGCCATTCTGGGGTTTCCTTTCATCCTGGGGCCTACTGTACCAGTCCCCCACAACTCCCCCCCCCGCCCCCAGCTGCCTGGCAATAGTCTGGTGGGCTGGGGCAGACTGTCTGCCACCCTGTGTCTTTGCCCTAAATGCTGGGCTGCAGAGGGGCAGGAGGATGGTACAGAGAGGAAGGAAATGGCTCCCTCACCGTCTCCAAGGACTGCTTTGGAGCCCCTGCTACTGGTCCTGGGTTGGGCTGTGGATAGAGGGGGCCATCTCAGGAGATGGCTGGAACAGGGGTGCAGCCCACACCACAGACAGGACAGGTCATGGGTCCAGCGAGAGGAGCAGTGTTTGCTATCAGCAGCCTCCACCCCTTGGAAAGAGGATGAACTCTGCAGAGAGCTTTGTTTTGAGGAGTTCGGAAGAGAACATGAAGCCCACAGATGATGGGCCACAGAGAGGGACTTAGAGTGGAGTCAGCACTTAGAGTGGAATCTTTTGAGGCAGATGGAATTTTCTGGTGCAGTTTCAACCCATCCTTCTGCCTGCCCCCCTGGGAGCCCATGAGGCCAGTGCCAGCAGGGCCGGTCAGCACTTCCCGGGCAGGAGGTTGAGTATACACCTGAGGCTCCACATTTAGCTGTGCCTCACAACCAGCTTCAAGGCTGTTGCAAATATTGACTTTTTAGGGCCTCCCTAGTGGAGCAATGGGTTGGGCAATGCACTGTGAGGCAAAACGCGGCCACTGCAGCACGAGTTCGACCCCCACATGGCGCAGCAGACCTCTCCTGCCTGGCCCACCGCTCCCCTCAGCAGTGTGCTTCAGTCGATCTGCCTGTTCTGCTCCCCGCTCTGTCTCTGGTGAGTCCTCTCACCGCCCCCCACCACACACACCTCTGGCCTGTACCCAAGTTCTTGTATGCATAAATAAATCTTTTTTTAAAATGTTGACTTTCTAAAAAGGAAAGATATCAGATGCTTTCAATTATGGGAGGAATATAGTGAAAACAAATAAGGGACTAAGGAAAAAATTAATTACATTAAATTAAAAATCAAAATCAACAGACAAGTATAAATCTGAGACATTCCCTCGGGAAGGAGGCGGGAAAAGAAACAAAATGGGGCCTCCCCTGGTGGCGCAGTGGGTTAAGCAACGCACTACGAAGCATCGCAGCCACTGCAGCACGAGTTCGATCCCTGCTGCCGGCCAGGCGGGGGACCCACATGGCGCAGCAGACCTCTCCTGCTGTGCCCGCTGCTCCCCTCAG
>JAGFMF010012281.1:12739554-12752657 GCA_019455555.1 Galemys pyrenaicus
ACATGGCGCAGCAGACCTCTCCTGCCTGCCTGTGCTGTTCCCCACTCTGTCTGGTGGATTCTCTCACCCCCTGCACCTCTGGCCTGTACCCCAGCTCTTATATGCATAAATAAATAAAAAATCTTTAAAAAAAAATAAATAAAATTGTATTTCAGGGCCCTTCCTGGTGGCACAGTGGGTTAAGCAATGCACTATGAAGCAAACTGCAGCCACTGCAACACTAGTTTGATCCCTGCTGCCAGCCGGGGAGGGGGCCCACGTGGCACAGCAGACCTCTCCTGCCTCGCCCGCTGTTCCCCTCAGCAGTGTATTTCAGTTGATCTGCCTGTTCTGCTCCCTGCTCTGTCTCTGGTGAATCCTCTCACTTCCTGTGATTCTGGCCTGTACCCCAGCTCTTGGCTCTTGTATGCATAAATAAATAAATCTTAAAAAAATTTTTTTAAATAAAATTGTATTTCAAATCTCTTACAAAGTCTAAATGAATGTGTCTGGATATTTTAATAAAATAGAATTCATTGTGAGTTTTACAGTTTGATTTTTAGATTTTGGAACCAGTATTCATTCCCATGATCTGAAACACTGTCAGGGGTTGTAGGTCATGTGACGCTGGTGCCGACGGACAGATGGTCTGATGATGTTAGTAATGGAGCAGAAGAGTAGACCTACTTACCTGCTATGGGACCGACCCTATGACCTTGATTCCGGAGATACCTTCAGTCCCGGGTAATGTGATTTCTGAACAACTCAACTCACTGCCAGTGGCACGATATCCACGTGGCAGCCTCCCCATCAAGACAGTCCTTGTGTTCACATCCACGTGCATCTGTCTGAATGCCAGATTCTACTGAGGATCCAAGAGTCTCATCAACCATCTCTCCAAACTCCAATTCCTATTTCCTCTGTCATTTCTGCAGATTAGGGTTGCTGGATGGATCTTGGTCTTTCTTATTACTTTTCAACCTGGCCCTTCAGTCACAGGACATAAACAGAATGAGCAGAACACACAAAATGGGTTCTGCAACAGTCAGTATGAGGCTTTGCAAAACCACAGTTTAAAGATTCTTTGTGTCTGTTCAGCCCCTGATTGGGAAGAGCTGGCCATGCTAACGGTGTTAGCCTGTCTGATCAGGTAAGAAATTGCTTCCCCTAACCCCTCACCATGTGTTGTCACCCCCCTGCCTGTACATGCTCAAGATCCCAGGGGAGCTGGTGGTCACCACTCCCCCATCAGGGTTCTGTACGATGGTCCTTTGGTTTGGGCTCTGAGCTTGTACCTCTAATATCTAAGAGCCTCACTCACTCTGATGCTCTCCCCATCCTCCTAGGAAAACCCCTGGTTTCTGGCCCCTGTGGGGGGGAAAATGCCATTTCTCTGCATTTCCAAATTCACAAGGCTGTGTACCTCTCCCATCTCAGTAACCTTGTAGGCTCAATTTTCCTAGCTATGATGCCTCCTCCTCTCTGGCTCCCAGGAAGTCCCACCCTGCCTCAACTCTGCTCCTCCCCATGTCTGACCTTGAAATTGGAGCAACATAGAACCTGAAGTATAAAGAGTATAAGCCTTGGAGGTGTAGGATTTAGATTCCACTTCTGAATGAGGTTACCCTCCGTGCCCTGGAGTGTGTCATTTGCCATGTCACTTAAACTCTGTTACCTTTAGGGTTTGTTTGTTCTTGTTTTTGTTTTCATTAAATGAGGCAAACTCGTTTAATATTATTTCTACTTCAGAGATTCTGAGAAAAATAATACATGTCAAGTACCTTGGACAGCACCTGGCACAGAGTAACTGCTCACTTAGGAGGAGTCCTTTCTGCCCTTGCCTTTCCGTCCTCTGTCTAATACCTGCAAGTGCTGTTCTGAGGGAGGGAATCTTGGCTTCCGTCTTGACTCATGCCGTCTTCCAGCTAAGGCTCACGTATGTCAACCACAGCCAATGCGCTGATTCCCTGTGCCTTCTGTCTTGTACTAGCCCTTCTTTGTGTTCTGCTTGTTCTTTAGGGGAACAATGTGTATGTGGGTGCCAGGAGCAGACCCTTCCTAGACGCTGCTCACCATGACCCTGTCTGGGCTTTCCCCCCCCCACTCCACTTACTTCCAAAGTGCCTCCTTTTCTTTCCTTCTTACTTGTGCCAACTTCTATGGTCAGGGAGGGAGGACAGGTAGGAGGATGTGTCTTTTCAGACACTTTGGCAGTAATCCAGAGACAATGAAGTTTACAGAGACAGTGAAGTTTAAAACACTCCTCTTGATAGAAGTAAACACATTACTTTTCACAAATAGATCTACATTTTTACACCACCTGGGCAAACCCTCCCACCCCAAAATTCCTGTGAAACCAAGCCCTTTGCTGCCCTCCCCCACACACACACACACACACTGGCCTCACCCAGGCACAAGCATCTGCAAGGAACTTTATTCTTCAGGAATGTTATCAATGGCCCTCACCTCTGATTCACTGAGTGTCATAGTTCAGTGATAGTGATCTGTGATGACATTGAGTACTTGCATATTACCCCTCCTCTGTCCTAGTCTTGACTGGAGAAGAGGACCTCATTTCTGAGCACATTGGAGAAACTGAGGTGGGATGGAGACCAGGCAGGTGGATACCGCTGCCTCCCCAGCAGCCAGGAGGAGGTTTTCATTTTCCTGAGCTGGGCTTGTCCCATTTCAGTTCGAAAGATGGAAATATAGTTCAATGTTTCAACATCATTTGCCTTTTGGTGCTAAAATATTGATAAGTGCTGCCCAAGCCGATGCCCCACATCTCTAAGCAGTAACTGGAGCATGATGTGTACTGAAGTGAGACATGGCAGGGCCTTTAACGAGTGTTTAAAATTCCTGGAATAATGCTCAACCCGGGCTTAGCTCACTGGGCTTCTGAAAACCTGCCCCCCTGCCCACCCCTGCCTACCCCTGCCCACCTCCTAAGGGCTGGAGGAGAGAGAGCCCGGCCCAGACCCCTTGCTGGTGGCAATCAGTGTGGCAGCTGCTGTTCAGGATGGCAAACCAGGCAGGGGGTATGGCATGTGCTGCTGAGCAGGCAGGGAGGCGTGCTGCAGGGTGCTGGCTCTTTCCTCCCCTGCCTGTGGGCTCCTGTTGCTGGGAACTTAGGCCTCCCAGAGAGGAGGCCCTAGGTGAGGTCTCAAGAAAGCCCAGTGAAGGGAGGGCAAAAAAGGAGGAAGAGGAAGAGGATGGGGTCTTTGGGGAAGAAAGAGAGAAAGAGGGAAATGGAAAAGGAGCTAGCCCGGAATAGCAAAGCCCCCAGGAAGAGTTTGCCAGGCCCTGGAAGAATCCAACTTGTGTCTCCAGGAAGATAGGGTTAGGGTAGAAGGCCTTCACGAGGTAGCCAAGGTCCCTGGGCCTCTGTCGTCAGGGCACCCCGGGCCTATGACACCTCTTTTCAAAATGCAGCCAGAACAAAGATCCCAGACCCACAGTATGCAGGAAACATACAGGCTGCCCAGGTGAGTTCAACCTGAGCTCAGCATCGCCACGTGAGACCCGTGCTCCAACCCCAGAGGCCCTGCCACGTGAAATACCACACATTCTTTGGGCCTCTGGGTTTCTGCTGATACATGATTTTGTTTTTTTAAGACTCTATAGATGTTTGTGGGCTTGTTAGATGAATGGTTTCAAGAGGCCTGTTTGAATCAGATCACAGGGAGAAGGTGTCTGCCTTTTTCAGGAGTGACCTCTTGAAAGCCCCCATGTGGGAAAAAGCAAGGCTGTGTCCCAGGAACACCCCCAGAAGGAATCCTGGCCTGGAGGTTTGTGCAGCTTAAATCAGTATATCTCAAAACCACAGGCTGGAAACTTACGGAAATGGTTATTGTCAACTGAATAATATTTGCAGCTGGGGAGACAGAAGAGGAAATGTACAGTGAGTTGGAGGGCAGCATCCGACAATTTTGCTGTACCTCTGCCTTCCAGAAAACAAAACTCAGTGAAGTCATGTCAATATTTCTGAGAATAGGAAAAAAGGGGGGTGACCTGAGATGGGACCCACGAGGCCACTGATGGCAACAACGGAGTATATGACTGAAGGGCCAGGAAAGCAGCGGCTCAAACACAGCTGTGTGAAGGCCGGATTGGGAAGGCCAGAGACCTAACAGAGGCAGTTATCTGACCCCAAGGAGTGCTGTGGCCTCTGGGGAGGCTGGCAGCAGCCTCATCTTAGTCTTCGTCCATAAACTGTCCATGACGGGGACACCTGGCCAGGTACACGAGAGTCCTCTCACACACATCTGCTCCAGGCCGCTTTCCTCACTCCCACGACATCTCAGCAGTTTCCCCAGCCCAGTCACCCTCCAGCCCCAAGCTGGCACTCCAAAAGGCCTGCCCATCACGCAATCCAGTGCCCACCTGGGCTTTTCTGGACCTGCACAGAAGCTCTGACAGTGGGGCTGAGCTTGTCCTCCCGTTCCTGCTGTTGCGGCCGCACATGAAGTGATGTTGGCATGTGGTTTCCGTGGCCAGAGGTGGGGATGGGAGGGGGCGGTGCATGTAGCCAAGGTGATACCCCCCTGGCACTGACCACCACAGCCAGGATCTGTCTGCAGGAGCTGAGGACCCCGTCTGCTGACCTTCAGCTAGGGCACCACAGCAGGCAGCAGCTGTGAGCAGACAGACGGGAGAGCAAGCGGGCTGAAAGGAAGCACAGCCGTGGGCCAGACAACAGTCGTCAGCTCTAAACTTTGTGAGATGCTCCCCACTCAGCATCCAGTGCATTATCTCAAGCCCTGGCTGATAACACTACCTCCAATTCACAGAGTTCGAGATGGGCCAGGGCTCAGACTGGTGAACATGAAGACTACGAGTCCCAGTGTCCCCTGCATGATATCACCTCTCTGAGGACCCGCGAGCCCAGAGATGCCGCTGCATACAGCCCCCTGAGGGTCCCAGTACAGGCACGGCAGGGTGGGACCTAAGGCTGCATTCCTATGTGGGTGTAGGGTTAGAGCAACCAGGTCTTTCCACCCTCCCACCACTGTGATGATGGACACCTGGGTGCTGCCAGCGTTCCAGGCTGGGCGTGCGCAAGTAGGCGCACCTGCGTTGGACACGGGCTTAAATGGGCGGCATCATGAGGACCGACAGTACTGACCAACGTGAGAAAGCAGCAGCAGAGAGGGTGAGATGCGCTGGGGGGCTGGGAGGGGGTGGGGTAGGGGGAAATATGGTAGCCTCCTAGCCCCCCCCCTCCCCGCGCATCTCACCCTCCCTCTCGGCTGCTTTCTACTGCTTCTGCTGGTTGGTCTGTACTGTCCGTCCTGTCGGCATGACGCTGTCCATTTAAGCCAGTGTCCAACTCAGGTGCGCCCACTTGCGCATGCCCACCCTGGAACGCTGGCAGCACCCAGGTGTCCATCATCACAGTGGGGCACAGTGGGAGGGTAGAAAGACCTTATTTCTCTAACCCTACAGGAGGGCCCCTCCCTGGCCAGCGGCAGGGATGGAACTCATGCATTGCTTAACCCACTGCGCCACCAGGGAGGCGCCTCCCACGCAGTGTTTTCCCATCTTGCCTCTTAAGAATCACCTGGAGATCCTGAGTAGGTGGCGAGGACTCAGGATGAGGGCTGCTCCCTTCGCAGAGGCCTCGTGCCTCTCTCAGGCAGTTTGGCAGGTCTGCTGCGTGGGTGTTTCTGATCCCCAGGTCAGCATCTCTCTGAAAGTGCTCACAAATGAACCCCAAAATCAAAGGAGCCAGGAAGACGTTTCTCTCCCCACCCCCACCCTGATCCCCCCATCAAACGAAACGTGTGTTAGGATGATCTGGGCAGGTGGAACATATGTGCGATCTTTCACAGAGAAACGTGACCTACAAAAACTCCTGGTTCAAACTCCAGTTTCCTCTGGTGGGGACAGCTTTGCGAAGCATGTGGGCATGTGGTGATTTTGCCCAAATGTCCACCAAATCAGTAAGATTTTCTTTTTCTTGTTTTTCCTTATGAAGCCCTGTCACCTAAGTAGGGTCCCTCTTCTAGAAAGCCCTGGGTGGGAGCCTGCAGAGCTGTCTCCTCCACATGGACAGGCCAGGCTGACTCAGGTCTGTGAGTCACTCGCCCAGCTCTGTTAACCATCCCCACCCTGTCTCTAAGCTCTTCTCCCTTGACTCAGTGCCCAGATGTTCCAGAAGAGTGCTGTCCAGATTCCCATCACTCCAAGTTTTTGTATTTTAATACTTTAAATAAACAGTAAAAACAACACAGCTGAAGTTCTTGTGGAGTTCTGCCACAGAGGGAAGAACTAAACAGTCACAAAGGAGATGAGCCCTTTTGGGGAGGGGCAGGGTGGGGGGTGTCATCTCACTATGTATGTGTCTCCCAGGGAGCCCCAAGGAGAGAAGGTCCATAGAGTTATCTGCAGACCTCAACCTTCCTAGAACCCAGTTTAGGGCCCCCAGCCATAGGCTTAGAAGAGGCAACCCCACCCATCAGGCCTGGAGGGAGGGGAGGGTGGCTTCCCCCACCCCCACCAGCCCCATGATCAGGGGGAGAAGACTGCAGGTCCTACAGGTCTCTTAGCATCTCAATGTCCTCAACCATAAAATGGCACTAAAGACAATGGTGTCCTGCCCCCACCCCCAGGGGCCTTAAAAGCACTGTGGTGAAGCAATCAAGGACTGTGCTCTGCTTGGAGGAGCAGTCAATTCCTTCCTTTTCTTCCTCCCTTTGGAGTTATGGGGGGAGGTTTAGGGCCTGAGGCACTTACCTGAGTAGTCTTAGAGCTGGCCCTTTACCCAGGGCATTGGAGGGGAGGAAGGTGCGGTGGGTGGGTGGGTGTGTGGGCTATCCTCACCTGACCTGGGGTGCGGTCAGCCTTACCTTGGGGCTCAGAAAGGGTGGAGGCTCACGCCAAGGGGAGTCCAGCTCCACAGAGAATGCCATTAAAACGACAACAACAAGATCTAACCCTGGCCAGGGGTCAGGTCTGCAGCAGGGTCACAGAACTTTCTTGAAAAAGACCCTTTTTGGGGGCCTCCCTGATGGCGCAGTGGGTTAAGCAACACACTGTGAAGCAAACCACAGCCACTGCAGCACGAGTTCCATCCCTGCTGCCAGCCAGGGAGGGGACCCACATGGCATAGCAGACCTCTCCTGCCTCACCCGCTGCTCCCCTCAGCAGTGTGTTTTCAAGTCAATCTGCCTGTTCTGCTCCCCACTCTGTCTCTGGTGAATCCTCTCACCACCCTGGATTCTGGCCTGTACCCCAGATCTTGTATGTATAAATAAATAAATATTTTTTTAAAAAAAGACCCTTTTTGATTTTCCAATTTAGAAGCTTCTTGAACCAATCCCTTTCACAGAAAGTGAAGGCTGCATCTCTTTTTAAAAAAGATTTATTTATTTATGCATAGAAGAGCTGGGGTATATGCCAGAGGTGCGGGGAATAAGAGGATTCACCAGAGACACAGCGGGGAGCAGAAGAGGCAGATCTACTGAAATACACTGCTGAAGGGGGCAGCCAGTGAGACAGGAGAGGTCTGCCCCTCCATGTGGGGTAGCTCCCTGCCTGGGGATCGAACTTGTGCTACCCATAGCTTAAGAGTGCTGAGACTGAACCCCTTGCGCCACCAGAGAGGCCTGCCACCAGTCTTTATTTTAAAGATCTATTTATTTATGCATACAAGAGCTGGGGTAAATTAGGCCAGAGTCCAGGAAGGTGAGAGGATTCACCAGACAGAGCGGGGAGCAGAGCAGGCAGATCAACTGAAGCACACTGCTGAGGGGAGCAGCAGGCCAGGCAGGAAAGGTCTACCTGTGCCATGTGAGTCACCTCCCCAGCCAGCAGCAGGGATTGAACTCGTGCTGCAGTGACTGCAGTTTGCTTCATAGTGTGTTGCTTAACCCACTGCGCCACCAGGGAGGCTTGCCATCAGTCTTTAAAAAGCCTTTTCAGGTCATATTTCTTCCCCATCTCCATCTTTCTATCCCCTCCCCCACTTAGGAGGACATTCTAGTCACTTGAGTGGAAAAGGGGCTTTCGTACTTCCGTAGCTGTTGTTGCACCAGGACTTCCAAAGACCATAGCCTCACAGGCGGCTCTATAGGTCCTTGACCTCAGCAGTAAGACTCAGACCTAATGCTCCTGGACTAAGCATGAGAAGAAACACCCAGCCAGGCCCATGTCCCTGCTCAGCCCGCTGTCTGTTTTGCCAGCACTGATGTTCCCTGAACTTCCCATGTGGCCCCCAACCAGGGAGCAGAAGAGGCCGAAAGGGGCTCATCCAGATGCTCTTGTTCCCAGTCATAGAAGGACAGGCAGCAGGAAGCCCAGGCTCATGGCGTCCAAGGACTGTTTGGAGGTTCACTTATTAGACCCCACCCATAGGGCGGGGCAGCTCACCATGGCTGAGCATAGCCTAGCCCCTCCATGCTGACCAGTCCTGAAGACAGAGATGGGCACAGGGGATGAAAAGAAGCCTCGATCGCCTCCCTCCTTGCAAGTAACCTGGGACTCCGGTTGCGTGGACCAAAGCTAACCTGGAGCCACAGCCCAGAACACACTAGGACTGTTCAGGGGAGAGCGCTTGGGTGTGTCAGGGAAGAGAAAGGGTGTTTAGAGGTAGATGGCTGGGCCCATGTCAATCCTCCATTTGTTTGGGTGGCACGTACACATCCCGAAAGCAATATTTTCTCAGAAAGTCCCATGGCCCCCTCCTTCACCCCTAATGCCAGGAACCAGATTTATCCGACTTCTTCAGCTTGTGTAGCAATCGAGCCCTTAGCCTCTGGGGTGCTCCAGCTTGTCACCAGTTTTTCTGGGCTGGCTCTGCGAACCTAGGTCATGCCAATTTGACCTAGTGTCCCCAGGGACTTTGCTCTTGGTGGTTTATCCCCTTCCATGATTGCAGCTCCAATGGTCCCACCTTCCTCTCTCACCATGAACCACTCATCCTTCCACAATGCAGACTCAACCAAAGGGGCCCCCACCCCTTTTCCAAAACCCGTGGGAGATAAAATATTTTCGGGAATTCAGAATTTGAGACTTCCAAATGGTATACATAACAGTACTCATATCCTATATCACACAATACCGCCCTAAAGGGTTCAGAGCAGCACCTGTAATCAAACACATTAACATTTCTGCTGGGAAACATCGATGTGCATGCCAAGTGGGATAAATAAAGACTATAAATAGCTTCACATCAGTTTAGGTCAGGATCTGCTGCCAAATGGTTTTGGCAGCAAGCATACCAAACAAACAAGCAAGCAAGCACAAAGCTTTCTGAATTTTGGACTTGGAGAGAAGAGACTGACAATCAGCACCAGTGCTGAATAAGAACCAGGCAAGCAAATGACAGTGGAGGAAAGGAGAAAGGCTTTTGGTGACCCCTCTTGCCACCTCCCCTGCCCTCCAGATGGAACCCTGCCTCCCTTGGGGCTCTAAAGAGGTGCCTCTCCAGAGACCAGTCACCCCCTAGTGTTTCCTGACCTATTTAAGTGGTGAAAAAAGTGATCCCAAAGGTACCTTTTACCTCTGACATTTACAATCCTACTCAATAAATGAGCCAAAGTGCCCACACTGTTCAGAGTGAGGCCGTGTCTTGGCCATCAGGGTAAGGAACCCCAGGAACACAGAGATCCCTCTTGGCACCTCACACTTCTTCCCAGTCCCTGAATTGTCCTCCCTCCTCACCAGCCAGAAAACTCAAACTTGTGGACCAAGATCTGTTTCCGAGGTCTTTCTCGGGCTTGCTCCCCGTGTTCATCCCTCCATGTGATTGTTCAAATTATAAAGCGGGTGCTGTGTTTGTCAGCGCTCACTGAGCTATGGCCCCAGGGACAGGGCAGGAGCGGGTCTGAGTTGTCTGCACGAGGTAATAGAGCCTGGCTCACAGCGAGCGCTGTGGCGAGGGTGAGCGGATACTAACCGGGAGAGTTTTCCTGGCAGCGGAGCCTCTTTATGAGATATGGAGGCATCTGCAAGAAAGGAAGTTAGTAGTGCAGGAAAAGGGAAGCTGTAGCGTGAGAGGTGCAAAGCAAGTCGATGTGGCAGCTTCAGTATCAAAGATCCAAGCGAGAGGCAGGGGCGAAAAGGATGACCCTAAATCCCAAATGCCGAGGTAGAGGGTCCTACAGACGCAAAACTGTGGACTTTGAGATAAGACAGGGCTTGTTCTTCTCAGGTCCCTGTAATAGTATAAGGAACAGATCTCGGAGGAAGAGGTGCAGGGGGAAACCAAGAGAAAAAACGAAAGGGGCGGGGTCAGACCCTCCCTCCAGCACCCACCAGCGCCCCCAAAGCCCGCGGCCGAGCGAGCTGGGGCGCTGCGTGCCGCCGCCGCGAGGTGGCAGCAAAAACCCGCCAATGGTCCAGCGCGCGCAGCCCCTCGGTTACGAACTTGGTTTTGCAGTTCGCTAGGGCTAGAGCACAAGGGCGTCCCGCCGAGTGACTGAGAAGGGTAGGACCCAGAGCCCCGTCCAGGTTCTCGGGTCCCATGGGGGAAGGGCAGTCTTTCCGAGGTGTCCTGCTCAGCAAAGTGCAGGTGCAGGAAACTTCTCGAGAAACTCACGGACTCTAGATGCCCTCACCTGCTCCCTTCCTCCCCACTCCGCCCTTCTCTCCACCCCCAGGGCAACGGGTCCGTTCTCCTACCTCCCCCCTCGCTCTGCAGGCGGAGTCACGTCCTGGACCCGTTTGCAGGACCCAAACTGCGGTCTGCCTTCATCCTTCCCCGCACTTTCTTCCGCTTCCACTCACTTCTCAAGCTAAGACCTGAGACCGCGTCTGGAAGCTGAACCTTCTCCTGGTCCCCGCTCCCTGCCACCCACACCCACTCAGCAGACGCGTGCGGGCACAGGCCACGCACGCCGACACCCGCGTGCACAGACTCGCCGGGTCACGCGTACACTCCAGGCTCCCGAGGAACAGCCGCGAGAGGCCACGCGGCGCTGTGGAAGGGTCACGGGACACTGCGCCTAGAAACTCGAGTTTGACTTCGACTCACTCCAATCCTCCGGGTCCCAAGACCCTCTTGTATCCGTGACGGTATGGCCTAACTTCCTGGCGGCTCCGAAGCCCACTCTTCCGCACTGAAGCCCTGCTGCAGCCTGCAAAGCCTTCCTTCACGCTCCGATGGCCCCAAAGGATGCCTCGGTCTGGACTCCCGGAGCTGGCAGCGAGTTGGACGGGCGGAAACAGTTTGCAAAAGGCTGTGCGCCCAGAAGTCGCGCAGAGTCTATCGTTCCGGAGGTTGACACTCCAGGCACCGAGACAGAGCCGCATGGATTCTGGGTTCCTGGCCCCAGGATTCCTGGCGTCACCTTTGACCCTCGGGGGTCCTTCGCGTGGTCCACGAGCCTATTCACCTAGAGTGCTGGCGCCCTCGGGGCCTAAGGCAAGCTTTTGCTGTCTTCCTTCACCCCTTGGAGTGAATGTTACCGCGCAGTGGAACTAAGACAGAAAGTGCAGACATGGAAGGAGACCTGGCCATACTTCTGTCCTGGGTAGACCAAGGGTTTCACAACAATGTGTACCAGTCTGACTGACTCAGGAAAGACCCCTCTAAGGAGGTGAGCCTCTGGTCTGTGAGCCTTATAACAGGCTGGAGTGAAGATGCTTCTAGAGGAACCTGCTGCAGAGGGACCAACTCACGGATCCCTGAAAAAAGGACAATGAAATCACATCATGAGGGAGCCCACAGGCCTCCAATTGGCCCCCAGGTCCCTCCCCGTTCCTCCTTGGGAATGTTTGTAACTGGTTCTAAGGTCTTAGCTCAGGCCTGGTTCACTGGTTCTTAGCTGCCCATCGGAAAAGCTTCCTAAGGGACATTTCTGTCTACAACCTGTCTCCCTCCAACCCAATTCCTGAAGCAGACCTCTGCTTCTCCATAAAGCCTTATTTGGCTAGTGCCCACGGGATCAAGGTGACACAGCTTGACTGACTTTGTGGCTGATCACTGTCTCTGTTCTCTCAGACGCTTCCTTAGGCATCCAGATGCCAGACATAATTCGCTGCTCTGCTTTGGAACTGAATACCTCCCAACTTTGCTCCTGCTGTTCCTGCCTGGAATTTCCACAGAATCCAATTCATTTTTCTGGTCAAAGCCATCTCTTTAAGAAGCCTTTCCTCAGGGGCCCTCCTGGTGGGGCAAGGAGTTGAGCACCACACTGTGGGGCTTCTGCAGCCACTGCAGCACACGTTCAATCCCAGTCCTCTGGCACCTGCCTCGCCCGATGCTCCCACAACTCTGATCTGTACCCCAGCTCTTGTATGCATAAATAAATAAAATGTTTTTTTAAAGAGCATTAAAAAAAGAAGACTTTCCTGTCTCTACCCCCAAAACTGCAAGTTGTCACTCCCCCAAAACATTGCTGGCTTGTTTTTCAGTGATGACCTTGAATGCCTACAGGACTGCAAACAGCTTGAGGCAAGGCTTAATTATGCTTGTTTCTGTCCCCTCAAATCTTATTTCTGGGTGAAGCTGGATGCATTCACACCCACACTGTCCCCTTCCACCCCCACATCTTCAGGCAGATGTCAGGAAGGTATGAGGTATACATCTTGCATTTCAGGAGAAAATACATAAGTCTCATCCAACACTCAACAAAGCTCACATGGATACAATTCACATTCAAATATACTCCCTGGAGGGTCTCCCTGGTGGCACAGTGGTTAAATTCTCAGCGCTATCAAGCTATCAGCAGCCACTGCTGCTGAGTTCCATCTCCATCCAGAGAGCCAACTTCTCCTGTTTGTCCTGCTGCTCCCCTTAGCAGTGTATTGCAGTAGATCTGCCTGTTCTGCTCCCCACTCTGTCTCTGTGAATCCACTCTCTTACACACACACCCCTCGCACCTCTAGCCTACTCTTGTAGGCATAAAGAAAAATAAATCACATGTAAACACACACCATAGATGGCCACTGGGAGGCTTGGTGATTCTAGCAATCTGTCCAGGCTGGAAGCAGGGTCTGCTGAAATTCCTGCGCACCCATTAGGGATCCTAGGAACGGCAGCCTGTAGCCCACTGTTGGTCTGGCCTCTCTAGTTCAGGCCCTGTAGGAGACAGGCTTGGAGCAGGGCTACATCCTGGTAAGGTCCAAGTGCAGGCAGAGAGAGAGAGAGAGAGAGAGAGAGAGAGAGAGAGAGAGAGAGA
>JAGFMF010012281.1:12752808-12772809 GCA_019455555.1 Galemys pyrenaicus
GAGGGAGGGAGGGAGGGAGGGAAGAGAGAGACACACAGACAGAGACAGACAGAGACATAGACCAGAGACAGAGACAGAGGGAGATTTGCACCAGGATGACCAAACTCTGGGCCACTGCTCTTAGCCCTTCCCACTCCCTTCTGTGGCATTTGCCTCTTTTGTATGCCCAAAGAAAGGGTAATAGCAAAATATTTACTCAGCTATAGGGAGTGCACGGGAGAAAAGATTGGAGGGGGCACCGGATGTGCAAGTGTGACTAGGAAAAGGTACAGACAGGCTGTGTGACAACGGCCAACGCACGACCCTCTCTGAGCTTCCGTTTCCCCTGCCTGTGTTATCAAAGGCGCTGACCGCTCAGATACTGTCAGGAAAACAAGCAAAGGTGGTCGCACGCCCTCCTGTGTACGTGGGTCCTGTCTGTGGTCCCTCCCTCGCAATCCCCTCAGGCCAGGCCGTGCGGGAGCATGCTGGTCGTGGTGGGGACTGGCAGCCAGCAGTGGCGCCCGTGGGGGGCTGCAGTCAGAGGCGCTGCCGTAATTAGCAGCGCTCCAGTCATTAAGGGGCCCTGCTAAGAACTTCTGTTTCATAATAGTGGCAAATTAGTTATGATGGTAAATACTCATCTCAAACTAAGGCCATTGCCGGCCTGGAAGTGTTCCAGGCCGCCCCCAGACACTGGTCCGGGCATCGCCTGGGGCCGCCCAGCGCCGCGGGGACCCGGCGTGTGGAAACCAGAAGCTGCAGGACGAACCCGGCGTCGGGCCCGGAGGGGTTGGGGCTGGACCCACAGCGCCCCCCAGCGGCCTAAAAGAGAAAAGACGAAGTCCGAGCCGAAGAAGCCGGGACAAAGGCCCAGAGCCCAGGAGCGCGGCGAAATCCGGGAGGCGAGCCGGAACCCCCAGCGAGCGCACACTCTCAGAGCCGGATCAGCCTCCTCCCAGACCCCCGCTCCAGGGCACTGTCTGCCCCTACACGGCCCGGGTCCCCTCACACTGGGCTTGGCCTCCCTCCTCAGACCCGTTTAGGTCCCGGGGCCTCCCACACGCTCCAGTTTTCACGTCCAGGGGTCGAAGAAGCCGCCAGAGAACTTGTCCCAGGCCCTAAGCCCTTATCTTTTGGAAGGGGAAGAGGGCAGCCAGTGCTTTCCTGGTCTGTAGCAGCTCCAGCCCCACAGCCATTTCCATCCTCCCCCGCAGAGAGGCTCTGCTCCAGAACCGCCTGCGGAGCCCCAGGCGCGCGCCTGTGACTTTCCCAGCGCGGCCCATTGCCGGGGCACATCCCGTCAGGTCCTCAGTGTGCGGAGGGTTAGCGCCTCAGGTTGCGGCCCTTTTCCTTTCTGAAAAGAGTGTGTGTGACTCCGTGAGAATTACCGGTTTGATGAGATGCCGGTGGGCGCAGAGCTGTGCTTCTGTTCTGTGCTGTTGGGGAGCTGGTCCCTGTGCGGTGCGAGGGGGTGCAGTCCCGACGTGGGAAACAGGGTGCGTGTGGGTGCTTTGCGTCCCGTGAAAGGAGTCATGTGGGCATCTTCGCGAGTGTGCAGTGTGAGGGCAGAGGTAGGTGAGGCAGGCTGCTTCCGTGCATGGGCCTTTCTGGGCAGAGGAAGATGCTTCAACTCCCCAGCGCAGGAGGGGCGTGGACCACCCGAACCCAGGTTGCCTGGAACACTCACAGAACTCCGGTCCCTTTCCAGATCCTACCAGCCACGCATCAGTGTGCGACTTTGTGGAGACCCTTCATTCCTGGAGGACAGAGGTCCAACCGCTTCATCTTCCCTCTGCCTAAGCCTGGGAAAGAATTTCTCCGCACTTTCTCCTCCTCCTTCCTGTTCCACTTCCCTACTTTTTTGTTTCAATTCCTCTCTCCTTTCTCTTCCTTCTCGTTTTGCTGTCCTTCCCTCTCTATCATTTTTCTTTCTTTTTTACTCTCCCCTCTGTTCTGCAAAGAAAAAAAAAAGCTCAAATATAAAATGTTTACCTTTCCACTCCCAAGATTAGGCCTGTCTCTCTGCAGGTGCTTATCTAGTTCTCTGCCTGTCTTCTTCAGCACCCTAGTGGGAGAGTTGTTTTCTGGGGGGTGGGCGAGGTTGGTTTCTGAGTGCCAGTGAGGCTAAGTGGTTTGAGGAATGAGGTGCCACTGGGTGGCATTTCTGCTTTGTCTGTGGGTTGGTTCGTGTGTCTGCAGGTTTTCTCTGCGTATCCTCCCTGTGTCTGTTATGGTGGATGTGTCACGGCTGTGTTCTCCGACTGTATTTCTTCCTCATCAGCTCCCTTTCTTGTATTTGAACTTTTGGTGCGTCCCAGCCCACTGTATATGACAGGCTGTGTGGTACGTGCTTGTTGGTGCTAATGCTGTTTTATGCAAGCACGTGTTTCTTTGGCAGCGTGGATAGCTCTGGAAAGCTCCGTGGGAGGGTACAACTGTGAGATAGGGCATGTTTGTGTGTGCATCTGTGCAGTTTGGAGTGTGTGCGCCCTGGAGAGTATGCCTGCAGGGGAGAAGGGGGATGAAGGGTTCTTGTGTTTGTGGCTGAGGACTGATGCTGAATCTGTAAAGAGGAAATCAGAAAGACAAGCCCTATGTTGTGTAGGAAGGAGGTCTGTGGGTGTTGGGAAACTGCTCTGGGGGCAGATGGGATTCTAAGGGAACAGGCAATATTGAGTTTTTGATGAAATGGCTTGGAGTGAGGTGTGTCTGCATAATGTGAGTTGAGTGTATATTTGTGTGGGTAATTGGGTGTGTGCATGTGCGTGTGCGTGTGCATGTGTGCATGCGTGTGTGGTGCAGCCTCTGTCAGTCTGGTCGTGCCTGCTTGCTCTCGCTCCTGCCGAGTCTGCCTGACACAGTGGAGCTCAATCAGCCGCTGCATGAATACACTCGAATGGAAAGTTGTGCTCAGCTGACCGGAGAAATCGGAGCCTGGCTAGCATGCTCCCCTCCTCCAGGCTCCCTCCTGCCCTCCCTGGGGCCAGCCAGCCTCAGTGTCCCTGTGTCCTCAGCACTGGAACAGAGGAGGCTCCACCGAGTGGGGGCCCCAAAAGAGCAGGGCAGTGGGAAGTTGAGCAGGTCTGAGGGCAAGGAATTGAGGATCCACCCAGGCAGGCTGAGCACCCCAACCTGAGTACTCTGGGGGGAGGGCTCTAAGGGAAGGCTCAGGAAGGACCTCTAGATGGTAGGCAGTGCTCCAGATGAGCCTAGGCAGAGTCTACATAGTCCACAAAGGCAGAAAAAGGTGAGGAGAGAAGAGTCTGGGATGGCCCCTGCTTGGGCAGGCCAAGTGGACCCAGTTTACAGCTACGGGCCTGGGACTGTGAACTCCTGGATGTCCGGTTGTGTCCAGAATGTGCTGGGCTGACTGGTTCTCCTCTTAGAAGAAGCTGAAGAAGACACTCCACAGCCAGTTCATATATTAGGGTTCAAGGTCCGCCTCCACTTGGTGCATCTAGGCCTGGACCTCTTAGCGCCTCCCTGGCACACTCCCCACATCTTAAGTCTGGCCATCATCACTGGTCCCATTGCCTCCAAGCCCAGTCCCAGCTGGGACTGGCCAGCCGCCTGTGTCCCTGTCCCCCCACTATCGATCAGCATCCCCACTCTGTACCGTGGCAGCTTCCAGGTCATTTCATTTTAATCAGCCTTATGTCTCGCTGGGGATAATCAGCTGAGCTGGTCCTGGACAGTCGATTCCTCAGGATTTGAGGAGACAAGAAGAGGAGCCAGCGGTAGAGGGGAGGGCAAAGAGGGAGAGGTGAGCAGGCCAGCCGGGCTACCTGGGCCTGTCTTCCCACAGGCAGGAGGCATCTGTGAGTCAAAGACTCTGATTCGGATTTTTCCCATTTCACACCCCATTTTACTCTCTCAGACTTCCAGTGTAAATGCCAGATTACCATTTTTTTTTTCCTTTGAGTGGGACAGGAATGAAGAGAGTATCACCAAATTGGCGGCTATTCTTCCAGCCCCTTATTTCCTAGGGTAGGCAGCACAGATGCACGCATGAGAAGGGCTGGGTCCAGAGTGCTTCTACAGGCGGGGGTGCTCTCAGGGAAGGGGCGCACTCTGCCAACAGGGAGAGGAGCTGGCCCACCAGAGCACCCCGTGGAGAGAGGGGACAGGTGATTAGGCTAGGCCTGCCTCAGCCTGGCAGACCCATGTGACCATGTTAGAGCACACACAGGGGCACCCCACCCCAGCCTTGGCACACCTCTCAACCAGGTGGTAGGGGTTGTGCAGAGAGGCTGAGATGGCTTTTCTGCCAGTGCAACTTCAGCCAGATCTTGCCCTCACCCTGTGCAGGTGACCCCTGGGACACTGACTGCTTTCAAAGTGACTTTGAGGGATCCAGAGGAGAATAGGCAGACAGCTGGTAAAGGAAGAGATCCAGAGGGAAGGGGCCCTTTTTTTCTCACTCTGATGTTTAAAGAGGCAGAGCCCAAATTCAATGTGATATCTGCAGTGTATGAGGGCAAATGGTAAACTGGGGAAGTCAAAGAACCCAGGTCCCCCCCCCCTTTTAAAGAACACCCACCCATACCTTAAAGGGAAAGAAGGTCAGTTGGGATGGACAGCCTGTGGGTCTATTATCTGTGGGATGACTAAGACAAGGGGACTTACACATCACACAGAACAGAGACGCATAAGAACGTGTCCCACACAGAAAGACCCTGCACACTCAGCATCCTGTAGTTTGGTGGAGTTAATCTGACATGCACTTCTTGCAAAATGAGGCACATATGAACTGTCCAGGCCACACACAAATTCCTACACACTAGGCAACTCGTGAAAATACGCTGACTCACACCGATGCACTGCACACACATCTATATCACAGAACACACACGCAGTCTGTATGTGCAGAAGTGGCTGTCTAGTAGAAGGCTAGCATTCGAATCACACACACCTACACCACTGAGAACAAGCTCTGTCTCTCCTGCAGGCATCTACAGGTAAGGTTGGAAAGTGCAGAGTAGAATATTGGTATTTGTTCAGGCTGGGTATCAAAACATAGGAGATTAGGGAGATGGTGGTGACAGAAGATGCAAGACAGGACAGACCAGACATAGGGCCCCCAAACTGGAGGCTGCTGGGGAGTCTGATAGCCTGTTTTCTGCAGTGGAGAAGGAGGAATGGGCCCTGGGTGCCCCAGACTTGCTTTCTCTAATGGGGATGCTGAGAGAAGGAAGTTTTTAATTCCACAGGTTGTCCCCAGACCCCCTTTCTCTCCCCCCCCACCAATAGGACATCTACTCCTTAGCCAAGACCCTTCCAGGAATCACTGTCTAGCAGTGCCACCCCTTCTTCCCACCAGCCAGTTCTGGTTAGCCAGCTGAGTGGGTACATGTGGATGCTCACACTAAGGCAGCACATCTTTGGGTTTCCAGAATCAAGCTCCAGGTGACAGTCCACTTAAAATGAGGACAGGGAAACAACCCTCTGCCCCAAGCATTATTCTGCATTCCAAAACAGAGATGGAAGCTTCTGAGAACCAGGCAGCCCCTTTGCCAAATCCCTACCACCTGGGTAAGTACTTCTCCTGGGCGATGAGCACTTGCAGAGACTCTGACAATGCACACCAGGCCACGCACAGGACAGTTCTCAGGTCGGTTGGTTGCCCTGGTCTGAAATGAGGAGGCGGGCAGGAGCCTTCTCCTCCGGGGCACCATGGGTCCTGGGTAGAAGGGCCCCATTTGTGCATCCAGAGGCATCTCTGGGCATGGCCACCTTCAGCCCAGTCCAGCCTGTGTAAAGCCCATGGCGCTGCCTGGGATGGGGACAAAAAGAAATCGGAAGTCAAAATTAGTTTGGAAACGGGGAAGAAATTCCAGGCACGTTTCTCCTTAAGCCTCCCGCTTTGGAAATTGGACTTTCAAGTGAAGGCAAGTTTTCTGAAATTACTTCTTTGGCTCCTCCTCGGGCATAGGCCGCCCTGGCTCAGAGCAACAGAGCGCCGCCAGCCACACCATCACGGGGAATGTGGGGGCCTCCACGCAAGATGGGGAGACCTGAGGCCAGCGGGAGCCCGGCTAGCAACGACTACGCTTTTTGGGGTTTTGTTTTAAAGTACAAACAAGTTCTGAAATGCCCTAGGTGCTTGAGAGACTTCAGCTGATCCCAAAGGACGGTAAGCGATATCAAGTAGATCCACAGCCACCAGGCAAGGCAGTCACACAGACTCACACAGACTCGCACAGGCGGACAGAGGGATGGGCAGCCCGATTCTAGGCCCTACATTCTTCAAAGCTCCCTTTCCCTCTCACTAGTTTCCACACTCGAGTACAGTAGATCCCTTCCGCCCCACCAAAAAAAAAAAACCAACAGTTTTGCCCTAGATGGATGCTTAGGTTTGAGGACCTAGTATGTTTACTTGAAAAGAAAAAAACCAGTAAGAATCAACAGCCACCAAACACACCCAAAGACCCATAAGGGTCACAATGTGTCACAATTTTACAGTTTCTGGGGACTCTCTACCTGTAAGTTGCCCTGCAGCTCCCGCTCTGCCTCCGCGGCCTTGTTGCTCTGGATTTGACTCTGGCTTTTTCCCTGAAGGGCCTGTTCTATCGCTCTTCCCACCCTTCACCCCTTCCAGGGAAAGCTCAGACCCAGCCTTCACAGTCAGCCCCTATTAGAACCAAAACGCGAGTGGAAGCAGAGACCCGGCCCTGCACCCGGGGTTGTGGCACAGGAGCGAACAAAAACACCAAGTCTCCAGGAGTGATAAGAAAATGGAGAATACTGTATTTGCTTTAGAAAGTTTTTACATATAGATAAACACGCAGTTAAGATAACAGTAAAAGCGCCCTACGGGGAGTGAGAGATATCTCCAAAGCAGCTAAGAAATACTTGAAATAGCTTTTGCATAAGAATACTACGGTCTCACTCTCCGCTTTCCGAGCGACAGGGTCCCTCTTTCTAACCCAGCCCGCCAAGCCACGCTTTGACTGCCAAGTCGACGCTGGGAACACTGAGTGGGAGGGGAACCCCCAAAAGGAAAGAGACAGTTGAGCAGGGAAGGAGAAGAGAGAAAGAAAGAGAAAGGGAGAGGAGAAAAAGCAATATCATATACAGGCAATTTCTACACATATATTACAAACTGGGAAAATGACCGATCATTAAGATATACATAATTCATATAAAATTTTGAAATAAAAATAAAAATCTGTTACAGTCATAACTATTCTTTTTCCACATTTATAACCAGTACCCACACAGGCAGTGACAGAGTGGAGAGAAAAAGGTGCTTAGGAAGAAAATGATTGTCTGTTGAACAAAAAACAGAAGATTGCATCTTGTTTGACCAATACTTGGACTTAAAAACAGAGAGAGAGGGAGAGAGAGAAAGAGAGTGAGGGGGAGAGAGAGAAAGAGAGCGAGAGAGAGAGCAACAAAAGGCGAGAAGCATTTGCTATTTCCCTCTCGAGTTCTTTTTTTAAAAAACAAATTCAGAACGGAGATGGCAGTTTTATTTTTTCTCTTTTTGTCTGTTTTGCTTTTGTCGGCTCGTCGTCGTGGTGGTGGTCGGGTTTTGTATAGTCGACTCTTTTTAATCATTTTAAACTAGAGAGAATATTTTCCCAGATACAAATAAATCGTCATGCAGGTGGGGTGCCGGGTCCGTGGGAACCGAAAGGAGAAGCCGTGCTTGTCCTAGAAAGTATACAATTGTCACCTCTTTTACGTTCTCTGCCCGCAACATCAGCGTTTGTGACTGTCTGCTGGCGTCGCAGTCCTTTGGGGTGGCCGTGGTGGTAGATGGTGGTTGGGGGTTGTTGAGCGTTTGCGGTTAATTTATTGTTCTTGTTTTTTTTTTTAATATATATTTTGGCTGGGACGGGAGTGTGTGTACTCGTGTGTATATGATTGTGTGTCCTGATTTCGGTTTGTTCTGGGGATGGAGGAGGAAGAGGAGGAGGGCGAGGAGGAGGGCGAGGAGGAGGGGGCGGAGGGGGAGGAGGGCGGCCTTGGCTATCATACATCACATTCCGAGTCGCTGGAGGTTACCGAGAGGATGGAGGTGCCGGTGTCCGCGCGCTCCGTCAGGCTGGACACGCTGGTGGTGGGGCTGGCCGCCGTAGACGGCGACTCCGCCGAGCCGTGCGTGGGGCACCCGGGCTCGGCCAGCGAGCGCATGCCGCTTGGTCCGATGGCCTGGTGCTGGAGCCTGCGGGAGACAGAGAGCGGGGCCCGCCCTGACGCAGCGGCCCGCTGCCGGGCTCCGCCAGGCCGCCTCCCCGCGCCCGCGCCGCCCGGAGCGGGCCTGCCGCGGCCGGGCTCCCGGGCCTCCCCCACCCCGCGCCCTTCGCCACCGCTCCCGGCTCTGCTCGCGGCGCTCAGCTCGCTCCTTCAGGCGCCCAGCGGTTCCAGGAGCGCCGAAGAGCCTCCCCAGCCCGAGTCCTGGCTCTTGGCCCCCCTCCCCGGGGCTCTCTGGAGCTTCCCGGATCGGGGCTGGCTTCGGAGAAGTGGAACCCGAGGCCGGCCGCCTGGGGAGGCCTAGGCGCACGCTGCTAAGGACGCCGAGCCCCGAAAGAGCAGAAATCGGGCACGGTTTCTTCCTCCCAGCCTGCGGGACGCTGCAGAATCAGCCCGCTGCTCCGGGGGCGGCGGTGCCCTCAGTGCCTCCACTTCCAGCTCCGCCAAACGCACACCCAGAACGGCGGGTTGCTCCTGCCTGCCTCTCCCGGGTAGGACCCGCCTGCCTTGCTCTCTGGATCCGAGAGCAGAGCGCAGGAACGGGGAAAGGAAAATCAGAGATCCGGGAGCAAAAGAGTGGGAAAAGAAGAGGGAGAAAGGCAGGGGGGAGGAGAAGGCAGAAGGGGAGCTCAGCGCCAGCTCAGGCTACCCCTTTCCCTGGCCAGGGGAGCATGCCCCAACCTGGTGACTCAGAGTTTTCCCCACAAGGAGGCCTGCCCCTGGTCCAAGGCTCTCCCCTCATCAGGCGAAAAGTTGGCTCCAGAGGCAAGTGTGAGAGGGCTGAGGACTCAGGCCTGGGGGGCCTAACCCCACACACAGGAACTCACACTCAGCCTGCAGCCCCAGGGCACTGTCAGCAGCTGGAGGCCTGAATGCTAAGGCACCCAGGCCAGAGCCTTCCCAGGCTGTGTAAGGACCAGGCTCCTTACCAGGCCTGCTACCCCACATCCTCTTGTACCCCGTCCACCCACTTCTTCCCTTTCCCCCACTTTCCCTCGAATTATGTTTCTCCCTACTTCTTCTCCAACCCAGATCTGCTAACTGCTTTAGCCCAGAGCAACTTTGTGACTTTATAGCCAACTTGCTGGCAGTGAGGCTGCTGCAGCGGCTTCCCAGTTTAGTGTATCCAAGGGGTGCTCCTCGGCTGGGGCAGGAGAGCAAGCGAGAGCACACACACACACACACACACACGGCCTCTCCAGTCCTAGTGTGGCTCTCTTGCCCTGGTTAAGCAACTTGCAATGCTGAAGGAAGCAGGCCCACTGCAGCTGCACGGTGGTCATTGGCCTTTTTCTCTTCCTGGCAGGGACCCAGGTTCGCCTTCCTCCCCCTGACATTCGTGGATCCCTTCCTGGAATTTTGCAATGGAAATAAGAACCAGAAGGCAAGGCGTGCTTTCCTTCCGCCCCTCTCCGTAGGCTCCAGAGGAGGGCAGAGTTGGGGACCCGGCTGAGTCAGCAGCGCGGGTGCCTCGCGGGGCTAACGTTTCCAGGGCCCGGGATCTCTGGCTGGTCGGCTGGCGACCTCACGCACACACTCTCCGCCCCGACGGAAGGAGCCCCTCTCGCGCAAAGCAATCAATAACCCCACAGCCCGCCCCTACGCCGCTCCGCGCCGCGCCACAAAGGGCGGAAACTTTCTCCGGCTGGACAGGGGCCGGTGGCTTCTGGCGCGCTCAGCAGCCGCGTCCACCCTGCTCTGCGCGCGCCCACGTCAGCCCCTCTCCCCCTCGCGGGCCCAGGGAGGGAGCGATCTTCGGGGCGACCGCCCCGCCACTGACCTGTTTTTGGCCGCCGCGGCGCGGTCGCGCTGCCTCCGGTTCTTAAACCAGTTGCCTACTTGCGTGGGCGTGAGGCCGGTGGCCTGCGCCAGTTCGCGTTTCTTGCTGGGGTTGGGGTAGGGGTCCTGCAGGTACCACTCCCGCAGCAGGCTCCGAGTCCGCTCCTTGAAGCAATGCGTCTTCTGCTCGCCGTCCCAGATGGTGCGCGGCAGCGGGAACTTCTTGCGCACGCGGTACTTGTCCACCGGGCCGAGGGGGCGGCCGCGCAGCTTCTCGGCCTCCTGGTAGTGCGCCTCGAGCCACATGGCCTGCAGCTTGCCGTGGGACTCCTTGGTGAACTTGTGGTTCTCCAGGATGTGGTAGAGGTCGCGGAAGTTGCCCGTGTGGAAGGCCACCACGGCGCGCGCGCGGAGGATCGACTCGTGCTTGTTGATGGCCTCGCACGCCCCGGGGGCCACCGGCAGCGACCAGAGGAAGCGGCCCAGCCGCTCGATGTCGCCCGTCTCCTCCAGCGTCTCGCAGACGCTGGCCACCTGCTCCGGCGAGAAGTTGAGGGTGGGCAGCTGGAACATGGACAACTCTTCCGGGGGGGCCCTGGAGCCGCCGCCGCCGCCGCCGCCGCCGCCTGCTCCGCCAGCACCGCCGCCGCCCGCACGGTTCCCGCCGCCGCCTCCCGCGCCGCCGCCGCCGCCCGCACGGTGCCCGCCGCCGCTACTCGCCAGAAGTAGGGAGCGGTGGTGGGAATCCGCGAAGTTTGGCAACAAGAAGTGGGAGGAATAGAGGTCTAGGGGGGAGCGGAATACCATGGACTGACCTGAGAGGAGACGAGAAAATTCAGGGAGAGGTAGAGAGAGGGGAGGAAGAGGAGGAGAGGGGCGATGAGGACCAGGAGGAGGGAGAGGAGAGGGGGGAGGAGGAGGAGGGGAGGAGGGGGGAGCAGGAGGAGGAGGAGGGGGAGGAGGAAGGGCGTAAGGGACACCCACACCCCACACACATCCACACACACACACACCCGCGCAGCCACATAGAGAGGGAGGAAGGAGAGCGGCCGGGTGCGCGCGCACAGACAGAGCACCCGGAGAGAGCGAGAGAGGCAAGCGAGAGCCAACCACCGCCGAGTCAAGATTCAGCGATTCCACAGCAATCGCCCTAATGACAACAGCCTCATAATATCTCCCCTAAATCCACAGTGAGTGCAGCATTGAAACATTTTGTTTCGCTTTTCTATTGGTCTGCGGCGTGTCGTTGTGGCGTTGCCATAGCAACCGCTGCCAATCACTGTCAGCCCTGCCAATCAATACCGAGAACGTAAGGACGGTTTTACCACTTAGCCAGAAGGGGGGGGGGAGGGAGGGAGAGAGGAGGGAAAGAGGGAGAAGGGGAGAAAGAGAATTTTTTTAAAAAAAATCTCTGCAACTCTTAATCTCACCAGTTCCCTCTCTCTCTTTCCTGCTCCCTCTCTTCTTCTTTTCCTGTCTCTGAGCCCCCTTCTTTCTTCTCCAAATAAGTGAATTCGGAAATTTAAAAACCATAGAGTTATTGAATGGGATGCAATGGGAGCAATTAAAGGGGGGGGATTTGCTGGGAGGTGAGAGGCTCCCCAACCCGAATGAAGGTCGAAGGTCAGCCCTCCAGAAGAGGCCGAGGGCCGGTGGGACAGGCACGGTTTGCACATGGTGTGCACGTCGGGTCGCCTCTTTCTGCCCATGTGAGCACTAATAGTGGCGACGAAGAAAGGAGAGATGAGATCATGGGGCCCACCACACGCAGACCCTGGTCAGCAGGCTGCTGTGCCAGAGATCCTGAATTCTGGGGGTGTGGGGGGGCTGCTGGGTGGGGAGAGGTGTCTCCTGGTGCCCGGGAGCCTGAACCCAGAAACCAAGGTGCTGAGAGCCTCTCTGGCCTCCTCCTGGTGGGCAGTGGACAGCTACATTTACCCCAGCCCCGTCAGCATTGACTTGGCTTCTCTTTACTCTGCCTCCAGTCAAGAAGCCTTGATTTCCCCTGTTAGCTGTACTTTAAGACAGCAGTAGCAATACCCATGCACTTCTTTCCATCTTAAAAAGCAACCTGTCTCTTTGTTTACCCCCAGATCGGCTTCCTCCCCTTAGGACCTGTGGAGGAGGTGCCGGAGCCAGGTCTGAGAGTCCTCTGGGTCCCTCCAGAGGCCCACTGTCCCCCACCCCTAAGGACCATTGGGTTTCTCTGTCTACCGGCCCCAGAAAGGCACTTAAACTTTGGACGCTATCCCCAAGAAGGCAGATAGGCCAGAAAATTGCTTATTTGCTCATACTGTCAAGGAAAAAACCCTTAATTTCTGAAGGAAAGTAACACTGAAACCCTGAGACCCCAAAAGGCCCATAGAGAGAAGGGGGGGCCTCCCTCTGGCCACTACAGTCCCCAGGCCCAGCATGGATATTCTGAGGTACATCGCTTTTAAGAAGATGTAATCAGCGTCTTGAACCAGGGCCTCCCTTTGTGAGGCTTCTGTCACTATGGAAGTGTGATTTACGAAGATTTGTCAGGGTCAGAGACGTCCTTCCCCTGAGCACTGTGTATATTTAGACAGGACTCGGCTTGGTGTTAAAAAGTGTATATTTTGAATGAGTTCACACACAGTAGCCAACAATGCCCACATTGTCGCCCCGTGTACAACGCGTATTGAAACGCAGCGTCCAGACTTCAACTAATCTGCCCTCAATAAAGCTGAAATAATTATCCTAAGCTGCCTTTCCAGAAGAAAAATCATTGAGGAATTCAAAACTTTTTTTTTTTTTTAAAGATCTTTTCTACATTCCGATGCAGATCTGGGGGCGAGGCGCTTAGTCCGCACCACTTTGGAGAACTCAAAGAGGGAGGAGAGATTGGGAGAGAATATAAATGGGAAATCTAACGTGACCCGAGCTGCGAGTGTCCTGGCCCCTAAACCCCCGCAACCCGCACTGCCTAGGCCTTGGGTCCCCCAGCGCCAGGCCTCCTGGGTGGAGAAGTGCAAGTTGCGGTTAGAGGCGGCCCGGTGGGTGGGGAAGCTCTGGGTTGGACTAGGGAACCCACAATGGCCCACTCTGGCCCAGACGGCAGGCGAGCTCCTCGGGTCCCAAACTCCGGCTGAGGCGGGGAAACCTTCGCCTATGGCAGGGCCAGCCAGGCCCCACTGCGAGCTCTCCCCTCCGTGCATTTCCCCCACGCTGAGTCTTCCGCTCAGCTGCAAAGGCCTGGGCGGTCGTTCCGTGCCGGCCCAGAAAGAGCCCTAAGGTTGGGACACAAAAACAGACACTTCATCTTTTCTTCCCTATCCTTTTCTCTAGTAGGGAAAGGATTATAGGCTGACGGGTGGGAGGGGGAAGGGGCAGGAGGAGGAAGCTGGGGAGGAAGGAATGAAAAAGGGGAGGGGAGTGGGTATTGTGCGTGTGTGGGGGGAGAATTCCTACGGGTGGGTTTCCGAATATTGTGTTCAACTTTTTTGAAAGCAGCTCGTGACCCCGAAACTGCATCCCCTGGAGCCGAGGACCCAGGCGCCGGACGGGCGGGTGAACCGGCCAGTTCCCTCCCCGTCCCTGCAACCCCCGCCTCCGGGTGGGGGCCACCCGGCCTCCCCGCCGCTGCCGGACCAACCCGGGAGGGAGGCTGGGCAGGTGCCGCGGGCTCTGCCAAAATCGCTGAAATCGAAAACCGTCTCCACTCAAGGAGAATTGAGGCAAGTGGGGCTGAGACTCAGCTTGGCGACACCCCCCCCGCCCCCAACCCAGGCCGGGGCGCCTGCCTGGCCGGCCGCACCCCGCCTGCAAGGGTGACGGTCGCGACTTGGGAGTGCAAAACCAGACCGAGGGCGGAGGCGAGGCGCGCAGCTTTGTGCGCCGGGACAGGGCCGGGCGCGGTGGGGCGGGCGGGCAGCACCGGGCTGTCAGAGCCTCCCCGCGGAGCCAAGCGCAGCACCGCCCACAGAGCCCACCTCCCGGCCCCACGGCCGCCAGCGCCTCTCAGCTCAGGCCCGAAGCACCACGCCCGCTCCCCGGAGGCTGTAAGTTGAGAGTCCCCAGTGCTGGGGAGGGAGGCGGAGCGGCCGATCCCCCGCGCGGATGGCCGGACTGGCTGGTGGAAGAGCGGGAGCTCTGGCTCCGCAGGTCTCGGTCTAGGGTGCTGACTGGGGTGGGGTGGTGTGGTGTGGCGCGCCAGAGCTTCGCCTCCTAGATTCCCAAACGCTGTGCTGGGAACGAGAGTAGGAGCAAGGACACTTGGGGATCCGGTGCCCAGGCCGCCTTCCCGGGTGCTCCGCGAGCCCAGGCGCTGGGCAACGCGAACGCCGGGAGGGGAACCTGGGACTCCTGGAGGCAGCCGCGCGCAGGGAGCGCCTGCACCCCACGTATTTTAGAGAAGGCACACCGGGAAGGGTAGAGCAGTCCGCGAGGCCTCCGGGCCTCCGCGACCCTCCGTCCGCTTGGGCTCGGGGATCTGGGGCTTGGCGCGGGTACAGGCCAGGTCATAGAACTGTCCCAGCTTCAGCCCGGGCCCAGGCGTCCGGAAGGGCGGCGTACAGGTGGTGCGGGAAGAAAGCAGGGCGTTCGGGCTCCAGAGTGCCCTGCGACTGTGTCAGGACTTCCTGGGCATTTATTTGCAAATGTCAGGTCCGATCTAGCAGTCTCAATTTCACCAGGGGAGTTGCCCGGGAGATCCCCATTCTCCTTGTTTTGGGCTACCGGGAAGCAAGGGGGTTGCAAGCCTCGGAGAGAGGAGGACCTAGGGCCACTGCACCCACTCTGCCTCGCTCAGTTTCTGTGCAGGGTTTGTCCTGGGGCGGAGGGAGCAACGCCCCTTGCGGTCCCCAGAATCTCCCGAGGCGAGGGCGGGCTGGCCGGGTGGCCGGCGGCGCGCCCGGCCTCCCCGCAAGCTGCAAACTGAGGGGCTGGCAGCCGAGGAGGGCGTAGGGGAGCTCAGCACGCAGGCGGGGAGGCCGCGAAGTCCTTCAAGGACCCCGATTACTTTCCTTTCAATGAAAAACAACAACAACAACAACTGCTCCCTCCGCGCGCTCCACCTCCTCCCCCCCACAGCCTCTGGGGACCCGCGCTCCGCACAATTGTCGCCTCGGACCGTAAACACAGCTCAGTTGCCTCAACTTTCTCCGCACATAAAAGTTCCCGGCGTGCGGGGAAATTTGAATATTTGATCAGCCCCTTTGAGTGACCGTCATTAGCCCGGCGCCCTGCTAAGGCCCCGGCATTGCAAGAAAGCTGCCGGGCCCGGCATTTGTACGCCTTGTTAGCGCCGCTTAATGAAGCCGCCCGGACCGCTCAAAGGCGGTCTCCAGGGGCGGCGACGAGCACCTCTCTGCACCCCGCTCAGCCTAATGAGCCCCACCGACCGCTGAATGCCCCTCCGCCCCCCACATCTCAAATAAGAGGTTATTCTGTCTTGGGCCACCACAACTCCCACTGGGAGGCCCAGGAAAGTGGACACAAAACCAGGTTTAACTGACTGTGGTGACCCAGCCCCAGGATAGTGCCCCAAGACTAGGGGGATATGAGCCGTAGAGATTGGAGGGGGGTTTTGCCACCCAATGTTCTAGCCCAGACGGCACACTGCCAACCTCCCCAAGAAGACCAATTTCAAGATAGTCATGCCAGTTCCTCAGAGATGCCTCTGGACTAATGTTGGGGTGGCAGAGGACTGATGTCCAGGAATAGGTCAGCTCTCCATCCTCCTCCCTTGCCAAGTTCCTTTGGTCTCCAATGCCAGGAAGAGGCCTACTTCTCTCCAGGGATCTCCTCTGACAGCAGAAAGGATTGTGCTAGGACTTGGATTTAAGGGGTAGGCAGGATTAGTTCCTCAAACCATCTTTGCCTCCCCATCCATGGGCTCCCCAAATAGATCTCAGAGCTGGCAACTAGGGAAAGCAAGTCTCTCCTACACCCCCCCCCTCACGTTGTCTCTGGGATCACACTTGTAGACTTTAAGAGAGACATCTGGAGAAAGCACTCTGGTGGAGCTGCCCAAGACAGGCTGGCTGCTAGGTAGAAGTGGGACTGAAGAAGGCCTGAGGGAAAGGAAGAGCGACTCAAGCCACTATCTAATTCCCCCTCTTACAGTGAGGCAGGTGATGTGGTTAGACAGTTAATATAAGGACCTCTATTAGAAGCTAAAAGTTTCAGTCCTCTGTGAGTGGGTTTTCTTTCTTCCCTGTC
The DNA here is from genome assembly GCA_019455555.1 of Galemys pyrenaicus. Lineage (NCBI taxonomy): Eukaryota > Metazoa > Chordata > Mammalia > Eulipotyphla > Talpidae > Galemys > Galemys pyrenaicus. Next base: position 12,768,952 of record JAGFMF010012281.1, read on the forward strand.
CCTTCTCTCTGCCCATGCCCCTTTTCTTGGACAGTTGTCACTCTAGATCTCTCCTTGCTCACCCAGCTCTTGGCTCTGAAGTGTGACTTCTGGGGGGTGGGGATAATGCACCGGAAAGAAGGCTCCTCTCATATGCACACTTTGGGCCTTCTGGATGTGCCCACACACACATACACATGCCCACAATCCCTCAGACACACAGCAGACCTGACCCTCTGGATCCCATTTCAAGGTGACTGGCACCTTCTACCAAAAGGACATGTAGATTCTGGGACACTAGAACCTTCTAAGTCCACCTGGTCTGCTGCTCTTCCCTTCCCCAAGCTCAACTGGCATGCTTCTCCTTATTTCTCATCCCAGGTCCCCTAATTCAGGCCCAAACTAACAATCTTTGGAGCTCATCACTCTCTGGTCAAAGACACTGCCCTGGCCTTGATTCACCCAAAGGGCAAAGTTAGGAGCAAGAAGAGAGGGGTGGACACTGTTTAAGAGAAAGGGGACTTGAGGGGGAGGGCAAAACTGAGCTTTGCGGTCCCAAGGCCAGGCCCACCAGCTGCTCAGGGGAGGAGGCAAGGGGAGGGGGTAGGAGACAGCGGGCAATGGTCCGGGCAGCAGGGACCTAAGGCGTCGGCGTGGGGGGCTAGATCCAGAGGAGAGGGGCGGGGAGGCGGGGGTCGAGGGAACACGCAGGGGGAGGGTGTGTGTTGGGGGTTGGGGGGTGCGGCTCTTTAAGAGCCACACTGCTGGCTGGAGAAGCTCGTGGCCCGGTGCTGGTAGCGCAATGACCCCGAGGGGGATTTAGCGGGAAGAGAGTGGCCGGTCTCCGGGGGCTCTGTCGGGGGGAGGGGGGAGACCGGAGAGGCCGGCGCACAAGAATAAGGAGCGACCGCGTCATGAAAGGCCGTGCTGAGGCGGCGGCGCTGCTGCTCTTGACTTCTGAGCAGGGCTTAGAAAGCCTGCCCCGGCTGAAGCCCAACTGTCGGTGCTGGGCCCTGAGCGCTACTCCACTCCGCGGGTTCCTAGCCTGGGCCTCCCAGTCCAGGGATAGGGGCGCACTCGGATAGCAGAGGACCTGGCAAAGTTGCTTTGGGCTCTATAGCGACCCGACCCTAGCTCAGAGCTGCGAAAGAGCCTTTCGGGCCGCATCGGCCTGACCAGAGAGAGAATTTTCCTTTGCAACTTCTGCTCGGTTTTGTGTGTCAACCACGAGCAGCGCCAGAGCCCGCAGACCCCAAATGGATTCTCAACAGGTGTCTGGGTAAGTCCCCAGGTTGTATCCTAAGCCCCTCCCTGCCCTCCCCTTCTTTTCCTACGCCCCCCACCTATACCCTTTATTCCTTCCTGGGTCCAAGGCAGAGGAGGACGCCGGTTTAGGGGTGTGGATATCCCTGGGAATCCTTCAGCTCTCAGGTCCAACCCTTGGACCCAGCCCAGCCTGGCTGGCCACCTAGTCCCGGGTCCCAAACACTCCTAGCTCCGTTGTGGGCCCCGGCACCCCAAGGTGTATTGGAGTGGGGGAAGCACACCACAGCACCCCAAATATAACTAGCAGGAAGAGGGCTGAGGGCCCCAGAGCCAGGTCGCCCTTGTGCGGGGGGTTTAGAGCAGAAAGGCTACTATACACCTTGGGATCTAAACGACCTGGGATGGGGACCCAAGGAGCCCTGGAGAGCTGTATAATAGCGTGCTGAAGAGGATCTCAGCCGCGGGGGGTGGAGAGAGGGTGGGGGAGTGAAGAGGCCGAGGGGAGGTCGGAGGAGAAGCAGAGAAAGGCAGCCGCAAGGAATCGCAAGAAATTGGGGCGTCCCAGTGAAAGTCGGAAAATGTTCTCAGAGCGCGCGGGAAACAGGCACGCGTTTGCGGGCGCACTCTCTCTCTCTCTCTCACACACACACGCACGCACACACTTGCACACGCACACGCACTGCACACAGGTAGCCCACGCACGCACGCGGTCTTTGGCTGTGCGAGGTCGCTAGACTCAGCCCAAGCCGATCTCAGAGCGAATCTGCCCTCCTACGCCCCCCACTCCACGGCTGCCAAGAGCCCTTCCTCCCAGCCACCAGAACCCCTAGATTGACTGGGAGAGTTGAGAGGGCCCCAGGTCTGGGGCGCAGGGAAGATCTTACCTGCAAAAAGGTAAGGGAAACCGGGAGCAGGAAGCAACGGCGGATAAATATTCATTAGGAAGTGTGTCTCCTTTAAACCGCGCGGCGCGCGCTCTGGCTCCTGTCTCTCTTCCCCTCCCTCCCTCTGTCCTCGTGTGAGGCTCTCTCCCCCTCTCCGCAGTCTCCCCCCACCCCTTCCCACCCTTTCCTGCGAAATGCCGGGTGGATGGATCCTCGTCTAGCTAACCTGTTGGCAAGCCTGAGCTTCGGGCAGCGCCTCCACAGCTGTTCTCCTTCGCTTTTGGGGCGCGTGTTTCCCATCCTCCCTCCCTCTTTCGCCCAGCCCCTCACCCCCTCCTAAATTACTACATCATTAGCTTTATTTTCCGGTGTAGGGGGTGGGGTGGGCAATCCGTGCAGCCGGACGCATGTCCTCCAAGCGCGGCAAAAAGCGGGCGCCATCCGAGGCTGCCCCACTCTGTCGCCACCCCAGCCTCACCCATCCCCCCACATACCCACCCAATCTGGTTTCTTCCCCACCCTGGTCATCTTCACCTCCATCCCGCGCCAAGCCTCCCTCGCCGTCCCTCCTCGCGCCACCACCGCCAATCCGGATCCCTGCGAGCTCGCGACTTCAGCTGGACGCGGTGCGGCTCTGCATTCCCTTTCCCACTTCAGTTTCCTAACTTGACCTCGACTGGGTATCTGGACGCCTTGGGCCTTAGGAACAGCACACGGGGGTGCACATCAAAAGACTCATCCAAAAAGGCCTCGGGGTACCCTGGCAGGCCTTGACCCTTTGGTGGGGTCTAGGAGGTTGCCTGGAGGATAAGGAGAGGTGGCCTCATTTTATGTGAATGCTTTAGAAAGACAGACCCACCGGCAGACGGCCTTTCACAAACTGACCTGAAGTTAGCCGCAAATCCGCATCTTTCTCTCAGGCTCTTGAAGAAACGTATCTACGCGATTCCAGTGCGCCCAAGTCCGCACCAGGTTCCTCGGAAATCTCTTGCGGTAGCAAGCGAGCACCTGCAGCCTATCCCTAGCCCCGCGCACACCCGAGGTCAGCGCTTTCTAGGGCCCGTGAGACGAGAAGGTGCGCGAGGGCTCAAGGCGACTCCTAGAGGAGGGATACATCGCAAGACAACCCCTGGATGGCCCTGGCTACCTTCTTGGGCCGCTTCTTTCCGCTGCGGGCCTTTAGGCCACTCCTAGGGCTCTAAAGGATGGCGTGGCCCCAGGGTGCTTGGGGTGATTAGGTCGCGCTCCGGTAGCCAGAGCTCGGCGCGCCGCTGTGGAGGTGGGAGGAGGGGCCGAGGGGGCGGGCTCAGGACAGTTGCTGGTTACAGATACAGCTGCTTCAGAGAAGCCTAAAAGGAGAGTTTGGCCCCTAGGCGCCTTGACTTTATTATTGGGTCCTACACCCCCTCGAAGATGCCTGGTGAACTCGGCCGTTAGGTAGCCTGCGTGGGGATTGTGGTCGAGAACCTGGAATTGACCTCCTCAATCTCACCCCACCCACTTGGCTAGGCAGGCCAAAATCTGACCTAAGGTCTCCCGTGTTGCTTCGCCCCTTCCCAAAGGAAGGGTTTCCTCCTTCTGGAAGGTTAAGAAATTGATCATATGAAGGTATAGAAAGGTCTAGAGGGGCCTGGAAGACTTATCAAACTTGCACCCTATGCAAAGCCCTGCATTTGCATTTGCACTCCTCCTCCTCCTCCTCCTCCTCCTCCTCCTCCTCCTCCTCCTC
>JAGFMF010012281.1:12773011-12786236 GCA_019455555.1 Galemys pyrenaicus
CTCCTCCTCCTCCTCCTCCTCCTCCTCCTCCTCCTCCTCCTCACCATGGTGACCCGAAAGGTCGAACACGTTTCGGAGCTCAGGTTTAAACTGAGTCATCCGACTCTGCAAAAACGTACATGCAGTAGTACCTGAATACATAAGGGAGAATTAGAGGAACACTAACAGCAACATTTGAAGAATAAGGAAGTGTCCACAGACTGAATTATACGAATGGATGGGCACACACCCAGTCGTCCAGATGCAGACAAAAGGCCTGTGCCTGCACCGAGTGACCCCGCCACACAGGCAGATGTACAGGAAGCCCCACACAGGGAGAACTGGCCAAATCAGGATGCAGGGCGCAAGGCCAAGGGCTTCCTGCTAGCAGGGCTTTGGTTCTCGAAGGAGAAACTTTTTTGAGCTGACTCGATGAAAGATTTCAGGTCAAGTCCTGGAGAAAAAGCGCCCCATCCACCCCAAAGCCAGCCCTTTGCTCTTCCTCTCAGCTAGGCTGGAGGCACTCAGAAGAGGGCAATCCAGGAGCAACTCATTTTGGCTGAAATTATTTGTTGTTATTATTATTGGTTTAGGAGATTACATTCTGAAGGATTAGGATGAAAAACATAGATGTCCTCACTCAATGCCAGGAGCTTCCTAACTAGGTTTCAAGTTGGAGGACACTTACTCGTCTTTCTCATGACTCATCCTAAATTTTGTCTTTATAAAGAGCCTCAACTCCACACCCTCCTGCTCTCACTTTCATTCCTATCCCCTTTATTTCCTCTAAGTATGAAAAAGAACACCCCAACACAGCAAATGGAATAATTTGGTTTATTAAACTAATTTCCATTGGAAAGTTTTGGAAATTTCTCTTTTCCCTAATATCCAGTCTAGGCAGAATTGATTGCCCCAGTGAGGTTGGGGAGTTTGGGAGAGTTTTTCAGAGCGACTCCCTGGCAAGACCCAAGCTCATACACAGGCTCTTTGTTTGTCTGTCTGTCTGTCTGTTTGTTTGTTTCAGCTCCATTTTCCAGCTTTGCCCCAAAGAAGCTGAACATTGTAGCCAGCATGGTTTTCCTGCAGAATAGACAGGAATGCTGGGAGCAATGGCGCCCTGCCACCTCATACCCCACCTTCTCTCTCTGAAAGTAGAGGGTAAGTTTGGAAAGATACTTTCAGGCAAAACAAACAAACAAACAAACAAACAAACAAACAGAAGAAAAAGAGGACTTTCTGGGCCCACAAGTCCCGATGATCATCCTCTAAGATGCAAAAGAAGGTCCATCTTGTGAAGACATGAAGCATCCAGAAAAACTGAAGGACAACTTTCAGCAAATGTAGTAGCTCTAGAAGTGGAGGGGCTGTGGGGGTATGAACAGGGGAGAATTTCTTCCCTCTTCGGGGCAAACAAAGTCCTTTAAAAGACATACTTAATTTCTGAAATTTTTAGCAAGAGTTTGTTCTTGTGGATGTTTTCAACAATAAAGAGTGAAAAATCACTTTAGAGTCACTATTTCTTGGAAGGGAAGGTTCCCTCTGCCCCAAGATTTTTTCTTTCCTGGGATTTGTTTTTCCTTATCCCCTAATAAGAGTTCACCTACTGACCCACGTAGGAAAGAGACTGGGTCAGAAAGAGAGAAATGATTGAGATCATAACTCCCAAGCCACAAGTGTAATTTCCATTCCCAGTAGATGAAATTCATGATGGAAAGAGGAAAACTCTACTTTCAGATATTTCCCACCTCCTTGGGTAGTTTATCTAGGGCCTTTCCAATAATAAGTAGCAATCAGTATTTTGGAGTTGATGTTTGCTATTACCAATGATTTCTGCAAGATCATTCAAAGTCTGATTTTTAAAACTGTGAGTAGGTAGCAAGCTCGTTGCAACGTTTATCACTCAAGCAGAAAAGCAGCTTGTTTTCTTAAAGCCCCAAATGTCCCGTGTACAGTCACTGGAGCTAATTTATTTTTCTGTTTCCTAAAAGTCTTATCATCTTTCCCAGAGCCACAAGGTTCAGGGCAAAACCACGGAGGTTTGTGACCTCTCCAATGGGGTGCACTGTGTTGTCAGGGGTTTTGTGTACGTGTGAAGAATTCTTGGTTATTACCTGGGTTTTCTTTCCTTTCTTTTTCGGCCCCAAACAAGGCAACTGGAGTTGCCCGCGCCTTCCTAAGCAGACACCCCGCTGCCTGGTTAGAAGCTAACCATTTCCGATGCCCTTAGTCCCTTCCCGATGCAAGGGACTAAGCATAATTGTGTGGTCTAGGGCCCACTCGGGATAGGGAAGGGGGTTCCTGAGGGTGAGGAGGGGACACCCATCACTTTCAACAACAAAATAAAATAACCAGATTTCCTTTTAATCCCTTCCATTAACAGTGTCAATACGCTAGAGAGACTGTCTCACCTCCAAAGGTGTCTTCACCCCCGGAGGGCCCGGTCTTCCAGCCACAGGCCAACGTTAGGCCCGCGCGCCTGAGAAGAGGTGCTCCGACGGCAAAATCCCATACATTTTTAACTACAGTGATTACTAAATTAATAGCAGGCACTAAGACAGATGTCAAAACGTCTTGAAAATGTTTATCTGTGAATAATTGAGAAGGTGGTGGGACGCATTATCTGATTGTGTAATGAAATATGTATGAGGAACAGCTGTTTGCTACAGTCCCCTCCCGCCGCCTCCTCAGCCGGGGCCCTTTTCATGGAAGTAGGGAGTCCCGGCGAAGTTGGTCGCCCACTTCTCTCCACTTGGGAAACTGCTCGGCTCCTCGGGGGCTGTCCTGCAGAACCCCGCAGTCTCCCCGTTTCCTGACCGAAGAACAGCAGTGTGGAGCTGTCTTTGGCCGGTGTGGCGGCGAGAGCTTAGCCGCCCGCGGAGCTGTCCTTCGCGCCTTCGGGGCGGGCCGCGGGCTCCGTCTGGGAGGCCCGAGGGAGCCGGGGCACGGCGTCCGGGGCTCGGCGGCGGAGTGCCGAAGCCCTGGCGCGAGCCGGCGGAGCACCGCGGCCTGCTCCGAGGCCCGGGCCGGAGCCCCCCGGCTCAGCGGGGCGGGCCCGGGGTCACCTCGGGGTGACCGGGCTCCCGAGAGGGCTTTGTTCCGAGCTCTTGCCACACGGTGAACTTCCTTCCAGCCCCAGCCAGCCCCCACTAAGCCTCCGCGCCGGCCCTGTTTGTTTTTCCAGCCCCGCGCCCTCCACCCAGACACGCAAACAGCCCCCAGGGCTGCGTCAGCGGCCCGGGGTCGTGGCCCGAGTCCCGCTTGAGCCAGCGCGGCGATCGCCAACCCCGTGGGAAGCGGAGCGAGGGGGACGGGACCTCTGGAGTCCCGAGGCAGGGGTCGGCGGGTCGGGGAGGTGGCCTCAAGGGGCCCTCGGCCTCGGCGGAGGGCGAAGGCCCAAGTCCCGGGCTCCGAAGGGCGCGGCGTCCAGTGCCGCTGCCACCCCCCAGCGGACGGGTCCGGGCCCCAGGTCCGCCAGGCAGCAGAGTGGCGGCGGCGTGGGGACTCAGCGAGGCGGCCTTGAGACCGGCCATCGGGTCTGGGCTGGCCTGCGGTGTCAGCCTTACGCGACGCCTGGGACCCTCGTGGTTAGGTGGTCGCCCTAGCCGCGCTCGGGGCACCGGGCGGGCCGGAGGGGCCGGGTCCCGGAGCTGTGCGACCCGCCGTCCCTAGCCGCGCCGTAGGCCTGTCCGCGCCCTCGGCCTCTGCGGCCTCCCGCCTTCCGGAGCCGGGGGCCCCGTCCCTCGTCCCCGACGCCTTGGCGCCTCCCCAGCAGCCCACGGCCGCGCTAGCCCTTCGGACGCTGACGCGCCCGACCGCTCCGGGGCCCGGAGCGAGAAGCGGGGTCCAGAGCCTCGCGCCACGGCGCCGGGCCCCGAGCGGCTGCGAGGTTTCCCCGGCTTACTCGCGGTCGAGAAGAACTCGGGCGTTATTTCTCGAGCGTCCCCCCTTTTCCTTAATCCCTTATGCTTTTATTCTAATCCCACACATTACAGTTAATCTGTAATGATACCGCTTCGTAGAAACCTGTTGCATAGGAGGCCCGGTAATTTGTAACCTTGGAAACAGTTTTAAATAAAGATTATAACAGTGGTGTCAACTGTGTTTATTCTCCGCGCGGGGGGTGGCTTGGGGGTGGCAGCCCCTCGGCGGAGGAGACGGAGTTTCGGAGAGAAGCGAGCGCGGCGTCTGGGGCAGAGCGGAGCGGGCAGGGGTCCGCGGGGCGGAGAAGCAGCTCCGGCGGCTCCAGTTGTTCCCGTCCGCGCCCGGGCTCTTTGGAGCTTTTCCTTTTGGAAATCGCGTGGTCTTAAACCCCGGGCAAGCGAAGAGAGGAGCAGTTTGCAAAACTGCGGAAAACTTGGTGAACTTGAGCCACTGCGCATTCCGAATTAGCATTCAATCGGGCCCTGCGCCCCCGGGATGCTGAGACCGTAGCGAGCCGAGCAGGGGCGGCTGGCAAGACCCTTCAGCTGCAAGAAGGCAGAGCGGCTTCTGCACCGTGTACCCCGCGTTCCGAGCTTCCTCCTCTACTAAACACACAGCAACAGCAGCAACAACAACCCAAAAATTGTTCGCACACCGAAAGCAGAATTAAACATAATTGCTTTTATTTATCTATTGCTTTTATGTCATTAAAATATTTTTAGTTACATTGTATACAGTAGCATCCACTCTGATTATTACCTGCCAGATCTGTTGATCTGCTCCTTGTGTATTCAGCACAGCAATATTAACCATTAAGGAAAAAAAAGCAAATCTTATATATTGTATCTGTCAAGATAAGTTACAATTTCCATTAACAAAAAAACATTTTTCTTGTTGAAGAAGCTATGAAGCATATCTTTCATGAGCACTTTATTAATAATCATAGTTGTCAAAAGAATTAGATATGCATAGATTGTAGATGCAAAGGAAATATTAGATGCACAGAATAAAATATACAGTGGGATCGAGGCATAACTACTTTTCTTTTTAAAATAAATTTTTACCAAGGTGAAAAAAAAACCGAGCTATTAAGCTTACTTAAAAGATGGCTTTGTTGGTTTAATTATACTGTAGTTATTTTATAAATATGTTTCAAAGGAAGCTTGCCATATTGCATGTCAATGAGGACTGTAAAGAAAAGCTCACAAAAGCTAATGCATACCAAATACCAAATTTTAGTCATTAGCATTCCTATTTATTACAAACTAAGGGAACCTATTAACAGACAAGAATTTCTATTTAGCTAGCATTACAATGTTTGGCCATTAAAATAAAAAAAAAAGGGCAAAGTATATACATGTTTTTTTTCCCTCTTGGGACTATACATTCTTTTTGCCTAGAACCTCATGGAGACATTGGGAGATGCTTCTGATTGGGGAAACATGATTCTACAGTGGGAATGGGCCAGAGGGCCTAGAAATCACTATTTTTAGTTATAGAGCTTAATTCTATTCATTTGGAAGCAAGAACAGTGCTGGGCTGGTGCTGTGCAGCCTGCTGAGGACTGCGCAGTAACCACAGACAGCGAGGGGCCCTTTGTCTTTAATTTGTGTCTTGAGCATATGCAAATTATTAATTGTTTTTCCTTTGGGGGAGGGAGTGGATAGCCGCAGTCATGCTCTTTTTGTTTGGATATTAAAATTTCTTTAAATGTTCCCTAGACCGGGTACTTCTCCCAAAGCGGATTCCCCTACTTGGAAATCCCATCAGCACAGTCAATACAAGTGTATTAATTCTAGAAAGAGACACATACGGATTTGTGTCATTTCAAATACCATTTCCTTTGAGCAAAAGCGGCATTTCTCTCACGCTAGAAGTGAATATATAAATATGTGTTTGTGACTGCCAATCTGGGAGGGAAAAATCTTTTCAACCATTCTTACACTGAAAAACTTTAAAGATCTTTTCTTGGTTTAATTTGGTTCAATTTTTCAAATTGAGTCAGACTTTTTCCCAATTGTGTAAGGAAACAAGTAAATATTACAGGAACTGAAATGAAGCATTTGAAGTTGTTTTTAATTACGTTAGATGAGATTTTTTTAAGTGCCCAACAGGGGGAAAAAAAGCTATTTGAGCTTATTAAACTGTGCAAACTCACCCAGCGACTCAGAGCCCAGGTTCTGCTGGCCTGAAATTTGACTCAGACACAATGTATTCTGCCTGCTTTGGGAATCTTTTTGCATTAAAAAGATCAACATTTTCTAAGAAAGGTACTTCCCTTAAGGCCTATTTGAAAATAACAGGTATCAGAAGGAAGGGATTTCCTGACTTAGAAAAAAAAAAATCTCTCTGTCAAAAGTTGTGATTTAACATTTGCAAATCCCACACAAAATCCTAATTTTCAACAGTAGAATTTGCTGTGTTGTTTTGGTGGGGGTAGGTAGTCTCTCTCCAGTGACTACTTTGGCACCATAGAGGGAAAGTGTAGTGATCCTTATACTCCTAACTGTTCACCACTGGGAAATAGCGAAAGTTACAGTGTTAAGAAGTAATACCAATGCTGGCTGTTCTAGAGGTAAACATGAACTTTCTCCACATGTGTTCCATTGTACCTGGACCAAATGCCAACCTCCAACTTTCGGAAGCATCTTCAATACAGAGGTGAGAAAAATTGCTTGAAAGACCTGTATGTATTTTAAAACTGTGACACTTGCCAGCAAAGATTCAGGTCCTGGAGGTTTATTTGGATAATTCAGCTCCTCTTACCCACCTCAAAATAGCCAATCTGATTTTCCTCCACTGCTAAATATAATCTAGATGGGGCCCTCACTTGCCTCTCCTTCATCTGCACCTTTCCCCTTCATTGCATGTTGAATACAGATACTACCCAGTAGCCTATGACTCCAGAAAGCTGTTTCCCATACATTTAAACCAAGTGGTGTATATATACACACACACATATATAGATGTATATATATATATTTTTTTAAGATTTATTTTATATGTTTATGCAAACAAGAGCTGGGGTATAGGTTAGAGGTAGGGGAGGCGGGAAGATGGAGGTGGGGGGGGCAGAGAATTCCCCAGAGACAGAGTGGGGAGTGGAACAAGAAGGTTGACTGAAATACACTGCTGAGGGGAGCAGTGGGGGAGACAGGAGAGGTCTCCTGAGCCATATGGGTCACCTCCCTGGCTGGCAATCAAACTTGTGCTGCAGAGGTTGCTGATAGCTTCATAGTGCTGAGACTTAACCCCTTGCATCACCAAGGAACCCCCACCCCCATCTTGGATATTTAAACCCTCTTGGTTGAAATATCAATGTGGATGAAAGATAACACTGCTTTCATTTGCTTTATATATTTCAAAGAGCAGATTTAGGAGAAACCATTTCAGTGATGTAGAGATAAGGAAGATGGAGACCCTTTTCCCAGAAAACTGACACTTGTTGGGGGAAAGGAACATACACAGATCAGGACAGCACAGAACAAGGCTGTTCCCCCAGTGTCCTTCCTAGCTGGGAGTACACAGCAGAAATGGAAGAAATCTCAGAAGGCTCCCTGGAGGAATTAGGGCTATATATGAGCAGTAAAGTCTGGATATGTTTTGGGACAGTGAAGAGAATGTCACATAAGCAAAACTGGCCTCCAGTTAACATAAAATAACAGGTCTCACATCACGTAGGCATTTTAAAATGCTTATTTAAATGAAGGAACGAAATTAGATATTGCTAATAAATTTCTTTAAACATTTCTCTTTAGGATGGCTTGCCTGTTATGTTCACCCCAAATTCTCTTATTTCTCTCTGACACAGTTGTGTTTTTCCCTCATCAAGGCCAGGAGAGCTCAGTTTGGGGCTTCTGGTGAGGTCTAGGGCTGGCAAATTGATGTCCATTGGCACTGGGAAATGGTGAAGGTTCTTACCCCAAGAAGGTTTCCCTTATTGAAATCCTATTTATATTCTTGGGAGAAAGAGGGGATTCCTACAATTCTAAGGAGTTTCGTATTTTTAACAAACCTTCCTCTTATGGTACCAACTAACGTTTGTTTGGAACACCCTGGAATGCAAAATGGTTAAAGGGCTTGTTAGGTTTTTAAATATAGAACAGAGGCCATTTTCAGTGTTAGAAGCCAGGAAACCTGGCAGTGCCACTAATTATTAGGTGGAAAAAGTAGTTCATGCAACCAGCTTTGCTTTTTCTCATCTAAGAGACAGAGATAATATTGGGCACCCTTGTCTACATGACAAGGCTTTTGTCTTTGTGTTTTAAAGACAATAGCAAAGTAGGTTTTTACATAGCTCTGGCCTCTAGTAATAGTTGGCTTCTGGTGATATTAATCAGTTACAAGAAGGTACATTTTTTCCTCTGGAAGAGATGCTGATTAGTTGAGCTTTAAGGTACATTTAAAAAAAAAATGACAACTGGGAAAATAAACAGCATTGCTAAGATAGAAAATCTACACCCATATTGCTTTGCCTTCAGAATATATTTTTATATACTAGCAGGTCTTAGGACATGGGACACACCATCCCCATTAGGATGCAGTAAAAGATTTGCTCTTGGAAAGTGCCTTAGCTGAGCCAAACTGTGCCAGACTGTGTTATGGATCCTGCCTCAGGCACCACACTGCTCATCTCCATTCTCCCTCAGGATCTCCTCCACTTTGCCCTCACTGCTTACTGCTGTTTCAGCAATCTGTTTTTTTGCTGCCTTTTTTTTTTTTTTTTTTGGAAACAAGCCACTGTTTCTTCTTAAACTAGGCACGAAAGTCAACAAGTTGAGGGCAATTCAATTTCAATAATAAACAGTTGTCTTTGACTTCCCAAGACCCAAGAAAAGTCCTTCCCTGGGAAGCATCTAAATCAAAAGGAGGAAACACCAAGAATTAAGGCAGATTCTTCTATGAGTACGAGTGAAGAGGCACCAGCCTCCCATCCCGCCTCCATGTGCTGTCCCTCTGAGTCCATCTGAGGGAAGCTCACTTTCCCAAGAGCCTATCCTTTCCTGGTTGTGAAATGTGTTCAGTCCCACGATGCACAGGCTAACCATATGGCAGAATCGTGTGGAGAGTGGCGTCTGCCTTTAGCACATTCAGGGGCAGAGTCTGGGATGTAGGTTTAACAAAGGGCTTCTTGTACGGGAGCCCCATACCACAGCATCTACCCAATGAAAGCGAACTGACCTCAATTTGTATGTGTGTGTGTGTGTTGTATTTACAAGACCAGACCAATTCAAGTTAACTCTGTAAGTCTCTTGATAAAAAGGAGGAAACAGCATTGGTTGACCTTTTATGTATGTATCGAGGAGGAGACCCCAGAGATTAGAAAATGAAGAGGGGCTGGAATTTATTTTAATTATTTCCTGTGCCCCCAGAGGGCTTTTCTGAGAGATGATTTTATTTTCCATTTACTTGTTTGTAGCAAAATATGACAAGTCTCTAAGCTGAGGAGAAAGAGAAGACTATCTCAACCCAAAAAGACTTCTGAAGAAAATATGGTCCTAGGGTCCAAAAATCTTAAATCACATGTAGGTGAACTTTTGCCCTGGTCACTAAGAATAAAACAGAAGTTGAATCCATTACTCAGATTTTCAGATTAACCCAGGGCCACACATTGGAAAGACTTCTGTTGCATGAGAGACTGAAAACCTCCAGCAAAGGTGGCAAATTGGGTTTTCCCTTGATGTGGCCTGTGAGGACTGTGCCCATGAGTCCTGGTGCCTGGGTCACCTCTACAACCACTCCTGAGTCACTGTAAGGCAAGGGAGGTAGGTTCGGAGGAAGGCGGAGACGTCCCTAACATGGTGGAAGTATCAAGAGCAGGAGGCTGGAGGAATCCAGAAAGCATGCCTCTGAGACCAGCAGTTTCTCCACACACAAAAGGAAGGCACCCACCTGGGACAGAGAAGGTTTTAAGTCCTGCCCTGAGCCACAGTGCTGGTGTCCTCAGCAGGTCTCCAACGCTCTGTAGCAATGTATAGAATGCTTCAATATGGGTGAAAAAGCTTCTTCTATCAAGTTTAACAACTTTCTGGTGTAACTTCTGAGAGTGCCAATTGCTTATTCATGCGGAAGCAAGACGCCCAGTTCATTTTGCCTGTTTTTGCTACTCTTTGTTGGGTTTGGGAGGCTGTTATGGTAGCTGCAAATGGCTTCTCAAGTGACATTTGCTGACATTCAGTGAAGTACATTTATCAGTATTCGCCAGCTCACCTCTACACACGCAATCCATTTTGTTTTGTTCTTCATAGCAACCTCCTTTCCGACACCCGTGCCCTGAAAATGATAAATGGCAAGGTGGCATATTTCTTGAGCTGCACTCAAATGTCACTGTGAAAAATCTTTAATGGACTAAGTGTAGCTTTTCACGTTACAACTTGTCAGGTACTGAGAAATTCTAGAGTTTCTCCTTAATCCACAAGTCCTTGGAACCACACATCTGCAAGCAGAGACTAATTATAAGCTACCCCTGTCAGACCCAGGCAAGCAGAAACCAAGAAGAAAATATCTGATATCTGCTAATTCTCTTTCATTTTTATTCTCCTTCCATTTTTGCTACTTCCTTTCCTACTCATAGAATATACCAGGAATGGGTAATCAGGTACTCTAAGTGGGTGACAGCCCCACCGCACCCCGTACCCCACAGCAGGCTTGTAATCCAGTTGTGCACTCAACCTGCCTGATAACATCACTCTTCTCCCAGTTTCCATAGCTCTAGGAATTTTCCCCAACAAAAGCCTGATTCGGAATTATAAACCCTGATTCTTAAATGTTGGACTACTAGTGGAATAGTCTACAGACAGCTAAGATGTTTGACTTGAGTCCTTTCTCCTGTCTCCCCAGCCATCCCTCTTTAGAAGGCAAGGCCATTCTTCCAGAAAGCTGAGGGTTTCATGGCCCCATCTAAAAGGTGTGCCGTTTTCCTCCATGGTCTGCATGCCTGTACACTCCAATCACGCCACTGTCAGAGGCATCCTACAGGCACTCACTCACTCCTCAACATGGCTTGCTCAGTAGGGGTTCTAGCTTTTCAGGTGGTCTCTACTCCCTGGGATGTTTACTCCCAAGGAGAAACAGCTCTCTACACTGTAATAGGGGAAAATTTGTTGATCTGCATACATCTGAGATATGTTCCAAAGAGACCATCATCATCAGTTAACATTGACCTTACAATGACCTTATCTCCTACAAGAAAGAAGAAGAACTGGTACCACCAGAAACTGTGTCAGTCAAGTTCATCTTTGGTCAGATGCCAGAGACTGAGATACTGTGTTTTACTCCTGGCCCTTTATGGTACATGCAAACTCGAAGCTTTATAGCTGCTTCTAGACCCCCTCTCTTGCTTTCCCCTAACATTGTGCTTGGCTTTTTTTTTTTTTTGGCTTTTTTTTTTAAGATTTAAAAAAAATTATTATGCATATAAGAACTGGGGTGCAGGCCAGAGGTGCCAGGTAGGGCAGTGAGAGGCTCCACCAGAGAAAGCGTGGGGAAAAGAACAGGCAGATCTACTGAAATACACTGCTGAGGGGAGCGGCAGGCGGGACAGGAGAGGTCTGCTGCGCCATGTGGGTCAACTCCCTGGCTGGGGATCGAACTCATGCCTCAGTGGCTGGTGCTAGCTTGATAGTGACTTGACCCCTTACACCACCGGGGAGGCCTTGTTTGATTTTTCTTCTCCCTTGGGCTTGTCCTCCTGTCTCTTGGATTGAGTAACTCTGGTTCTAAGTCTCTGTTGTTTATTTTGTATCTCTGCAAAATCATTTAGTTATGTTAGAATTGGAATAACTATCTTAGGATGAGGAGGGGAAATCAGCTGTGTCCCCAGTGACCAGGCATGATAGGGCAGAGAGAGTGTGGACATCTTCCAAGGTCTGCCAGATAGGGTGAAGGACAGAGGGTCCCAGGTAATGACCAGACATGGATATTGGACTGACTTGGGTGGACCGTGGTATGACCAGAACAGTGACTCTTAGCCAGTCAAGACACAGATGTCAATTGTCCGTGTAAGTTGAAAAAGGCAGACCCTCAAACCAGACAGCCAAGGAGAGCAGGGAGCCAGATAGCTGTAGTTTTAGAACCCGCTTAAAAAAAAAAAAACAAGTGCAGGGTTGGGGTGATTTTAAAGCAAGGGTTTTATCTTTATTTGCATATGATAGAGAGCGCAGAATATAGGAGAGAGTCATGTCCTATTTTTATTATGAACTATTTAATTGTTCTATTATTTAAAAAAAAATGCTCAAGTAGTTCTTTCCAGAATCTGTGGTGATACAGTTGTGTCTGATTTGGTGATCAAAACAACACCTGGTTTGGGTGTTGGCCCTTAGATGACATCTGTGACTGCTGGGGCCCCCGGGTACTCTGTGTGTGTGTGTGTGTGTGTGTGTGTGTGTGTATACTATGGGGCCTGGGCTCTGGAAGGGTGGAGAGTAAAGATAAGGCAGGCACCTTTTAGAATCAAGAAACTGTAAGGACGCCAGGCATCCGTTTTCTCACCTGACAAATAAAACAGCCTTCATTTTAATCCATAATTATAGCCTGTATGTAATAATTAATACAAGGTTGCCTTTTTAAACATTCACATAAATTCTAGATGTTTTTTCTTTTAGTTAACCATTTTAGACACAGGTTAGAAAGAGTAAGGACCATTCATCCACTGAAACAGAAACACAGACGGGAGGGACGGTGAGGGCTTCCCCACCCATTGCTTCTCTCAGCGCTCTCTCAATGGACAGTGACACAAGGTCAGCAGCCACAAGTTTGGGTAGTGATGGAGGTTTAAGGACAAAGGAAAAATTATAGAGTAGGGAAAATGAGAATATAAGACTGTTTTTAAAGGATGCTGGGGCAGTGTGGCTACGAAATTAAAATGCAGGCCATGAGGAGCATGGGGTGATAGTCTTCATCAATTTCATTGGCTCCAGGACAGAGAGAGAGTGGGTGATGGTTGCATGTAATCAGGGTTGATTTTGCCAAGCAAGTTCGATGGCTATAGAAAGGGGCAATAGGCTTCAGTGCACTTGAATGACTGGTGATAAGGTAGAGCACAGACTCTAAGGTGGTGAGAAGGCAGATAGGAATGAGGAAAGTGAAGGACAGTGGAAAGGTGGCAGGGGCAACTAGTGAACTGGAGATCTTCTTTTTTTTTTTAAAGATATATTTATTGGGCCTCCCTGGTGGCGCAGTGGGTTAAGCAACGCACTATGAAGCAAATCGCAGCCACTGCAGCACAAGTTCAATCCCTGCTGCTGGCCGGGGAGGGGACCCACATGGCGCAGCAGACCTCTCCTGCTGTGCCTGCTGCTCCCCTCAGCAGTGTACTTCTGTTGAT
>JAGFMF010012281.1:12786286-12800095 GCA_019455555.1 Galemys pyrenaicus
AGAGGATTCACCACAGACAAAGTGGGGAGCAGAACAGGCAGATCAACCGAAGTACACTGCTGAGGGGAGCAGTAGGTGAGACAGGAAAGGTCTATCACGCCATGTGGGTCCCCTCCCTGGCCGGCAGCAGGGATTGAACTCATGCTGCAGTGGCTGCAGTCTGCGTTATAGTGCGTTGCCTAACCCACTGCGCCACCAGGGAGGCCCTGAACTGGAGATCTTAATGAGGACAAAGTGCTATTTTAATAAGGAAGCTGAAGGGGGTCTTCCTGGTGGCACAGCAGGTTGAGTGCCGCACAGTGAAGCATCTGTGGCACAGCAGCTCAAGTTTGATCCCCCGCCAAGGAGGGGATCCACATGGCACAGCAGACCTCTCCTGTCTCACCCACTGCTGCCCTCAGCAGTGTATTTCAGTGGATCTGCCTGTTCTGCTTGCTAGTCTCTCTCTGGTGAGTCCTCTCACTCCCGCGACTCTGGCCTGTACCCCAGCTCTTGTGTGTATAAACAAATAAATCTTTTTAAAAAATAATAAGGGAGCTGAAGGAAGGTCAGAGAGTAGAGAGTTTGATGTTTAGATTTCAGAGGTGGCACAGTCCCTAGTGATGGCAAGTTTAGGGTATGACCATGGGAGCAAGAGACTGAGTAAGTGAGGGCATCGTGGAGATCAAGAAGGTGAGAGGATTAACTTGGTGATGTGGATTAACTTGGATCTCCAAGTTTATGGCATAAGGGAATAAAACAGCCTGTGCTTGAGAGAGAGAATGGGCTTCAGTTAAAATAAGAAAGAAAAGCACTCAGGGAAGTTATTGAAGAGTTAGGCTGTGCTGATTCCAGTGTGTATAAATGGAAGGGTTTATTTAGTATTTATTTATTTATTTTAAAGATTTATTTATTTATACATACAAGAGCTGGGGTACAGGTTAGAGTCCAGAGTGGTGAGAGGATTCACTAGAGACAGAGTGGGGAGGAGAACAGGTGGATCCACTGAAATGTACTGCTGAGGGGAGAGGGCAGCAGTGGGTGAGACAGAGGTCTGCTGCACCATGTGGGTTAGCTCCCTGGCTGGAGATCGAACTCATGCTTCAGTGGCTGGTGATAGCTTGATAGTGCTGAGACTTTAACCCTTGTGCCACCAGAGAGGCCCTACCCTCAATTTAAACTGAGGTCCCCACCTTCTTAGCATCCTCTCCCTAGAAAACCCCTTTTTATGAATCAGATCTCAGCTTCATTCTCTCTGTTTACTAGGTGAGCTGAGGTTATTGTCTAGGAATCACACACCCAGTCAGGGAGGTTGATTCTTCCTCAGACAATGTCAAGATCTTGGAAAGCAATGGAAACAAATTCTAGTGGGAACTGGGCCTGGTGAGTCTGTTGAGCTGGGGACCTGTGATCCAGATAGGCCTAGGTGGCTTGGGATCAAGGCTGTGGAACAGGGAATGTGGACCACTAAGGGTCAGGCCATAAGACACAATGATTCAAGCCCCAACTGTTGCCCTTTCCTAAAGCAGGGAGGAAGCAAGTCTTCTTATTGCTCCATCCTTCCCCAGAGCAAGAGGAGGCACTGGTGGAGAAAAACAGAATCAGGAGACTTTGTTTCTAGTTCTAGCTCATTTATCTTATCATTCATTCATGCAGCAAATATGCACTGAGCGATTACCCCAAACCAGGCACTGTGCTAACCTGAAGGGATGCACAGAGAGTGAAACACACTATCTGTGCGGGTTCTCCCAGGCTGACTTGCCACTGCCCCTTTCTGCGTAGGCTATGCTAGCGGCCACCAGCCCGTCCAGATCACAGATTGTCACGACTAGAAGAGGCCTGCAAGATGTAAGAGATGGTTGGACTAGATCAATGATATCCAAAGTTTATCATGCTTCCAAATCACCTGGAGGGCTTGTTAAAACTCAGCTTGCTTGCTTGCTTAGCCTCAGTCCCGGAATTCCTGACTCAGTAGATCTGAGCATTTGTCTTTGAACAGGTTCGCCGGTGGTGCTGATGCTGCTGGTCCAGGGATGCACTCTGAGACCCTGCGCACTGGGTGATCTGCAGCTCTTCTGGCCATGACACCCTGTGATCTGGACAGGCTGGTGGGCGCTAGTGTAGCCCGAGCAGAAAGGGGCAGTGGCAAGCCAGACTGGAAACAGAAAAGTCCTGTAAGTTTCCTGAGTTTGGGGGGTAAATGGATCAGAGATAAACCTCAACAAAGTCACTGAAGCATTTGCCTCACAATTTAAAAATATATATATATTAAAAAGTAATTCTCTAACATGAAAGTTCAATCAGATGCTGGAGAAATTATTTCAACTTTCCATAGGGGAAAAAAGGCTCCACTAAAAAGCTACAAGGGTATTGATGTCTATTAAATATTTGCTTTTCTCTCTAGCTCACACTAGACTGAGTAATTTGTATTTGGCAGAAACCAGCTGCAATTACATTAGTCAATCCAAAAGCCCAACTTGCTCATACAAAATGCAAACAAATTAGTTAAAATGGCCTAATTAGTGGACTGTAAAAATACAAACTGAGGCTGGCAGCCTGATGTGTGTTCATCAGGGACACGGTCTCCCCACGCAGGGAGGCCTGCAGCCGAACAGACTCTGTCCCAGCTGACTAAAGGTCTTCTCTTGGCACCTCTGATAGCCACTACCCCAGCTGAACCCCAGTGGTTTTGCCTAGGTAACCTCCTCTTTTCCTGGTGTGGGCACAGGCTTATCTTTTGCTAAGAAGTTTCAATGGCAAGGATGTGAGATTTGTATACAGATGAACTTGAGTTTGACTCAGACCCATTGGACAGTGAGTTACTGAACACTCTAGAGTTTCTTGTTTCCTTTTTAAAGTGGAAATATTGCATTCTGTATGACTGAGGGTTAGCAATTGTGTATGCATGCACGTGGTATACAGTTGTCCCTCATTAGTGCATGTCTGTGTTTCCTGTGCTTTAATACACCAGAATGACCCTAAGTCAGCAATTGGATTTGGGGCACCAGTGAGCAGTTTTGTAGAGATTGAATGAGTCTGAGTTAATGACCTTCAGGACACTGATCAAGGTCAAAGACTATAGTGTAATTCAGACAAGTCATCCGTGCTGCATCCCCAGGAATTCCTGGGTCACAGAATCAGGAAAATGGGAAAAGACACCATCCAGTCTGGGAGTTCCAGCCATAACGGCGCATCAGAATCCCTTGGGGGAGCTTATAAAAAGTGCTGGAATCAGGGCCCTGTTTCTAGAGATTCCGGTTCATCCAGCCTGGGAGAGTCCCAGGCATCAGTGTGGTTTAATGCTTAGGTGATTCTTATGGGGAGAAACGAAAATCAAACCAGCATGTAGCAAAAAATTAAAAACAAAAAACTAACACAGCAATGACAATTGGTGGGGGTGGGGGGATGATAGGAAGAAACTTTCCAAGGTTACACAGAACTAAATTTTCCTAGATTCATTCCCTAACCTGTATTTGGATCAGACCATTGTCTCTGATAGGAAGGAAAGCTTGAAGGATGACAAGAGAGAATTGGGACTTTTAAACCAGACTCCTAAGGGAGGCTTGAGTTTGGTGACAGCCAACACCTTGTCTTTTATAACATCTCCCCACCAAAGCACATTTCCAGCTCCACTACAGTCAGATGGAAACTGAGAGATCCAGGTAAGTGCTACCCTTTGTTTCAGATCAGTAAGACACATGACTGAGATACCCAGAGGACAGACAGATCATGGACAGATGGTCATCTCTGGCCACCAGACTTTGTGAATAGTGTCATGATGGGCCCTGAGCACTGGTGGATTCCACCCAAAAGCAGACAGCTAGCTTTCTTATTTAGAAAAGACCAGAGAAGGCCTCCCTGGTGGCGCAATGGGTTAAGCAACACACTAAGAAGCAAACCGCAGCCACTGCAGCAAGAGTTCGATCCCTGCCTCCGGCCAGGGAGGAGACCCACAAGGCACAGCAGACCTCTCCTGCCATGCCCGCTGCTCCCCTCAGCAGTGTATTTCAGTCAATCTGCCTGTTCTGCTCCCCATTCTGTCTCTGGTGAATCTTCTCACCCCCTGCACCTCTGGCCTTCTATGCATGAATAAGTAAATCTTTTTTAAATAAAAGGGCAGAGAGAGAAGCTTCCCCAAGCACAGCAGAGAGATGTTTAGTTCTCTTGCTGAGATGGAAGGTGTACCTGAGGCTTGCACAGTATTGTAAACTAAGGTACCCCAATAAAAATGAAATGAGAGAGAGGAAACAGAATCTAACCCTTCAGGGGCCATGCCTGCATTTGTGTCCTGCATTTAATGGGTGCTCTTCTGAATCATTGTGCCTCTGTCCTCAGGGGTCTCTGCTCACTCCAGCAGAGCAGGACACCAGGCCCAAAGAGGTCAGGACACAGGATTTCCCAGTGCTCCTCAGCCTGGAGGGAAAGGTAAAGAGCTGGCTCTTCACTTGCTCTTGTTCTTCTACTCCAGGCTCCCCTTTGTTCATCTTTGCCACTTCCCAGCACCCAAATCTCAGACCTCTCCTGCCATGCTGTCAATAATTTTATCACTGCTTGTATTTCCATCTCCCTAAGTGCTGTTAGATGCAATGCAGTTTTTGACAGAGTTATCTCAGACTGTGACAAAGAGGGAGCTGGAAGGCAGGCTCTGTCTGCCTTAAGTCAGAGGTTCAGCTTATTAGTTCTTAGCCTTTATTTTCTGATTTCTTATATCATCACTTGAGGTTAAACAATTCCTTCTAAGCACGTCTTTGGCTCCTTCCCTCAAAACTTTATCTTTCTGTATTTTCAAATTTTCCTTAGTGGGGGTCTGTTTGGTAGAAAAATAAGTATTTCCAAAATGCTTTGAGATTGTATATTTTCTAAGGATAAACCTTTAGGTTCCTAAGCATTTTTTTTTTAGCACATGGAAGATATTTTCCCCATTATCTTCTGCCTTCCATTGTCTCAATTGGGACAGTTGTCTATTATCATTACTTTGAAAATAATGGTCTCCTTTCTGACTGCTTTTAAGATGTTCTCTTTGTCTTTTGTGTTTTGGGACAGCAAAATGATAGGCAAGGGTATGTGCCTAGTCACTGTATTGAACTGAACTGATAAATAGCAGTAGTAGGTTCACATTGATAGAAAAGTCAGACATAGACCTGGAGAATTCAGATGAGGTTTGCTTATCAGAAAAATACAGATGGAAGTCAGCACAGTGAGAAGGAGAAAGAAACAGGGACATAAGCCCCTGGACCCACAGTTTCACAAAGGAGTACATTGTGTGGATGGCAATTGCTAAGTGAGTGAGATTTGTGTTGGACTTTGTGGAGAAAGAGCTTGCCCTTCCAAGCTCAATCTCATGTACTATCTTGGTATTTTATATGCTGGTGCATGAACACAGACCTTACTAATCACTCCTAAACCTGTGATATGAAACTAGAACAAAGGTCAGACCCAAATATTTCTGTTAGTCTTACTAGGTCTTGGGTCTACTCTGCCATACAATTTTATCTTTTATTTATTCTTCTTGGCATTATTCGGCTCAGAATCCGTGGGACATTCTCCTCCTTTCCAATACTCCTCTGCCCTAGTCTCCCTCTTCTCTTCTCTGAAGTTTTCTTATATATAAAACATATTCACTCGATCCTATATCTCTTAACATTTCTTTGACATTATAATTTTCTATGTCTTTTTGAACTACATTCTGGATAATTTTTTCAGATTTATAGTCTAGCTTATTTTCTTTTCTTTTTTTTTTAAAAAGATTTATTTATTTATGCATACAAGCACTGGGGTACAGGTCAGAGGTGTTGGGGGGGTGAGAGGATTCACCACAGAGAGCGGGGAGCAGAACAGGCAGGTCACTGGAAGTACACTACTGAGGGGAGCAGCGGGCACAGCAGGAGAGGTCTGCCGCGCCATGTGGGTCCCCTCCCTGGCCGGCAGCAGGGATCAAACTCATGCTGCAGTGACTGCGGTTCGCTTCACAGTGCGTTGCTTAACCCACTGCGCCACCAGGGAGGCCCTAGCTTATTTTCTTTTTAGGATGCCTGAATTTCTGTTGACACCACCTGTTTATTTGAAAATACAGAAAGATAAAGTATTGAGTTTTTACTTCAATAATTTTATATTTTCATTAAGAAAAGTTTTGTTTGAATTCTTTTTAATCTACTTTGGCATTTCTAAAGTCTCTTACTTCTAGATATACTTTTAATCTGTTCCTTTGTTTCTTTAAATGTATCAAACACAGCATTTTATATATATGATTATTTTAATATCTGATGTCTTCATGGATTTAATTCTGCTGTTTGCTGGCTCTTATTCATAGTGCTTTTTTTCCTGAGTGCTTTGTGATTTTTAAAATTAAAGAGCAATTTAATTGATATATAATTGATATAAAACATTGTATTAGTTTTAAGTGTACAACAGAAATATTTAATATATGTATATATTTCAAAATGATTACTACAGTTAGTTTAGTTAACATCCATTATCACACATAGTTATAATTTTTTCCTGTGATGAGAACTTTTACAGTATACTCACTTGGCGACTTTTATTTATTTTTAAAGATTTATTTATTTATGCATACAAGAGCTGGGGTACAGGCCTGAGTCCCCGGAGGTGAGAAGAGTCACCAGAGACAGAATGGGGAGCAGAACAGGCAGATCAACTTAAGTACACTGCTGAGGGGAGCAGCAGGCATGGCAAGAGAGGTCTGCCATGTGGGTCCCCTCCCTGGCCAAGGATCAAACTCTCATGCTGCTGCGCTGTGGATGCTTCACAGCACCGCACTCAACCCTCTGTGCCACGAGGGAGGCCCCAACTCACTTGGCAACTTTTAAATGTATAACAAATTGTAGTTTATTATTGCATCCACTCTAGGTGTCACTTCCCCAGGATTTGTCTATCTTATAACTAGAAAATGGTACCTTTGAACCACAATAGAGTCTACATTATTCATCCATTTTACCCACTACCCTACCCCTCCATCTTTGGCAAATACCAGTCTGTTCTCTGTTTATGAATTTTTTCTTCTATTTTTAGATTACACATCTAAATGAGATCATTTAGTATTTGTCTTTCACTACCTGACTTATAGTTCACTATCTTGACTTATTTTTCCCCTTAAGGTCTAGTTATGCTGTCACAAATGGCAAGATTTCCTTCTTTGTTGTGCGTGACTAATATTCGCACACACATACACACCTTATTTTTTTTATCCAGCAATCCAGTGATGGACACTTAGGTTATTTCTGAGTGCTTTGTGACTTTTGACTGTCATTTTATATTGAAATTTTATATACAGAAATTCTTTGAGGTTTGTTTGGAATTTTCTTCAGAGAGAAGCTTCTAACTCCCCAGATGCCTGGGATGACTACTAATTTAGATTCATATGCTCAAAATTTTAACTCAAGGCTTTTGAACCACCCAGGGAGTATGCATTTAATGAGCAAACCTATGGCAGAGCTTGCTTATGGTTACACATTCTCAGCATAATTCTCCCCCTCTGTTTTGGGTCAAACTTGGATAGGTGCAATTTTCCTTATCGTCTTTTTGTTATGAATAGAGTCTATGTTATTGCTCATTCATCTTTTGTGTGTGTGTGTGTTTATATATATATCCATGTGCGTATGTATATAAAGCTATATTTTGCATCTTTACACTGCTGTAAATTGTGATCTCAGTTTCATGCACTGGAGGTCACTTATTCCTCACCTTCACCTTAGATATGAATTTTCCTTTTACCCCTTTTCCCTTGGTCCTGTGAGGTTGTGATAAACTGAAACCAAAGATGTATGATATGGCAAATCCTCTCAAGACCAAAGCCAGCTTCAGCGCTGTAGACATTTCTCTGAATTTTTACTTGCATTATTTTTTGAACTGAATATTCATTAATTTCTTTCTAACTCATTATTACATTTAAAATGTTCTTTTAATTTTATCTAAATTCAAAGTTATTTTTATTGGAAGGTTGATCTAGCCCACTGAATTATAAGAGATAGACACCTACTATCTTTCTGATTGGGGCAAAAAATTGAGCTCACCAAATCTCACTTTCTTATTTATAAAAATGGCTATCTGCTAGGGTTATTTGAGGATCAATTGAGACATTGCATAGGAAAGATCTTTTAAACTAAAAGTAAAGCTGTATACCAATATTAGAGTATTTTGTGGAACTATATCTGATATGAATGATGAGTAAAGAAAGCTAGCACGGGCTCTTCACAAGCCAGGTCAGTAATCACCTATTCATTCAACAAACATTTGCAAAGTATCTCCTATTGTCACTTTCCTGGGAGGAATGCCTGGGAGTCACCTGATTCAATTATTTCCTGAGGTATTGAACCAAAAACAGAATTGTGGTTTAAGACTCAAAAAAAAAAAAAAATCTTGCTGCTTGCTGATATATGCTCCTCCCCCTTAAGGACAGACATAAAACTAACATGTCCTTTTTAGCACATCACCTTTTTCTTGGCTGGTCAAAAAAAATATTTGCTTCTTTAAGAGTACTTCTAAAGTCTTAATTCCTATGGGAGTTTCTCTCAAGGAAGTTTTTGTTTTCAGCTTGTTACTTGTCTACAGCCAGGGACTCAGCTCTCAGAATTAGAACACCTGAGTTCTAATTCCTCTCTCCACTACTTGACTGTTTCAACTTGGAAAATATAACCGCTCTGTCCTAGAGACCAAATATGCTATCACTCTGAAAAAGCAATCCTGATATTGATCATGCAGATGAAAATACCCCTGGATGTTTGGGGTTTGTATGTGTTTGTTTTTAACCCTGGATATTTAAAACTAGATTTAAGGGCAAGGAATGATTATTGTGTAGCATTAGAAATGATTTCTTCTTATACCACACCCTCTCCCTGCCTCACTGGTACTATCCCAGGCCGGACAAAATTTGCAGGGGTTTCTCTTGCAAGACAGAATCTGAGGGTGCTCCAAAGCATGTGTATCGGTGGGGTACAGCCTGTCTGGCTCCAGGCCCCTGGCCTGGGGAGAAGCACAGTCCTGCTCCCCCAGATGCTGCAGCACCTGTGTTCTTGCTGCTCCCCAGCTGGGCTGCCTGACCTGCAGAGGCTCCAGCTCCCCGAGAGGAAAGCCACCCTTCTGGGCTCAGCTGCCCAGCCAGGAGACCTGCCCTCTCAGTGCGGGGTGCAGAGAGATAGAACCCCCTGATCCACAAAGGGCCCTGGTCTCAGGGGTCAGTGTCAGGACCTGCTGACTGCGAGGACACAATGATAGGGTAGCTGGGACAGTAATTAGACAGCGAGAGCTTCCTTCAGCCAGCTACAATCAATAGGTCCGCTTACCGAGGAAACAAAAAAACATTCAAGTAAAGCAGATGACAGAAGCTAATAACATCTCTCACTTACCTTGCGTTTTCACTCATCAAAGCACTTTCACCACCATTTTCTCATCTGGTCCACAGCACTTCCTTTCTCAGATCCCCTGATGGACATCACAGTCCGATTTTACCCACAGCAAGCTGAGGCACAGGGATGGCTGAGCAGTCTTGTTAAGAGAATCAGTACACACATTTCCAGTGTCCTGGTGCAAGCCTCCTCTCTTCAGTACCTCAAGGAGAATGCAAACATATTAATGAATTCCGTGTTTACTGGGCACCCATTATGTAGCAGTCACTGTTGTAGGCACAAAGGATAGAGCAATAAATGAGACAAAGTCCCATCTCATGGAGATTCCATTTTAACAGGAAATAATATACACATAAATTAATAAGATAATTCAGTCATGTAGTGCTAGGAAGACAATAAAATAGAATAAACTGGTGGTGAGGAACCAGGGACAATAATTGATGCAGGAAAGAATTCTCTGAGCAGGTGACTCTGAGCTGAGTGAGAGCTGAATGTCAAGAAGTTGCATGAAAGTCAAGAAGAGGCAGAATAACTAAGGAAGAGTGAGGAACAAGGGAAAACTAACAGCTAATTAATACTGCTATGGGCCTAGCGGTCTCTTTGGATTAAAAAAAAATGAGGCTGAGGAGGAAATTGTCTGGTGAAGTATAGGGATGCTGGTCTGGAAAGGTAGAACCTCCCTCTGGAGTTCTCAGGCCATCACCTTTTCTTTACTCCCCGTCTCTGGTTGCCCATCTGTGAAATGGACACAATGGTGCTGGTCACTGTTGTAGGTCCGTCAGCTGGAGACCACAGTGAAGAGTAGTGAGTGTTAGGTACATGCTCTCCCACCACACCAGCAAGGGGTTGAGAATTCTTTTTTTTTCTTTTTAATTTTTCTATGCATACAAGAGCTGGGGTACAGACCAGAGTTGCAGGAGGTGAGAGGTTCACCAGAAACAGAGTGGGGAGCAGAACAGGCAGACTGACTGAAACACACTGCTGAGGGCAGCAGCGGGTGAGGCAGGAGAGGTCTGCTGTGCCAGGTGGGTCCCCTCCCTGGCCAGGGATTGAACTCGTGCCACTGTGCCATGTGTGCTTCACAGTGCGGTGCTCAACCTGCTGTGCCACCAGGGAGGCCCAGGTTGAGAACTCTTTAGATACTTGGTGAATAGTAAATATTTCCTCTTTTAAGTAATGTTACTGAGACAGCTAAAGGGTAAAGTGCTCTAGTCTACTCACTGGAATTACATTTGATTGGGTTAGTTGCGACATGAAAACATTGGCTTCTAAAGCTTCCTTTTCGTGAGATCTTTTACTGATAACACTGGCTCTTCACTTTCTATAGCACACTGCAACATTCAGAGCCTTCTGACAGCTTGTACTAGAATCTACTAGACTGTCAGCCTCTTGAAGGCCGGAACCATTTCTTACTCATGTCTATCCTCAGATTAAGAAGGTGATACATGTTTGTGAAATTAATATGTGAAGGGCACCACCTTGTCCCCAACACAAGCTTTCTCTCCACTTCCCACCTCTGTGTATCTGTATGTATCTGGAGAGGAAGCTGGGGAACAAGAGTTATGAAACCCAGACTCACCTGCCTTGTTTGGGAACTTCCCTTGGTAACTATCTCAGCAGCAGCAGTAGCAGCAGCAAGTTTAAGCAAAAACAGCTACTTGAAAAGTATGAGTCAGAGATCTCACATCTTAGGATCTAAGTGGAATTACCTGAAGAGAATTTATAGATCCAGAGCTCAGAAGGGACTGATAAGATTAGCCAGCCATGGTTAGCAGCAGGATAAGGAGGCCAGAGAGTTACCTGGGCTTGTCAAGGGCTTGTTAAGGTCACCCAAGTACCTAAATACTTATTTTAATGCAGCCCCTCACCTCCCTTTACAAAGGATGCCTGGGGGCAGGGCCTTGGGCTTTCATGTCATTTGCATTTGGATTGCCTAGAAGTCTGCCAGCTCCAGCTACCTGCCAAGAAAGCCGCAAGCCTAAAGCTTTCTTTAGGGAGGGAGAAGGGGAATGATAAAACCCGTTCAGCTGTTTTAATGAGGCTGGAAAAATTGCAGTCAGTAGAATCAGATGCAAACACAAGACATTTAGATATTTTACCAAACACAGACTCCTTTTGAAGTTTCTAAGATTTGGGCTGCTGAATAGACAGAAGCAAGGAAGCCCTGTCTTAAGGACTCATGAAACCCCTTCTATGCACTGATTTTCGACTTTGGCCTCACTTTGGAATCATCTGGAGAAATTTAAAAAGCATTGGCTGTCTACATCTTACTCACAGAACTCCTGGGGATGTGGTAAGACAGTGAGATGTTTTAAGCCTCTGCAAATAATTCTAAGGTGTAGTAACGGTTGAGAACAACCATCTCTAAAGGACTGTTCTGGGAGAGCATGGCAAGAAGACAATCTTGGGGCCTCCCTGGGGGCTCAAGGGGTTGAGGCACAGCACTATGAAGCTGTTCAAGCCACTGTAACACAAGTTCGATACCCAGCCGGGGGTGAGGGACACCCACATGTTGCAGCAGACCTCTCCTGCCTTGCCCACTGCTCCTCTCAGCAGTGTATTTCAGTGGATCTGCCTGTTCTGCTCCCCACTCTGTCTCTTGTGAATCCTCTCACCCCCTGCACTGCTGGGCTAATACCCCAGTTCTGGTATGGAAAAATAAATAAATCTTAAAAAAAAAAAAAAACAATCTTACAACAAGATGGAGAGAGCTGGCATAGTGATTTCCTCGGCGGGTGGTTGTTATCTCAGGCTTAGCACTAAAAGACTCCTCCTCTAAAAAATAACCCCTCGGTTCAGCCAAATGGGAAAGGTTGGTCTACTTCTCAGCCCAATGCAATGCAACCCAATGACCTGTCCTTCTGTAGGATGGAAAGGAGTGGAATTTACTGTGTCCAGGGAAGGGAGCAGCAAAGAGAATGAAGACGCAAGCTGAGGGGCGGGGGGTTGTGATCCCGCTAGAGTACAACTTTATGACGCCTAATTGTATGAAAGGCAAACATAGTTGAGAGGAAGAGCTTTTTTGCCTAGGGAAAATGGAAAAAGTGGCCAAATTTCATTCCAGGGTTAAAAATAGTGTGGGATCCTAGGAAGTCCCCAAGGCTGAAGTGGCCTTGGGGTGATGGAACCCCCGGGGAGTGCACCTAGTGTGTGAGAGGACTTGAGACTTGGAATTGGTGTGGCTGGTGCCCTTTTTACCTAGACTGTGGGCAGAGTGGCTTCCAGGCATCCATCGTATACTGACTTTGTGTGGGGCATAATTTAGGTGGCAGATGCTGTACAAATCATGCCAGTTTCAGAAGTGCTGAAATCTGACAGGAATCTGACATAGTTAGCTATGAGAAGTCACTTCCGAAATGACCCTGCAGGCCCTACTCATCCCTGTAGTTGACCAGGTGAGTGGTTGGATACACACACTTTTCTTTAAGCCTCACCCCTGCCATCACCAGAAAAAACCGAATCGGAGAAGTTTCTGGTTGGCCTTTGGTACTCTGAGTTTTTAGAGAGAAGGAAAACACCTATTAAAAATGTTCGTTCCGGGCGGATGATTGCTTCCTGCAGCCTCCGGAGGCAGCACAGTGAATCTAGAATCCCCAATCCTTGCCCAAATCTCAATGGCTAGTAATTAAATTTCCACCAACAGTTTGTTTTATCACCTCAGTTAGCTTGTTGACATATAATAGGTGCTGCTGAGAGGTACAGCTAGTTAATGATTTTCTTTTACATATTGATATTAGTACCTGGAGTGGGAACATCTCCTCTTCAGAATATGATTACTATTTTGAAACCTTAAGCACAGGAGGGAAATCCGTTTCTATAAATTAAACAAGAAGTTCTGAGAACTTCTATCTTCCGTTCCCATCCAGACACTAATGCATCTCATTTACTTTGTGCCGTTCCCCTGGAGTTATCTGTGTCACGCAGGCGACTCTTGCAGGTCCCGTTAACTATCTATTGAGAAAAAGCCCCATGTGTGCTTGTAGCAGTGCCCTGAGCCAGGGTGCAAGGTAGGGGGCAGAACACGAGACACACATCACTGGTACATTTCAAGTTGCTTGGATACTTTCATTCAAAGAGGAAAGAGCCCATGTCAGCTAAAGATGGAGCTATAATTAAACTGATATGCCATAGGCAAATGCCTCCAACCCCGCCAACCCCGCCGCAGTTGTCATCTCTTTCTTTCCACCATCTTTAAACTACACGGAATCAATTATCTCTGCAAACCACTGGTAAAAATTGCATGCCAGCCACTTACTTCTGAAGCAAATAAATTATTCGGAATTCATTACTGATGTGAACAACTCTTCCAATGGAAAGCCCATCCCCTTCTCTGAGGACAGCCTTGGGTTCCAGCCTCTGTCAGAAAAAAGCAGACTTCACCTCTCAAGTGGCCCTTGCTTAATGTGCGTGGCTTCACGTGCAATGACAAACGCATTCCAGGCAACCCCCCCCCCCCCCCCCCCCCCCC